>CM073520.1:32201151-32803963 GCA_037074615.1 Leucaena leucocephala | reverse complement strand
GATATACAAGCATACCAATTGCACTAAGGTAAATTATTTCTGGGCCAAGTAGTTTTTTATCACTTTCTTGAGGTCTAAAGGGGTTTTTATCTTTCTCCAAAGATCTTACAATCATCGGAGTGCATAATGGATGTGATTTATCTATAAAGAAATATTTTAAGACTTTTCTCGTGTAAGTTTATAGACACACGAAGATCCCATTTTTTAGATGTTCAATTTGTAATTCAAGGCAAAATTTTGTTCTTCCTAGATCCTTCATTTCAAACTCTTTCTTTAAGCAATTCATCGCTTTGAAAATCTCTTTAGGAGTTTCAATGATATTTATGTCATTGACATAAATAACAATTATAGCAAATTTATTTTCAGATATTTTTATAAAAATGCATGGACACATCTGATCATTCTTATATCCTTCTTTCAATAGATATTCATTTAGTTGATTATACCACATGTGCCATGATTGCTTCAATCCATATAAAAACTTATTTAACTTAATTGAGTATTGTTCTCGAAAACTTGAATTGTATGTTTTCGGCAACTTGAATCCGTCAGGGAGACTCATATAAATGTCATTGTCAAGTGAGCCATACAAATAGGCTGTAACAATATCTATTAGACGCAAATCGAAGCCTTCATTTACTACCAGACTAATTAGATATCGAATAGTAGTTGCATTCACCACAGGTGAGTATGTTTCTACAAAATCAATACCAGGTTTTGTGTAAATCTTTAAGTAATGAGTCATCCTTTGTATCTTACTATTTCACCATTTTTATTTCTTTTTCTCACAAAAACCCATTTATATCCAACTTGTTTTATATTTTCAGGTGTAAGAATCACATGACCAAAAACTTTTTGTTTTTCTAGTGATTTTAATTCTGCCTCAATTGCGTCTTTCCATTTTGGCTAATAATTTCTTTGTTTGCATTCACTATTAGATATTGGTTCATGATCCTTATAATCATTTATTATATCAAGCGCTACATTACATGCAAAAATATCGTCAACGTTGACTTCATCTCGATCCCATCATATTCTATTAACAATATAATTTATTGAGATCTCATTATTTTCACATATTTCAAGTACCTGAGTTTCTCTCAAAAGTGAGATATTAGTGTTGTCATAGGACTCTTTCGGAGTTACTAAATTTTGTTGAATATCCTCGACCTGGCCATATATATTTGTAGTTTCTTTTCTTTTTCGAGGATTTTTATTTTTTGAACTGATGGGCCTGTCATGCTTCAAGCGTGCTTTTGATCTATTTACATCAGTGGATTTTCCAATAGGGACATCAATTCTGATAGGAGTATTCACAACTGGAACATGTGACTTGGTCACTTTCTTGGGGTTAGTGAATGCGTTTGGCAATTGTATCTAGATTCTGTAAATGAATTATCTTTTAAACTTCTAGCTCACATTGTTTTGTACGAGGATCAAGATGAGACAATAATAATTCATTCCAACTAATTTTATTTTTCAGCTGCTTATTTTCTCTCCATAATAGTGAAAAATTTGATTCGTCAAAATGACAATCAGCAAATCGAGCCTTAAATAAATCTCCTGTTGTTGGCTCTAAATATTTTATTATAGAAGGAGATTCATGTCCAACATATATTCCCATCCTTCTTTGAGGACACATTTTAGTGCGTTGTGGTGGAGCAATTGAAACATATATTGTACATCTAAAAGTCCTTAGATTAGAAATATTCAGTTCCTGACCAAAAATTATTTGTAAATAGGAAGCTTTGAGATAACTAGTTGGCCTGATATGAATTAACCTCGTTGTATGCAAAATTGCATATCCCCAAGTAGATATTGAGAGATTTGATTTCATAAGTAATGGTTTTGTAATCAACTGCAAACGTTTAATTAATGATTCTACAAGTCTATTTTGTATATGAATATGTGTTACAATATGTTCAACATCGATTTCTAGAGACATACAATACTCATTAAAAGCTTGTGAAGTAAATTCACTGGCATTATCTAGACGTATTTTTTTAATGGGATAATCTGAAAAATATGCTTTCAATCTAATTAGCTGAGCAAGTAATCTCGCAAACGTTAGGTTACAAGAAGATAATAAGTAAACATGTGATCATCTTGTTGATACATCAATTATAACCATAAAATATCTAAATGGTCCACATGGTGGGTGTATCGGTCTACAAATATGTCCCTGTATACGTTCTAGAAATGTGAGAGATTCACTTTCCATTTTTACCAATGATGGTCTAATAATTAGTTTCCCTTCAGAACATGCAGCACATAAGAAAATATAAGATTATGGAATTGATTGTCTTCTCAATGAATATTCACATGAAATCTCAATTATTTTTCGTATTATTATTGTCCCAAGATAGCCTAACTGGTCATGTCAAATATTAAATTTATTCTCACTTATAAACTTTTAGTTTGCAATAACATATATTTCAATTATATTAATAAATATGCAGTACATTCTAGATAAAAGAGCAGGGAATTTTTTCAGTATGCATTTTTTACCAGAAATTATATATGTGATAACAAGATATTTTTGATTTTCTTTATTTGTTGTTTCAATATGATATCCATTTATGCAGGTATCCTTGAAACTCAACAAATTCCTGTTAGATTTGGAGGAATAAAATGCACTATTAATATATAATTGTGTTCCTCTAGATAACATTATATTAGCTTTTTCAAACCCTTCAATCATCTTTATACTTCTAGATATGGTCTAGATATTGACTTCTAACATCACCAAAGAATTTTTTTTTGCATTTCTGAATATTGTATGAGTTGTTGTACTATTTACGAGATACAAATCTTCTTTATTAATATCAATGAGTGATATTCTTCATTAACAGGAACATAACAAATGAAAAAAACACAAAGAATTAAAGAATAGAAATACTCATAATTTTATTTATTGTAATAAATAACTTCATAATAATAAGTAGAAACTTCTTTTTTTTATTGAGAGAATTATAAACTTTATTACAGTAAAAGAAAAACACATATAACCATAAAAGTTAACTTACTTTTAGACACTCCCATCGTCAATTAGGTGATCCGTTATTCCATTAGGATCAGCAAAGAAATCGGCAACATCTAAATGAGTCACATACATGTTGCCATAATCAGAATCGTTTTCTTCCCCAGCAAAATTTGTTTCTATCTTTGACTCTTTGCCATTATTTTTATTTTTCCTTTTGAGCAATTCTTAGTATAGTTCAACAAAATATCTTGGAGTACGACAAGTACGAGTCCAATGACATTTGCCATCACAACAAGGACATAACTTTTTAATATAATTATCATTCTCATTAGTTTCCTTTTTGTGGTTATCATCATTATTTGCTTACCTTGAGTGGTAATTACGACCACGACCATGTCAACCATGGTCTTGTCTATAGCCACGGCCGCGTCCACGTCCACGAGATGATTCATTTGTCACTACATTCACTTCTGGGAATACAGTAGAGCCAATTGGACATGATTTATGATTCCTCGTTAGAAGCTCATTATTTTGTTCAGCTATCAAAAGGCAAGAAATCAGTTCATAATACTTTTTAAAATATTTTTCACGATATTGTTACTGTAATGGCACATTAGATATAAGAAATGTGAAGAATGTTCTTTTTAACATGTCATCATTAGTAATTTTCTCTCCACATAATTTTAGTTGAGAACTAATTCTAAATAATGTAGAATTATACTCACTGACTGATTTAAAATCTTGCAATCATAAATGCATCCAGTCATAACGATATTTTGGAAGAATAACAGTTTTCTAGTGGTCACACCTTTCTTTTAGGTTGTTCTAAAGAACAAGTAGGTCTTTGACAGTTAAATACTCAGTTTTTAGTCCTTCATCCAGGTTGTTCTAAAAAATTATGGCCTTGACTTTGTCTTTGTTGGATTCCTGATTGCCTTTCTTGATAGTGTTTCCTAAATCATCTAAATGAATTTTTGCATCTAGTATCCAGGATAGATAATTCTTTTTAGTAATGTTAAGAGTCACAAACTCAAGTTTCATAAGATTTGACATCATGATACTATCATAAAAGTATAAAAAAAGTTAAATGGAGATCGAAATTAAGAATGTTGAATAATTATAAAGTAATCCAATATAAAATTATAATTTAACATGAAAGTAATATAGAAACTTACCTTCCAATGATAAACTTTACAATAATGTCAATTTCTAGAATAGCTGTACTGATAATATGTTATAAAACTAGCCAACCAATCAATAATATTAAGATGAGAGAAAAGATAAAGATAAGAAAATGAGATAAGTATATTATATATCTTACAATTGCTCTACAACACAAATGACATGTACTATTTATAGATAATAATGACCTAATAGAAGTTGAAGAGGAAGAGGAAGATAGAGATAAAATATAAAAATGATGATGAAAATAGAAAATAGATATCTATATTATAATATTTAAAGAAAAAAATAAAAAAGAAAAGTAAAAAGCCCATCCGCCTAAAACCGAAGACCTAAGCCACGCCTCACGATTTGATTCAGAGGGCAAACTGAATGCAATGAGGCATCGGAGATACTCCTCCTTTATTCTTGAGCTGAAGATGTTATATTCCATTGCTGCAAGGTACTCCTCCACCAAATTTCCTCTCTTTTCTGCTTCGACCTTCCTTTTCTCTTTACCTTCTTCCCTCAATCTCGAATGTTATTTTCATTCCCATTCCCCAATTCCGAACAGCCTCGACGACGCTGTTGCTTCAGTCAATCGCATGCTCCACATGCGTCCTCCACCATCTAGGCGTCATATTAATAAGATTTTAGGGTCTATAGTGAAGATGAAACATTATCCCCATGTTATCTCCCTCCTTGCTCAAGCCGAGTTCAAGGGATTTACGCCTGATTTATTTAACCTGAGCATGTTGATCAATTGTTACTGCCACCTTGGTCAGATGGATTTTGCTTTCGCTGTCTTGGGCAAAATTTTCAAGATGGGTTATCAGCCCAACGTGGTAAGTTTCAACATACTGGTAAACGGACTGTGCTTTAACCAAAATGTTGGCAAGGCTCTAGATTTCTACGATGACATAATGGCAAAAGGTTTCAAGTTGGATGAAGTCACTTATGGAACATTAATAAATGGGCTATGTAAAATGGGGAAAACAAGATCTGCCATTAAATTGCTCCGAAGGATGGAAAATAAGTTTGTGAAGCCTGACGTAGTTGTTTACAACACAATAATTGACGCCCTTGGTAAAGAAGGACTTGTCAATGATGCACACAACTTGTATTTTGAAATGATTGATCATGGGATGTCTCCAGATGTTGTTACTTATAATAGTCTAATCCATGGATATTGCTGCACGTATCAGTGGCAAGAAGCAAATCAAGTACTCAGTGAGATGATATCGAAAGGCATCCACCCAGATGTTTATACTTTCAACACCCTAGTTGATGCCTTATGTAAAGAGCGAAGGATTGTAGAAGCTCAAGCTGTATTTGGTAGGATGGTGAAGAGTGATCAGAGGCCTAATGTTGTTACCTATAGTTGTTTAATGAATGCGCATTGTTTGTCTAATAATATCATCGAGGCTAAGGAAGTTTGTAATAGGATGATAAAAAATGGTTTGGCACCTAACCTCTATAGTTATAATATCTTGATCAATGCATACTTTAAGATGAAAATGGTGGCAGAAGCCATGGATCTCTTTAAGGAATTGCATTCAAGAAATTTGGTTCCCAATGTAGTAACTTATAGCTGTGTTATTGATGGATTACTCAAATCACAAAGAATCTCATGTGCACAAGATATTATTTATGAGATGCACAATAGAGGTCTTCGCCCTAACATCATCACTTACAGCATCTTGTTAGATGCATTTTGCAAATGGGGAAATCTTGACAAGGCAATTACATTATTTAAGCGAATTGTCAATCAAGGATTTCTGCCTAACGTGAAAACTTACACTATACTTATTGATGGTTTGTGCAAAGGTGGTAGATTAAATGATGCATGGGAGATTTTTCAGTATCTGTTGGCCAGAGGTTATGAACTACATGTACATACATATACTGCCATGATTCGTGGTTTTTGCAAAGAGGGTTTGCTTGATGAAGCAATCTCCCTGCTTGATCAAATGGAAGAGAATGGTTGTGTCCCTAATTCTGTAACTTTCCAAGTAGTTCTGCGTGGATTTCTCTTTGGAAAGAATGAGCATGCTAAGGCTGAGAAGCTTCTTCATGAAATGATTGCTAGAGGCTTGTTGAAGGAGTAAAACAAAGTGAGATACTTAAAGCTCAAGTTCAAATTACAGGTATTAACTGTTGGATCAGATGACTGTTTTTACAGCCATGGAAATTGCAAGTGGATTAGGCTTCTTGATTAGAAATTTCTTGTAATAAAACAAAATAATGCAGAGGAGGGAGGGGAATAAAATTCATCAGCGCTTGGTAGATTGATGAGGAATTTCTGTATAGTTTTATTGACAGACATGCGATAGTTCATTGTATTCCTGCATAATTCCAATCATTGAAGACATAATTAATCAAGTGTTTTGTTGTTAAGATGTCTAAAGAAACTACACTTGAATGCTTATTAGAAACTGAATTAGAGAAAGAGGGAAGAAGAGAGAATAGAAAGAGGGGAGAAGAAGAGAAACACTAGAACCAGAATCTGTAATTCTAGAGAAAGGGGTGGAGAGAGAGAGAGAGAGTACAAAAGAGGGTGAAGAACTCTAGAACCAGAATCTGAAATTCTAGAGAGGGATAGAAGGGAATCTAGAACCAGGATCTGAATTCTAGAAGGAAGAAGAGATTTAGGGAAACTGTAAATACTTCATTCATTCCTTTGTTTTGATTATTGATACATAGGCAACTTAAATAGGCTAATAATATAAGAGATAATAACTTCCTACAACTGAAAATAAATACCCCATAAGAAATTGTAAATAACTAAATAACCATGATGAAAATGAGTCTGGTTCCCAACACATTTGAATGCTTAAGGCCTTGTTTTATACAAAGATGACAGAAATAATGCTTGATCTTGGTAGCTTCATACTGATATTAGTTTTTAACAACAAGTTATGGTTCTTCTTAAGGTTTATTCAGGATTTATTACGTCAATTTCCTTTCCATATATTAAGTTCCTTGTCTTCCTCATTTTGTTTGCATTTCATTAGTGAAAAACAGGATATGCCGCAAAATAGATAGCCCCTAGATTATCACAACAGAGCAAATGAGCAGAGGAAAGAAAAATACCAAGTTCTTGTGAGAGACCTTGAACCCCAAATAAGCTCAGAAGTAGGGGTGGCTAGAGCTTTGTATTCAGCCTCAGTACTAGAGCAAGGAACGGAGGGCTGTTTATTAGAACTCTAATGTTACAAATAATGCTGTAATGGATGGATATTGAACACTAACATTGTAGTGGCTGCGGAAGTGTTTAATATATTGATCAAAAGCGATTTGGCACCATGCACCTTTAGTTATAGTATTTTGATCAACATTCTTAAAGATGAAAATGGTGGATGAAGCCATAGATCTCTGCAAGGAATTGCATTTCAGAAATTTGGTTCCCAATATTGTAGCTTACAATTCTATTATTTATGGCTTGAGCAAATTAGGGAGAGTGATAGTGTGATGTATGATTGTCATTGTAGTGAATTTCTTTACGGGCGTATTCAATATTGAACAAATTTGAAGTTTATGCCATCATGGCTTGTATCAACCAAAATTGAAATTATACTTTAGTGCTTGCTTTATGATCTTAGAAAAACGAGTTGTTTAGTGGTCAGTAATCAATTCCTAGAAAAAAATATATCTTATAGTTCATTAATTTAGATAAATTAAAGATTATATAATATTATATTTTATCATGATTAGTTGAATTATTTTATTTTTTTAATTTAGTCAAATTAATCAATTATTTTTTAAATTTTAAGTATCAAAAAAGTATTATGAACGGAAATTTTGAACTTGTGTGCACATAGGCTGCTGGCATTTAGTTAAAAATAAGCTGAGATGCTGACAATTGCAAGAGGAGTAAGTTTCTTGAGTTTAAGGTGAATACTTCTTATAATAGTTATTAAATTTTTGAATAATTAATTCCTTTATGAAGAATTTTATAGTAATTGAGGCTTTAATTTTCCCAGTGGAGTTAAAGGACAACAGCCAAATTAATATAGTAAAAAGTGAATTAGAAAGAGATCTGTTGTTATGATTTTTAATCTCCATAAGTGTGGGTGCAGATTTTTAAAATCTTCAACGTAATTAAATTATTTTTTTAATAAACAAGCAAATACAATTCCAACGCTCAAAACCTCATGGGTCAAGTCATGGTACTTCAATTATGTTATGATGTACTGTAAGCTTATAGATCATCTACAACAAACATACGAGGAGTTCATAGTACTCCAGGCCGTTGGTTAATTTATTAGTAAAGTCATTTATTTTGATAGATTAATAAAATTAAATTAAATAATTAATTATAATTAATGTGATTTTTTAAAATAAATTTATATTATATATTTATTAATTAAATTAAATTAGTCAATTATTCTTTATATTAGTTATAATTAACTAATTTATTTAATTTTTTAATATATCTAAAAAAGGTCATATAATTCTAATATTAAAAAATAGAGGTAATATATCGTATTATCATCATCATAATCGTCGTCATAATCATATCTAATACAACATGCTAAGGCTGAGAAGTTTCTTCATGAAATGATTGCTAGAGGCTTGTTCAAGGAGTAAAACAAAGTGAGATACTTAGAGCTCCAGTTCAAATTTCATATATTGACTGTTGGCTTGATTGTTTTTACAACCATGGAAATTGCGAGTGGATCAGATTTCTTGATTAGAAGGTGAGAATTTCATGTGATGAAACAAAATAACGCAGAGGGAGGGGAATAAAATATATCAACTCTTGGTAGACTGATGAGGAATTTCTTTATAGTTTTCTTCAACAATATGAGTCATATCTGAGATGGTATGACTGCTAATGGCGGAGTGGAGAATGAAAAAAATATAAGAACTAAAAGATTGACTATGGTGCTGTAGTTATGGAAAATTACAAGTATATTCAAATTTCTAATTAGACTAATAATTCATAATAATTATAACTAATTAATTAATTATAATTTATTTTTACTACTCTGGGAGAAATCTCTAGCGTAATTAAATATCTAAAATATATATATATATATATATATATATATACACATCCAACCCATAAGTTATTTAATTCACAGACAGAAAATGGTAAGTTTACTATTGAACAAATATATAAATAATTTTTTTAATCTTATTAAAGTAAGAAAGATTCGAAAAGAGTTAAAATCTAAGCATAACTTTAAAAAATAATTAGGCTTAATTAATTATTATTACACATAAAGATGACAGCTAGTTAGGTAGAGGAATGGAACTTATGCGTAGACAAATCCAAAAAATATTTTACAAAAAAAAAAAACAAAGTGGGGTTTCAAATTTAATGCATCAAAAGAGCTCAAAGCACAAAATCTTAAACATTAAGAATCAAAATCTTTTCATTACTATTATCAATAATATTATTAATTATTAATTATTAATTATTCATATGCATGTAAATATAATATTCCAAACGTGCCTTGAATTTTGAAAATCCCACAACTAGCTAGTCATTGTGTTACCATATGCTGAAAGGCGGTTTTACACATTCTCGTTAGTGATTTAGGACTTTAATTTATGTTTCCGTCAATTTTATATTAATTTACTGGAATTTTAATTTAACTTGTTTTAATTTTTATTTTTGTGAATGAAATAATATTTTTTAAATTAGGTTTTCCAGAGACAAAAAAAAATCATCCCTTAATCTTTCTTCTAAAAGTAACAAAAATAAAACCGAGTGATGCTGAGATGATTTCGTGCCTGTTTGGGAACTAATTCTGGGAATTAATTTTGGCCAAAACCTCAGTTTGAGAAAATTTCACACAAACATCAATTTTTGTCCAGAATTGATTTTGGGCCAAAACCTCGGTTTGTAAAATTTTTTGCCAAACAGCCATTTTCGTCCAAAATTGATTTTAGGCAAAACCTCGGTTTGAAACCATGGTTTTGAAGAAGCTATTTTTCAATAGATTTTGGAACTGGAAAAGAGCTTATAGATTATCTAATTACTATTTTACCTCTACTTTTTTCTTATACTCTCTCTCCTCTCTCCTCTCTCTCTCCTCTCTCTCTCGCCTCTCTCTCCTCTCTCTCTCTCCTATTTATTCTCTACCCTCACTCCTCTCTCATACTTTAATCAAATCATACCTTTTTTAATAATTTATTAATATAAAAAGTGATTCTACTATTAATCATCCAAACATCTCTATTTGTAAAATCTATTATTCTCAGAATCTATTCTTCCCAAAATCTATTCTCCATAATCTATTCTTCCCAAAATCTATTCTTTCCAGAATCTATTCTCTCCAGAATCTATTCTCCAGAATCTATTCTTCCCAGAATCTATTCTCCAAAAGCTAATCCAAACACACCCTTCTACAAAACTAGGAGTGGGTTAGATTTCCTATGTTGGCTTGTGTTACTATTATCTAGGGCTGAGCAATGTGCCCATAACCCGGTGTACCTGCCCGGCCTCGGCATCAACAAGCCCAGATCGAGCCCGCCCAAAATAGGCCCGAAATGGGCGGGTTTAAATGGGCTGTAACTGTAAGATAAACGGGCGGGCTATGGGCTGACCATCGGGCAGCCCGTAGCCCGCCCGTTTATCTTACAGTTACAGCCCATTTAAACCCGCCCATTTCGGGCCTATTTTGGGCGGGCTCGATCTGGGCTTGTTGATGCCGAGGCCGTAGCCCGCCCGTATATGTGTTTTTTTAATAGTTAAAATGTTAAATACATTATACAAGCTGACAAATGCGCCACTCGCCATTCGCAATCAGCAAGCCAATGCTTATGCCATCGGGTAAGGAAGGATAAGGTTAGGTTTTAGGAGTGATCGAGCGACGGAGAGAGCCACGAGCTTTTGAGGTTCAGGCGTTCAGGCGACAGGTGTTGGCGACTTGCCGTTTAGGCGACAGGCATTGGCGACTTGGCGTTCAGGTGACAGGCGTTGGCGACTTGGCGTTCAGGTGACAGGCGTTAGCATTCAGGCGACAGGCGTTGGCGTTCAGGTTTTCCAGTTTTGCATTCTCAGAATCTCAGTCTCAGTTTCTTAGATTCACGGCACGCGATCAGTCTCAGTCTCAGTTTCCATTTTGGCATTCAGGCGACATCGGGTTTGGTTCCGTTTTCATTCTCACTCTCACAATCAAAGGGCAACGGCACGGCAGTGGGTTATCGGCTTATCGACAGTGGTTTCAATCCCCGAGTTGGTGTCTTCAAAGCTTATCAGCTTCACGTCTTCCCCTTCCCCTACAGAATCTCAGAAATCAGAACGGTGACATGTCTTTCTTTGTTCCTCACTTCCTCTAATCCCTCATATACAGTTTATACAGAAACATTATTCCCCTGCTTGTCTGTAATATTTTGCCCATATGTCTGTAATCTTGATACAGAAATGCTATTCCCCTGCTTGTCTTTAATATTTCGCCCATATGTCTGTAATCTTGATACAGAAATGCTATTCCCCTACTTGTTTGTAATATTTTGCCCATATGTCTGTAATCTTGATACAGAAACGCTATTTCCCTGCTTGTCTGAATGTCTGTAATATTTTGCCCATATGTCTGTAATCTGGATATAGAAATGCTATTCCCCTGCTTGTCTATAATATTCCCCTGCTTGTCTGTAACTATGTATAAACAGAAATAGATATATTGGAAAACATAACAAGGAACAAGAATTCTGAATATCTTTGATTTTTTACTGCGTAGTTTTAATCTGTTTGTGTTGTGTTATTGCTTTTGCTGCTAAATATCTGTGGATTCTTCCCTTTTGTTGCTTCTGTTGTGTATTGTATTGCAAATTCAGTTTGGGTATTGCTTCTATTGTCTCTTGTTTGAATTTGTCTACATTCCTTCTTTTGAGCAGGAAGGAAAATGAGCTCAGAACAATCTCCAATCACAATGTTGGACGAAGCTATTGAAGAAGTAAATGAAATAAAAGCTACTGCCATATCACCAAATAAGGAAGAGACAACTCAAACACAAGGAAGAAAAAAGAGGAGGCAGACATCTGATGAATGGAAACATTTCACTAGGATGCCACTAAGTGAAACAGAAGGTAAACACCGGGCAAAGTGTAACTATTGTGGTGCAGATTATGCAAGTCATCCTACTTTACATGGGACAAATCAACTTTGGCGACATTTGGCACGTTGTCCACAAAATCCTAATAGAGCAAACAGTTTGGCACAGAGTTTTTTCTCTAGTTCTGGTTAAACACACGTGTTCAGTCAAGATCGATGCAGAAAAGCACTTGCGAGATTCATCATTAAGGATGAGATGGCTTTTAGAACTGTGGAAGGGGAGGGTTTTCAAGAACTATTACAAGAGCTTCAACCTAGATTTCAAATCCCCTCACGATGGACAGTTGCTAGGGATTGCTACAAGATGTATCTAGAAGAAGCAAAAAGTTTAAAAAAATATTTTAAAAGATCAAAAATCTGTGTGTCCCTTACTACAGATTGTTGGACTTCAGTTCAAAACTCAAACTACATGTGTTTGACTGCTCATTGGATCGATGATAGTTGGACTTTGCATAAACGAATCTTGAATTTTTGTGTCATTGAAAACCATAAAGGGGACACAATTGGAAAGCAAATTGAGGATTGTTTATTAAAGTGGCGCATTGACAAAGTCTTTACTATTACAGTAGACAATGCTTCGTCCAATGATACTGCGGTTGCTTATTTGAAAAAATGTTTGAGGAGTTGGAATGGTCTAGTACTTGATGGAGAGTTCTTGCAAATGCGATGTGCTGCTCATATTTTAAATCTAGTTGTTTCTGAAGGACTAAAAGAAATGAACAAGTCCATTGAGCTCATTCGGCATGCGATTAAATTTATTAGATCTTCTCCAAGAAGACAACGAAGATTTAAAGAGTTGGTTGAAAAAGAGAGAATTTATTCAAAGACCCTATTATGTTTGGATTGTCCTACTAGGTAATTGTTATAGTGTCAATGTTTTATTTACATAATACTTTTCAACTTGACTGCTAGCTAAATACTCATGCTTTCTTTATGTTATTGTTATTAGGTGGAATTCGACATACCTTATGTTGGACAGTGCAGTTAAGTTCATCAAAGTCTTCACTAGGATGGAGGAAGAAGATGCAGATTATAAGGAATATTTCAAGAAGCAAGTAAAACTTGATTCAAGGCAACATGATGATTGGGGTTGGGGTGTTGATGTTCATGATGACGATGCCATTAATACAACTATTACCCCTACAGTATAACCTCCTACTGCATATGATTGGGCTGTTGCGAAGGAGTTTCTTGTGTTTTTGAAGTTATTCTACTCCATGACCCTAAAATTTTCTGGTTCAAATTATGTAACGACTAATGATTGTTTTCAACATATAGTCGCCATTCAATCAAACCTTTCCACAAGTATAGATAGCTCATACTCTCTGTTGGGTGACATGGCTAGAAGGATGCTAAAAAAGTATGATAAGTACTGGGGGAATTTGGAGAAATTGAATCCACTTCTAGTTATAGCAGTGATACTAGATCCTCGATACAAACTGACATATGTTAAAGTTGCTTTTGAAACAATTTTTCCTGATTTGATTAAGCGTGAAGCAAAGTTGAAGCAGATTGTGGATGTGTTATATCGATTACAGGATCAGTATGCAAGAAACTTCAATCCTTGTGGCAAGGAAGCCTCTACATCTCAATTCGAGCCATCATTAGAGCAAGTCGATGTCAATGCTTCTATTGGGAATACGCTAATTCCAGAGGTTGACCTTGGAATGTCATTGTCCGCCATTGATCCCACGTTTAAGAAGTTCTTAGCTAATGTAAAGATAGTGACAAAAAGGGTTGAACAACTTTCAGAGGTGGATAAATATCTTCAAGCCGATTTACTTGACTATTTTGAATCAAAATTTGACCTTCTAGCATGGTGGAAAGTGCATTCTTGCAAGTATAAAGTTCTAAATCTTATCGCCCGTGATTTGTTGGCTGCTCCAGTCTCTACGGTGTCTTCTGAGTCAGCTTTTAGTACTGAGGGTAGAGTCATCGATACTTTTAGGAGTTCCTTATCCTTAAACATGGCCGAAGGACTTATATGTGCTCAAAATTGGCTACGTATGACTCCACCTAAATTGCAGGAGTTTGATGTTGATAATTTTGATCAGTCATTAAGTCTTGTTGCTGGTAATTTTAATAGCATTTTCATCGTGTATTGTTTTATCTTTTTATTACATACTAATATACTTTTTTAAATTTGTTTTGTAGAGGTAGAAGCAACTCCGTCTACAGCCATCACAAGTGAATCCGATGAAGATGATGCATTATCATAATCCAATGGAATAATCATTTTATCAATTATGTGTGCATTGTGGATTGTGTGGTTATAAACTTGAAGTTATGATTATGTTTTCTGTTGTGATTTTATGATGAACAATAATATCATGTGTGCACTATTGTTTTATTTTTATTATTATTCAAACTTCAAATGGGTTTAAACAGGGATTTTTTTTATTTTTTGCTAAATGGGCTGCCCATGCCCGTTCCAGCCCAAACGGGTTCAGCCCAGCCCGTTGGGCTGGGGTACGGGCACGGGCAGCCCATGCCTATTTAATATTACACGGGCGGGCTACGGGCTGACCATCGGGCCAGCCCGTCCCGCCCGTTGTACACCCCTACTATTATCTTCTAAACCTTGTACTGTCCAAAAAAAATAATAACTTTAACCTATATTATACAAAAAAAATTTTAAACTTTGGGTTATATGTAAATAAAATGGCTGACTCCCCAATTAATTGACATTTTATGTGACAATTGACCCAATTAATTGTTTAATTCCAAAAACTAAAATTAAGGGAACAAATGGACTTAAGATAGCATTTATGGAAATTGAGTTTAATTTGGCGATAATATAGTAGATAGATAGAAGATTTACATCATAACTAAATAACATTCACCTCAGCATCAGTCACATAATAAAAAATTTATAGTACCCTACTAATTGCTCCCCATCCTAATTTTTTTTAAATACCTTAATTTTTTTAAATATTATCTCTTACGTTTAATATAAGAGTTAATTAAAAAATTGAATTTGAACGATCTTAATATATTGTGTCTAACATTCATCATTTTTTCAAAATTTAATAACTTATAAATTTATATATAATCTAATATTATATATGACTATTTCAAAAAGATCATCTCATATTACTTATAATTAACTAATTTATTTGATATCTTTTATATACTTAAATTAGTAAATTAATTGTTTTTTTAATGATGATAAGTTAAAGAAATACAAAAATGATCATTTTAATTAATATATAGTCAACTTAGGATCTCCAAATACCTTAATATTATTTTTTTGTTATAAACTTTATTTAAAAGGGGTTAAGTTCATTTACGATATAATGATATGACGAAATCTCTATTATTTATAAGCAATATTATTGTCGGATAAAATGAACCGTCAATTACTCTTAGATATAAACTTAAATATTTAGAAATTAAGATACTTTTTTAAAAGTTATGACTATAACTATAATAAAAATAATACATCTTAAAGATCGATTAAATTTTAAATAATTATATATCTCATTATTTTATCAGTTAAACTTATATTCGATGCTACCTAAATATTATTTTTGCATTCATGTCATGGAACAAGTATGACAACATTGTTGTGTTCACCACAATTTGCTAAGCCCGAAACCAAATAATTAACATACTAATGCACTTCATCGTCACGTGCCTCCCTCTTTCTTGTGCTCTTTAATTTTGTAAACCTCTCAGGCCCCCATATATTATATAAAATATTATATATTTTATCTATATATGTTCGTGGATGAGTGTGCCTAAGAAGCAAATACTTTGTTTATTTATACTTAATATAAAAATTAATTAATTAATTTATATAAGTTAAAAAATATATAATATAAATTTATTTTTAAAAATTTTATTTAATTATAATTAACTGATTTATTTATTTTATTTTATTTACTAAAAAATTAACTAATTTTTTTATTAATAAATGAGAGTATCTTTTTAATATTTCTCCTAACTATTATCCATCCTAACTATTATCCATATTGTCTAAATATTGACCAAATTCAAATTGAGATAGCATGGTATATTATATAAATAAGCATAATTTATGGGTCTATCATACAATATACTATTTTTATTTAAAAATAAAATTAAATGTGATACTTTGATAAGAGGAAAATGTGTCGTTAATTATCATTCTATCTTTGGAAAAAAAAATCATTCGATCAGATAACATATTATTTTCTCCTTTCAAAACTTCTTTCCTTTCTTTCCCTTCAGGGCATTTATCATGTTAAGAAAATCGAGTTCAAACTGTGATTTAATTTTTCCTGGCCAATTTAATCACTCCATTTTTTTATATAAAAGTTTAGATAGATTTAAACCAATCTCTTACTAAAAATAGAATATAATCCTAAAATTTAAAAAATATTTATAAAATTATCTATTAAATTCTATTTGATTTTTTTTTTTTACAAATTCTATTTGATTTGGATATATACTTAAAAGTTAAAACTTTCAATACCAGCTCTACTGGGCCTGTTAATGCATTCAATGGCCCAACAGAAAAGAAGTAAAAGAAAATTGGCAAAACAAAAAACAAAACAAAAGAAATAAAAAAGAAACGTAAAAAGCCCATCCGCCTAAAAACGAAGACCTAAGCCACGCCTCACGATCGGATTCAGAGGGCAAAGCTGAATGCACTGTGGCATCGCAGATACTCTTCTCTTATTCTTGAGCTGAAGATGTTATCTTCCATTGCTGCAAGGTACCCCTCCACCAAATTTCCTCTCTTTTCTGCTTCGGCCTTCCTTTTCTCTTTACCTTCTTCCCCCAATCTCGAATGTTATTTTCATTCCCATTCCCCAATTCCCAACAGCCTCGACGACGCTGTTGCTTCAGTCAATCGCATGCTCCACATGCGTCCTCCCCCATCCAGGCGCCATATTAATAAGATTTTAGGGTCTATAGTGAAGATGAAACATTATCCCCATGTTATCTCACTCCTTGCTCAAGCCGAGTTCAAGGGATTTACGCCTGATTTATTTAACCTGAGCATATTGATCAATTGTTACTGCCACCTTGGTCAGATGGATTTTGCTTTCTCTGTCTTGGGCAAAATTTTCAAGATGGGTTATCAGCCCAACGTGGTGAGTTTCAACACACTGGTAAACGGACTGTGCTTTAACCAAAATGTTGGCAAGGCTCTAGATTTCTACGATGACATAATGGCAAAAGGTTTCAAGTTGAATGAAGTCACTTATGGAACACTAATAAATGGGCTATGTAAAATGGGGAAAACAAGGTCTGCCATTAAATTGCTCCGAAGGATGGAAAATAAGTTTGTGAAGCCTGATGTAGTTGTTTACAACACAATAATTGACGCCCTTGGTAAAGAAGGACTTGTCAATGATGCACACAACTTGTATTTTGAAATGATTGATCATGGGGTGTCTCCAGATGTTGTTACTTATAATAGTCTAGTCCACGGATATTGCTGCATGGATCAGTGGCAAGAAGCAAATAAAGTACTCAGTGAAATGATATCGAAAGGCATCCACCCAGATGTTTATACTTTCAACATCCTAGTTGATACCTTATGTAAAGAGGGAAGGATTATAGAAGCTCAAGCTGTATTTGGCATGATGGTGAAGAGTGATCAGAGACCAGATGTTGTTACCTATAGTTGTTTAATGAGCGGGCATTGTTTGACTAATAATATCACTGAGGCTAAGGAAGTTTGTAATA
Source organism: Leucaena leucocephala (assembly GCA_037074615.1). Classification (NCBI taxonomy): domain Eukaryota; kingdom Viridiplantae; phylum Streptophyta; class Magnoliopsida; order Fabales; family Fabaceae; genus Leucaena; species Leucaena leucocephala. Next base: position 32,786,072 of record CM073520.1, on the reverse strand, counting down.
GGATGATAAAAAATGGTTTGGCACCTAACCTTTTTAATTATAATATCTTGATCAATGCATACTTTAAGATGAAAATGGTGGATAAAGCCATGGATCTCTTTAAGGAATTGCATTCAAGAAATTTGGTTCCCGATGTTGTAACTTATAGCTGTGTTATTGATGGATTACTCAAATCACAAAGAATCTCATGCACACAAGATATTATTTATGAGATGCATGATAGGGGTCTTTGCCCTGACATTATCACTTACAATATCTTGTTAGATGCATTTTGCAAATGGGGAAATCTTGACAAGGCAATTACATTATTTAAGCAAATTGTCAATCAAGGAGTTCAGCCTAACGTGGAGACCTACACTATACTTATAGATGGTTTGTGCAAAGGTGGTAGATTAAATGATGCCTGGGGTATTTTTCAGTATCTTTTGGACAAAGGTTATCACCTGGATATCCATGTATATAATGCCATGATTCATGGTTTTTGCAAAGAGGGTTTGTTTGATGAAGCCAAGGCCTTGCTTGATAGAATGCAAGAGAACAATTGCTTCCTGGATTCTATAACTTCTAAAATAAAGTCACGAGTTTGAGCCAATACTCATGAACACTCCTGTGGCCTTGTACACAATGCCATGTGGATCGCCATAGATCAAACTGCCTTTTGTGATCCTTACCCACGGAATACGAGGCTCGAATGACATCCCAGATATCATTGGCGGTGGACAAATACATAAAGCTATGTTTCAATTAGGGAGTCATGGTGTTAGACGAGAGAGTTATCCATCTTCCATTGGGTCATGGTTGAGGATATTGGGTCTGTTGGCATCTTAGCTTCACTAGTAAAAAATTTCAAATTCCCTCAACCTCCAAGAATGAGCACGCCGGCTTAGGCCCAGTCTTGATAATTGGTGAGTGTCAATTTGTTAGACACGATCGCAACTGGGGCTCCACCAACTTAGCCATTGAACACAGAACTCGAGCCATAAAGGACGCTAGACATCACGGAGTCGGAACTATGAGAGGCAGCTATTGTCGTCAACAAGTAGCAGCAATTCACAAGGGTGTTTTTTCTTGGTGCGGAATGGTTTCACTCTGATACCATGAAGACAAGGGACAATATGTAATTCTCTGGTGTATTATTCATAGGAGAATTGTTGTATATATAGATTATAAGGGAGATCAAAATCATAAATAATTATGATTTTGATAGAATATGCTAACTAATGTATCCTATAATCTCTCGAAGCTATATCTAGAATTCAAATATATAAATTTTTGATTTACATAATTATCACATATAGTTTGATGTATAATTGTTATTCTAGCGAATTTTTTCACAAGTATATCCAATATTGAACAAACTTGTCAAGTTTATGCCAAAATTGTAGTCTAGTTTTTTGTTCTATGATATTAAAAAATGGGTTGTTAAGTCAACAACCAATTCCTTGGAAAACTATCTTATATACTTGAATTTTAAACTTATGTGTATATAGGCTGCTGATATTTTGACATGGATAAGTTAGGGGAATTAAAAAAACAATTAGATGTTATTATGGTTGACATTTTGGGAAGTTATGCATTGTTAGTATGTGGTCAATTATCATATGTTTCTACTTGGATGATGGTACGACCCAAATTACTTGATGATGATTGTGAAGTATGATTGTATCAGGTATATCACAGAAAGTTATCGTTTTTGGCTTATGCAAGTTTAGATGTGATGTTGTGCATTCCTGATAAGTAATTTGATTATTATATTTTGATCTGGGTTTGTGCGCGTTATAGTTGTTGTGTAAGAAAAATAAAAAAATAAATGTCTGTATTCTAAATTTTTGTAGGAGACATGAACCTAGATAGCTTGGTTTTCTAGATGAGGAATTATCTCAATGTTCCTCTAATTTGACAGTTGAAACTTGGATGAAAATGAAAAACCTAATATTCTGATATGTTAAATGCTGCCGTGTGTTTTAGCCATGTAAAGAAACTTGAAATATACACATCTCGGGAGTTATGTTTGTACTTTGTACCAAATCCATAACGTCACAAGATGATAGGCTAACTCAGATCCTCATTGGTGTGGGCCCTGTTCTTACAAAGCAGAAGTAATTTCCCCATACCAATTCAACTGACGTAGAATGACAAGAGTCAAAGAAAAGAGTGCCGAGTTATTCTCTTTTCTTTTCTTCTTCTGAAACAGAACTTTCTTTGGTATAGAGTGTAAATAGATTAAAACATTTTAAGGCATCAATTTATGCATTACAATGAAGGTACTTGAGCATTATAGCACCTCGCTTTTTGCCTGAGCAATATGGTTTATAATCTGTACAACTATTTACTTTCGGCTGTTTGTTTCAGAAATGCTTAGAGCTACTAACGGAACCAAAATGTTATCAGATGAAGCTTGCTGACTATGTTCTTATGACTTGTCAGTGTTTTGCTGTTAAGATGTCTGAAGAATTTACACCTTCAGCGAACATTTTGTTAGAATCTGAAAAATAGAAACTGAATTAGAGAAAGAGGGAAGAAGAGAGAATAGAAAGAGGGGAGAAGAGAAACTCTAGAACCAGAATCTGTAATTCTAGAGAAAAGGGTGGAGGGGAGAGAGAGTACAAAAGAGGGGGAAGAACTCTAGAACCAGAATCTGAAATTCTAGAGAGGGGGAGAAGGAAATCTAGAACCAGGATCTGAATTCTAAAAGGAAGAAGAGATTTAGGGAAACTATAGAATACTTTATTCATTCCTTTGTTTTGATTATTGATACATAAGCAACTTAAATAGGCTAATATGAGATAATAACTGACAATAACTTCCTACAATTGAAAATAACTACCCTATAAAAAACCATAAATAAGTAAATAACCATGATGAAAATGAGTCAGGTTGCTAACACATTGGAATGCTTAAGGCCTTGTTTTATACAAAGATAACATAAATAATGCTTGATCTTGTAGCTTCTAAGTGATATTAGCTTTTAAAAACAACTTATGGTTCCTTTTAAGGTTTATTCAGGATTTAGTACATCAATTTACTTTCCATATATTGAGTTCCTTGTCATCTTCATATTGTTTGCATTTCATTAGTGGAAAACAGGATATGCAGCAAGATAGATAGCCCCTAGATTATCATGACAGAGCAAATGAGCAGAGGAAAGAAAAATACCAAGTTCTTGTGAGAGACGTTGAACCCCAAATAAGCTCAGAAGTAGAGGTGGCTAGAGCTTTGTATTCAGCCTCAGTACTAGAGCAAGGAACGGAGGGCTATTTACTAGAGCTTTGTTACAAATAATGCTGTAATGGATGGATATTGAACACTAACATTGTAGTGGCTGAGGAAGTGCTTTATATATTGATCAACAGCGGTTTGGCACCAAGCCTCTTTAGTTATAGTATTTTGATCACTGTATACTTAAAAGATGAAAATGGTGGATGAAGCCATAGATCTCTGCAAGGAATTGGATTTCAGAAATTTAGTTCCCAATATTGTAACTTACAATTCCATTCTTGATGGCTTGAGCAAATTAGGGAGAATGATAGCGTGATGTATGATTGTCTTTGTAGTGAATTTCTTTACGGGCGTATTCAATATTGAACAAATTTGAAGTTTATGCCATCATGGCTTGCATCAACCAAAATTGAAATGATACTAGTTGACTTTTTTAGCTGTGTTTATGTATCTAAATTAGTTAAATAATTTTTATATTAAGAATTGAAGAAGTATTATCATATACTTAAATTTTAATCTTAAGTATAAATAGGCTGCTGGCATTTAGTTAAAAATAAAGTTGAGGTACTGAAAATTGCAAGAGGAGTAATTTTTTTGAGTTTAAGGAGAATATTCCCTTATTAAACTTTTTAATAATTAAATCTTTTACTAAAGATTTTATAGTAATTGCGGCTTTAATTTTCCCAATGGAGTTATCGTACAACAGCCAAATTTAATATAGTAAAAAGTGAATTAGAAAGGGATTTGTTGTTATGATTTTTAATCTCCATAAGTGTGGGTGCAGATTTTTAAAATCTTCAATGTAATTAAATTAATTTTTTTAATAAACAAGCAAATACAGTTCCAACGCTCAAAATCTCATGGATCAAGTCATGGTACATCAATTATGTTATGATGTACTGTAAGCTTGTATCATAGATCATCGACAACAAACATAGGAGGAGTTCATAATATTCCCTGCCTTTGATTAATTTATATTTAGTTGATTTATTTTGATAAATTAATAAAATTAAATAAATCAATTAATTATAATTAAATATAATTTTTTAAAATAAATTTATATTATATATTTATTAATTAAATTAAATTAGTCAACTATCATTTATATTAAAAAATAGAGTAATATATTGTATTATTATTATTATTATTTTATATAATCATATCTAATACAACATGCCAAACATCTAATAACCTTAATATTATTTAATACTCACATTTTTTAATATAAGAGTTATTTAGGGCTTGAATTTAGTTTTAAATATAATATCTTAATTTACTTTATTCCTGAATCTATAATTTTTTTAAAGTATCTCTATTAATTGTATATGTGAAGGGTTTCTATCAAATGATAGTTATGATAAAATATGATATTTTAATAAAATCAAACTATATCTATTTCAAATAACTAAATTTATTAATCTTCTTAAATTAATTACTTAACTCTTATATGAAAGATTTGAGGTAGTATATTATATTATGCTTACTGAGTTCTTAATATAGGGTATATTTAATTAATCTGACTATATTAAGAAGTTAATGAAATTATTTAATATAATATAAATAAAATGGCTAACTACGAAATTAATTTGACATTTTATTTGACAATTGAACCAATTAATTGCTTAATTCCAAAAAACTAAAATTGAGGAAGCAAATCCAATTAATAGCACTTAGGGAAATTGAGCTTAATTTGGCGATAGTATAGATAGTAGATAAATCGAAGGTTTACATAACAACTAAATAACATTTACCTCAGCAGTCACATCATAAAAAATTCATAGTACCCTACTAATTGCTCTCCATCCTCAATTTTTTAAAATATTTTTTCTAATATTTAATATAAAAGTTAATTAAAAAAATAAATTTAAATAATCTTAATCTATTTTATATCTAATATTTATTATTTTTTTTAAAATTTAAGAACTTATAAGTTTTTAAATAATCCAATAAAAATGCATAAATGATTATTTTAATTAATATATAGTCAACCTAGGATCTCCTAACATTTGAATATTATTTTTTTTGTTATAATTTTTTTAAAACAATGGTTGAACTCAACCACGATCTAATAGTAGGGTAAAATTTTACTTATTTCTAAACGATATTAATGTTAGGTAGAGTAAGATCTTAATTACTATCAGGTATAAACCTAAACATTTAAAAATTAAGATACTTCTCTAAATATCGTAACTAGAATTATAATAAAATAATATTTTTTAAAAATTAAATATACTCTAAATAATTATATATTTTATTTATTTGTGAGTTGAACGATGTGTACCTGAATATTATTTTTGTATTCATGTCATGTAACAAGTATGACAACATTGTTGTATTCACCACATTTTGCTAAGCCCAAAACCAAATAATTGATTTACTAATGCACCTAAACATGCACCCATATATTATATAAAATACTATATATTTTATCTATATATGTTCGTGGATGAGTGTGCATAAGATATTTCGTTTATTTATATTTAATATAAAAATTAAATAATTAATTTAAATATATTAAAAAATATATAATATAATTTTTTAATGAATTAATTTAATTATAATTAATTAATGTTTTTAATTTATTAAAAAAATTAACTAATTTTTATATTAATAAATAAGAAGTATCTTTTTAGTATTTTTCACCCATAGCGTCTAAATATTGACCAAATTCAAATTGAGATAGCATGATATATTATATAAATAAGCATAATTTAAGGGCCATATCATACAATATACTCTTTTAATTTAAAAATAAAATTAAATGTGATATTTTGATAAGGGGAAAATGTGTATTCAATTATCATTCTATCTTTGGTCAAAATAAAAAAAAATCATTAGATCGGATAACATTTTACTTTCTCCTTTCAAATCTTCTCTCATTTCTTCTCCTTCAATGAATTTATTGTGTTAAGCAAATTGACTTCAAATTATGGTTCAATTTTTTAAGGGTACTGGTCCTTTACTAAAATTAGTATATTGTCTTAAAGTTTAAAGAATATTTATAAAAAAATTATAAAATTATTTATTAAAAAAGTCCTCAGTAACTGAAATTAAACTTATCTCTATTTTTTTTTTGTATAAGAGAGGGCATATAAGCCTTAGTTACATAAAGCTATTCTACAAGGGGATTAAATCTCACACTCTTCTTGATCACCATATCCCTTAGGTGTAAAGGGCAGGATTGGTACATCTTCATACCCATTAAACATTCTTTTGCCAAAGCATCTGCAATTTGATTATAACCTCTAGGTATATATTGTAACTGAGTTTCACAAGAAGACTTTAACAGGTCATTTATATGTGTAAGTAACAGGCTGCATCTATTATCCCTCAGATTGGACAATATCTCCACAACACTCTTGGCATCTGACTCAATAATTACTTTCTTAAATCCCATTTCCCAAGCCAGCTTTAGGCTCTATACACCGCCTACTGCTCAGCTTCAACTGCGTTACATGCCCCCACTATATTCGCAAAACCTACTACCCACCTTCTATTATGATTCCTAATGATACCCACACATCCTGCTCTATTATTTTTTTCAGTGTAAGCTCCATCCACATTCATTTTAATCCATTCCGGGGGCGGAGGTCTCCAGTGCAATGATTGAGGAGATATTAAATCATTATATAAATGTTCATCCTACACCTGAACATAGTTCCTCCAAAATTGTACTATAACCGCAAAAGGCTCTAAAGATTTCACAAAGTTTATATTAAAAATAGCTTTATTCCTTCATTTCTATAACTTTCAAATCGAAACTTATCTCCATTTGATTTCGAATGTATACTTAAAAGTTAAAACCTTCAATACCAACTCTATTGGGCTTGTTAATGCATTCAATGGCCCAACAGAAAAGAAGTAAAAGAAAATTGGCAAAACAAAAAACAAAACAAAAGAAATAAAAAAGAAACGTAAAAAGCCCATCCGCCTAAAAACGAAGACCTAAGCCGCGCCGCACGATTTGATTCAGAGGGCAAAGCTGAATGCACTGAGGCATCGGAGATACTCCTCTTTTATTTTTGAGCTGAAGATGTTATCTTCCATTGCTGCAAGGTACTCCTCCACCAAATTTCCTCTCTTTTCTGCTTCGGCCTTCCTTTTCTCTTTACCCTCTTCCCTCAATCTCGAATGTTATTTTCATTACCATTCCCCAATTCCCAACAGCCTCGACGACGCTGTTGCTTCAGTCAATCGCATGCTCCACATGCGTCCTGCCCCATCTAGGCGCCATATTAATAAGATTTTAGGGTCTATAGTGAAGATGAAACATTATCCCCATGTTATCTCACTCCTTGCTCAAGCCGAGTTCAAGGGATTTGCGCCTGATTTATTTAACCTGAGCATGTTGATCAATTGTTACTGCCACCTTGGTCAGATGGATTTTGCTTTCTCTATGTTGGGGAAAATTTTCAAGATGGGATATCATCCAGATGCGGTAACTGTGACTACACTAGTAAAAGGACTGTGCTTTAACCGAAATGTTGGCAAGGCTCTAGATTTCTACGATGACATAATGGCAAAAGGTTTCAAGTTGAATGAAGTCAGTTATGGAACATTGATAAATGGGCTATGTAAAATGGGGAAAACAAGATCTGCCATTAAATTGCTCCGAAGGATGGAAAATAAGTTTGTGAAGCCTGATGTAGTTGTTTACAACACAATAATTGACGCCCTTTGTAAAGAAGGACTTGTCAATGATGCACACAACTTGTATTTTGAAATGATTGATCATGGGGTGTCTCCAGATGTTGTTACTTATACTAGTCTAATCCATGGATATTGCTGCACGTATCAGTGGCAAGAAGCAAATCAAGTACTCAGTGAGATGATATCGAAAGGCATCCACCCAGATGTTTATACTTTCAACACCCTAGTTGATGCCTTATGTAAAGAGCGAAGGATTGTAGAAGCTCAAGCTGTATTTGGTAGGATGGTGAAGAGTGATCAGAGGCCTAATGTTGTTACCTATAGTTGTTTAATGAATGCGCATTGTTTGTCTAATAATATCATCGAGGCTAAGGAAGTTTGTAATAGGATGATAAAAAATGGTTCGGCACCTAACCTCTATAGTTATAATATCTTGATCAATGCATACTTTAAGATGAAAATGGTGGACGAAGCCATGGATCTCTTTAAGGAATTGCATTCAAGAAATTTGGTTCCCAGTGTTGTAACTTATAGCTGTGTCATTGATGGATTACTCAAATCACAAAGAATCTCATGCGCGCAAGATATTATTTATGAGATGCACGATAGGGGTCTTCGCCCTAACATCATCACTTACAGCATCTTGTTAGATGCATTTTGCAAATGGGGAAATATTGACAAGGCAATTACATTATTTAAGCAATTTGTCAATCAAGGATTTCAGCCTAACGTGAAGACCTACACTATACTTATTGATGGTTTGTGCAAAGGTGGTAAATTAAATGATGCGTGGGAGATTTTTCAGTATCTGTTGGCCAGAGGTTATGAACTAAATGTACATACATATACTGCCATGATTCGTGGTTTTTGCAAAGAGGGTTTGCTTGATGAAGCAATCTCCCTGCTTGATCAAATGGAAGAGAATGGTTGTGTCCCTAATTCTGTAACTTTCCAAGTAGTTCTGCGTGGATTTCTCTTTGGAAAGAATGAGCATGCTAAGGCTGAGAAGCTTCTTCATGAAATAATTGCTAGAGGCTTGTTCAAGGAGTAAAACAAAGTAAGATACTTAAAGTTCAAGTTCAAATTACATGTATTAACTGTTGGATCAGATGACTATTTTTACAGCCATGGAAATTGCAAGTGGATCACGCTGTTAGAATATAAATATCTTGAACACAATATAATCAATCCAGGTTATGACATACATTAATATAAAACTTATATAAGATATAGCGGAAGACTTATAAATACCTAACTTGATTGATCTGAGGAAGAATTGGAATTCAATCAGATACCTGTCAATCAGAGAACACTGTCAAATAAATAATAGGTTCTTCTAGTTAGTGATTAAGTACAATGATAGCAACTCGAGCCATAGATATCTCACACAGGCTTTTTGATTAGAAGGTGAGAATTTCTTGTAGTAAAACAAAATAATGCAGAGGAGGGAGGGAAATAAAATACATCAGCTATTGGTAGACTGATGAGGAATGTCTGTATAGTTTTATTGACGGGCATATGATAGTTCAGTGTATTCCTGCATAATTCCAATCATTGAAGACATAATTAATCAGTGTTTTGTTGTTCAGATGTCTAAAGAAACTACACTTGAATGCTTATTAATGCCTTTGCAAATACAAAATTGTTCAGCTTTCTTTTATACAAAGATGACAGACATAAATGCCTGATCTTGCCACATTCTTACTTACACTAATCATTAATCAGTTATATACAAGACTTGTGATTTTTTTTTCAGGTTCATACTGGAGTTTTTTGGAAGGAAATGTACTGATTCTAAGTTTAATTAATTTAGTGAGCATATTGCTTTGGAAACATTGGACCTTTTGGGTTAAGCTTGTACTTGTAAAATTCTTGTTTAAATATTTTTGTCTATGTTTTAAATTAGAATTTTAGGTGAAAGTTTGACAAAACCCTTCTATTTTATACGCATGACATAACGGTTATAGAAGGTGAAGTTTAAAAAAAAAAACAGTCTTATAAAACTTTATAATTAACACTTACTTCTTTGAATTAATTGAGTTTTTAGATAAATTAAAAAATTTAAATAAATCAGTTAATTATAATAAAATATAATATTTTAAGATGAATTTATATTATATATTTCTTAATCTATTTAAATTATTCAATTAATTCTTATATTAGTTATAATTAATTTATGTATTTAATTTTTCTAATGATGACTATAATCAAAATTTAGTGTTGATGATTGTAATGTATGGTAGTATCATGTGTATGTCTTGGTACTTGGTATTGCTATTCTAGTTTAACTCCGATAAGATGGTTCAATTTTGCTTATAGATTCAATGCATGCATCGAGAATCTGGATCACTTGTTGCTCCAAAAGGAGAAACACTCTCAGCTGCATTAATTCATTAATTCTAAATCAGTGGCTCAAGCCTTAACAGTAATTGCATGTTTGGTTCAATTCAGCGTGTTTGGTTAGCATACTGAAATAATCTTTCCTTCTCTTTTTCTTCCTTTTTCTCATTATCCTTTGTCCACTGCATTCTTTTTTTAGGGAAACTTAGAGGATCTATTGTCTAAGACAGTGACTAATGTCCTCGTACTATAAATTTCTCAAAAGAGTTTTAGTATTTGCCATGAGATCTTAACACAACCCCCCCCCCCCCCCCACACACACACAAGATCAAACCCTAACTAGTTCCTTAAAAATCCCAGCTTAATGCCAACTGTGAGGCTTGATGCTTTCTCCACTGCATTCTGATTGCTCCTTTCATTTTGAGGAAAAAAGAGAGTCAGATTTAAACCCGAATCCACCTGACTGGATGGACTGTAGGAGGGAGGGAGAAGGTGGAGCATGCATGGAAGCCATGCCAGCAATGTCTATGCTGTACTGAGTGATGACTTATGTATGAAAAATGATTAATTTATTAAATGGAAAAATATTAGGGATTATATTTTAACCGAATTAAAAGTTTAAGAAATATATCATTAAAATACATAAAAATTAAATACCTTTATGCAAATCAATTTAATTAAAAAAATTAAAAAGATTAATTCTGTAATCATTGTTCTATTACATTAATAAAGGAAATCGAAAATGGGATCTCACATTGCCGCCACTCTTCACTAGGAGAGAGGAAGAGATTGGTCTTTCTATTTGAATATTGTTTCTTTCACCTTTCTCGGTTTTTCGCCTTCTCATGTTTCTGTTTAACTCCTGTTAGCTTATTGTGACTATATAGAGATGATCATTTCGAGAATTAGAAGTTAGGGTAACCCTCTAATTGAAATATTTTATAAGCAGTTTATTTCAAAAATAATAAGTATAGAGACTGATATAAAAATTGGGGTAAATTATAGGGGCTGAAGATTTATTTTTTCCTCTGAAAAATCGTGTTTATCTACTAAAACTTATTTTAAACGATTTATTAGAGGTAGAAAAAAAATGAGAAAGAGAGATGCCAACCTATATTTCTTTTTTTTTTTTCTTATACAGTTCATGATGTATCTCAAATTAATAGTTAAATACTAATCTTTTTGAGACGTAAAGATTATTAAAATAGATTATGAGAATAATAGATTTTAAAAATAGAGATGTTTAGATAATTAGTAGTAGAATCACTTTTTATATTAATAAATTATTAAAAAATGTATGATTTAATTAAAGTATGAGAGATGAGAGATAATAGAGAATAAATAGGAGATATGAGAGAGGAGAAATAGGAGAGAGGAGAGAGTATAGAGAAGAGAGAGGAAAGAGGAGATAGTATGAAGAAGAGAGATGAGAGATGAGAGAATATAAGAAAAAATAGGGATAAAATAGTAATCGGATAGTCTATAAGCTCTTTTACTGTTCTAAAAATTATTTTTGATAATTTATTCAAAATTATAGTTTTGATCAAAAATAATTCTGAATAAAAATAACTATTTATTTTAAATTTTTTTAAATCAAAATTTTAGTTAAAATTGATTTTAAAAAGCCATTGCACAGGCATTAGGACACGGACATGGTCGTTCCTTATTTTTATGTTATTTTTTAGGCGATTTATTTGACTTGCGCTTTGCATCAATGTCGTTTTGTTTGGTTACCCATATTTCTAGAAATTTAGAAGCAATCAGAGAATTTAGACTCTTTCTTACTCCATCTCCCTCCAACAAAAAGCACTTACAAACACATACATACTTTGATTTTGATGTTACTGAATTTCATATTAATTTTCATTAATTGAATTCTATCGCTACAGTCTATAATAATGAGAAAACAATCATAGTGCTTTCTATTCTTTTAATTGAGATCATGAATATCTCTTGTTGGTAGTTGGTAGAAACTAATTTGTCTCAAAATATAGAAAGTAAATAGATCTTAGAACTCATTTTGATTGACTATTTAAAATTTTAATATAACTTTTTAATTTTAATTTTACAATTTACGAGATAAATAGATGAGATGAATTTTGTCTTGACTTACAGAAAAGTGTTTATTAAAGGCGAATCCAAACAAACAGAGTTGTTTAGATAGTAACAGTTTTGAGAATTGATTTTACAGATTGATAGGATCCAAATTCATGAGTTATATATAGCAAGATGAAAAGCTGGTTTACATCAATGATCTTCCATGATGAGCAGTAGAAATATATATTCTTCACAAACTAATCACAGAAGATCACAATAAGCAGTGAAGCATCTCCCAGTTTCTGCAGTAAAAGCTGCTTTACATAAATTGTTGAAAAAACTGCAACCATTTGCAGTACTCCGGCAATAAAATTTCTCTTTGATCACATTAAGCAAAAGTTCTGAAACTCAATAAAGATATTTTCTTTACAGTGTAATTTGCACAGATATTCCTATCTCATTCATACACCATGATCAGAAAGGTAAATACAAAACTAAGTACGGTATCTATTATCTATAACTTGATGACCATTTACCAGCTGAAGAGGATTAATTTTGCTGTTCCGGCATCAAATAATCAAGTGGAAAGATTTTTTTTTTCTTTGTTTACAATTGGTCTGTTTGTAGAAGAGAGGAAGTTGCCTTCTCAGTGTTCCTTCCTGAAGTCAAACTTGAAACACCACTGTTCTGGAATGAGGAAGATGAAGCAGTACCTGGGGCTGAGGCGGCGATGGTGGAGAAGGCACTAGCATTGCTGCTCAAGCAAGTGCTTGTTCCGCCGACGGATCCTTCAATGGAGGATTTTGGTGCAGGCGGCTTCTCGATCTCGGTTATCCCTTCGAGCATTTGCACGATTCGACCCATTGTTGGCCTCTGAGATGGATGCTCCTGGATGCACCAGAAGCTTACTTGAATTGCTCTTTGTACTTGCTCCATATCAACTTCTTGCTCATTCAGCCTTTTGTCAAGTATTCCCATGATATTGCCTTTCTCAAACTCTTCATAAGCCCAGTTGGAGAACTTTTTCCTGTTTCTGTCATCCAGCACTTCAAAGTTCCTCCTTCCACTCACAATCTCCAACAAAACCATACCATAGCTGTAGACATCGGATTTGGAAGTTATGGGAAGATTAGCGAGCCATTCAGGAGCTAGATATCCTCGTGTTCCTCTCACACTCGTCAGAGTTCGGTGCCTGTGGTCTTTTGGATTTATGAGCTTCGCGAGGCCGAAATCTGAGACTTTAGAGATGTAATTCTCGTTTAAGAGAATGTTTTCAGGTTTTATATCACAATGGACAATGCAGTCTCGACATTCCTCATGAAGATATGTGATGCCCCTTGCAGTGCCTAGGGCAATGTTGAACCGATACTCCCAATTCAACAATTTTCCTGACTGTTCTTCTGTCATAAACAGAAGATTATCAAGCGAACCATTTTTCATGAACTCGTAGACTAAAAGCCTGTGGCGCCCTTCCGAGCAGAAACCGATCAGCCTCACCAAATTGAGATGATGAGTGCTGCTTATAGTAGCTACTTCCATCCTAAACTGTTTCTCACCTTGCTCAATGCCCTCAAGTTGCTTCACTGCAACAACAGTTTTATTAGCAAGGACTCCTCTATATACAGCACCAAAACCCCCAGCCCCAAGCTTCTCTTTAAACCCTCTCGTCGCCCGCTGGAGGTCCTTGTAAGAGAACTGGACCGGGGCACCAGAAGCATACTCAAGAAGAGCATATTGTGCAGATAATCCACCTAATATTGTTCTGTTCCTACAACACCAGAACCATAAACCACCCTCAAAGGCAATCAAAGCTAAAAGGGTACCCAAAACCACTAACACCACAATCCAAGCCGGTACCCTCCCGCGATGCTTCTTCTCAGTTCCACCCAAGGAAGCTGGAGGGTTTGGAGCCACTGGCCCACAAACCTTGACATATGAAGTGCTAGGCAGTGCCGGACTCTGATACCCACTGATAAAATCTGATGTTTTTATGTAACACTGTCCAGTGCCATCTGATAACGAAGTAGAAGCAGTGCATGAACCTGCCAGACAATTACCTCTACAAGCCGAAATACCAATGTAAAAAACATCTGAATTCAGCTCAGGCGGATAAGTCAAGAACTGAGCATGATCCAATTGCAACATAGTTGCACTTCCAGGACAATCATCAAGATTCACCTTCCTTCTACATCCTTTTCGGATGTTACTCGGATCAATCATCCTGAAATTCTGAGATGGGCACCCACAGATTGGTCCTGAATCATTGTAGCTGCAAATACCATAGCTCCCACAGTAACCAAAAACCTCGCATTGATCTACAGCAGCCCATCTTGGATTTGCAGTTCCACTACCGCTTGAAGAACTGTAAATCCTGAGGTTCCCATCACTATCCATCTTCAAAATTCTCAACACATCACTACCTTCAGCGTAGTCACTACTATAAGCAATAACAGCTGGAGTTGACAGATTAGAATCATACATTTGCAAAAGCCCTATTGATTGCAACCTCAAAACCGGTGAATTTAACTTCGCATTCACAGATGCATTCAAACCCTTATTCCAGTATACAACACTATCATTCCATTTAAGGGTCAAATTTCCACTTGAAATAAGATTAAACGAGTACATTCCAGATCGCAAAACCATATCGGTAGTGAAGTTCTGAGACGGAAGAATTGTATCAGTCGGATTGTCGAACGTTGACCAGACGGTGGCGGTTCCGTTTGAGAGCACGAGGTTGCCGTCGTCTTGTAGGGTGGCGGAGGAGACACCCAGACTTGAGGTTCCGGAGTCCCAAACGGTAGACCCAGACCCGTTCACGAGGCGGAGTGTTCCGCTGGAAAGGAACTGGAAGGAGCCGCCGGTGTCCACGGCCGAGCCATTACCGGCCGACCAGATGACGGGGGTGTCGCCGGAGTACACGATGGCAGCGATGAATGTAGGAGGAGAAGTTTGGGGGTCGGAAGGAATGAAATGGAGGGAGAATGTGTTGTTCTTAGAAGACCATCTTTGATTTGTGTTGGAAGCTAAAAGAGTAGCACCACGAGAGATGGCGGCGGCGGCGGCGGCGATAACGGCGAGGAAGATGACGGAAATTGTTAAAACTCGGATTGATCGGAGTCCCATTTTGTAATGGACCCAATCACCCAACCCAGTTGTGAAATACGCTGAATCTTAAACTGTTGAGACTGAAAAATTTAAAGACGGCGGGTAGTGGGGGAAGGAGGAGAAGATGGAATTAAGACTTTGACTTGGACGCAGGGATTGGTTTAGAGGTTTGAGATTTTTTATTAATTTATAATTTCTTTATTATGGTTTCGTCTGCTTCCAACGTTGAATTTTGAATCTTCAACTATTTTGGTTTTGCTTCTGATTCCGACTGCTCGCGGCTGGTCCTTCACGTATCTGTGTTTGACTCTTATGAAACTCCTTTTTTTCCAGCCATGGGATGAACGTAACTTCAAGTAGTTTTAATTTTCATCTTTTCGGAACTTTCTAGCAGAGATTGATTTATTCTCTCGTTCGTTTTCTCTCATTTTCTCATGGACGACAGATACATTGAACTCAAGGAGCAACATACATTTTCCTTACTTGAGCGGGTTTTCTGGTGAACGTTGAATATCTTCAAACTTTATAGCGAGTAAACAATGATGTATTGTGAAAAAAATATTGTATGTATAATTTATAGTTTGTTATTTATAATGACGATTTCTTTAAAATATTTTTTAATTATATACATTTAAAATTTTTTAATAAAAAATATTTTAATATATGTAATTATATTAGAATATTTTAAAAAATATAATTTATAAAAATAAAATAAATTAAAATATTATATTTAAGAGTAAATTTTACTTTTATCTAACTTCCAATTAAGACATAAGGAAATATAATGATCCCTTAATTTTTATTTTTATTCTTTAATTTTATTAGATTTATTTAGTTTTAGATTGGCCTTCTAATTTTATTTAGAAATTCATTTTATATATATTTATATTTTTCTTAATTTTTAATTTAGTTTTAATAGTTTTTTTAAAATTAAATCATTTTTACTATTTTTTATACTGAAAAGTTTAAGGAGATTCGATACCAATCTTATACTAAAATTAGTGTACATCCTTCAAGTTTAGAAAGTACATACAGGGGATATACGATATTACTTATTAAATAAATCTTTACAACGATAATATAAATCGAACTCATATTCTTATAGAATATAAACTCGTTATTTATTATATGTGTTAACTCTCATCCCCTATTTTACGCTACTAATCCTGTTAGACTATGTAATTTTTTTAGTATAAAAATTTTTAAAAATTGGTTAGACTCACCTATGATCTAAGGGTATGACGAAATCTTATTTTCTCTTAAACAATATTAATGTCGGATATGCGAAACTGTCAATTACATTTAAGTATGATGCCTCTCTAAGTACCATGATTAAAACCATAACAAAATAATACTTATCAAAAATTGAGCATACTCTAAATAATTATATATTTTATTCTTTTTTTTTAATATCAAGTGAAGGTAAATATACCCTAAATCAATAAAAAACTAGTCATAGTAGATATTAAATTCCAAACACTTCTTCCTCACACATACATAAAGTTAGGGATGATAAGTGAACCCCCATTTACATAAAGTTAGGCATGATAAGACCCAAACTTAATGTGTAGCCCAAAAGACGATAGGATACAAAATGGAGCCCGCTGCTCAGCCTCCCCCGCTAAACTCCGTAAACATTTTGGATTGGGCAGGGTCGGGTTGCACGTTCCGGGCTTCCATATGTGTACCATATGAGAAAAAGAAAAAGTGTTAATTAAGAACTTATAAATAATATTATTTCCACAATTATTAAATTTGTGCTTGCTATATGTACTATTAGCTAAATTCTAAATTTAAAGGCTCAACGTTTGAGAGCCTTTATTTTAATACTCTCCCAATTCTAAATATAAAATTTAATTAATTTTTTTAAAATTAAATAAATCAATTAATTATAATTAAATCTTTATATTATATAATATTTAATCTATATAAGTTAGTTAAATAACTCTTATATTATTTATAATTAATTATTTTATTTTATTTTTTAATTTATCTAAAAAATTAATTATTTTTTATATTAAAAATTTGAGAAATAATAGATAATATAAATATTCACTCGATGGAGAGTTGAGTTACAAGAGATGGACGGTTGAGGACAAGTTGGGTGACCGGCAGAGAGCAATTATGGCTTCAATTATCTGGTGTATTTGGAAAGCAAGATACAAATGGGTCCATAATAAAATTAAGCCAAACGCCTTAGAAATACAGATTCAATGAGATTCCTAATTCTTGAACAGTGGAAGCGTTTCTCGTTGGAAACCACCAAGTGATAACTCATTGAAAGACTCTGCTTATGGCGGATGCTCAGGCGAGGGCGGCACTACGACTATATATCCGGGTATCAAACAACTTAAAAGTTCGAAATTTCTAAGTCACGTTGGACTCAACTAATTTGGATCAAGTCAGTTATGACCCACAAAGCTTTCTCAGCAAATTTTTAATGGAACTGTGTAAGGATATAGCAGATAAATACTGGCATCTCTTGTACTTTCCTCAAATGACCAATCTAACATTAATCTTGACTCACCAAACTCATCAAGTTTTCTGTCCTCATAAACCAACTGCTCAAAGTATTGATATCGAACCTAACTATATTCCCTCTTATCTATCAGGATTGGAGAGGGGAGTCATGAATTCTACGTCGGGAAAAGTTATCTTAGAATAGAATCCTATAAAATCTTGGGACATGATTTTCCCAAAAACTTGTACCGGTTACGATGGCAACCAAAGCACACTGTTAGCTTACACCCTATAGCAGCAACAAAATGCTCAATTGTCTCATTCTCAATCTCTGTTTTACAAAAAGAACAAAGAGGATCTTGTTTCATAGAATATCCTTCACAAGTACTGGAAGATGAATTTTCATAATTGCCTCCATTTCTAAATGTGCTTGTTTTGGATTGAATTCACGAGAGATGTTTATAATGTTTATGGTCTAATCTGTCTACCTAAGCCTGTAGAAAAATTATTCAACCTAAAGTTACCTAAAATATATTTAGGTCGAGTCAAGCCGGGCCGGGCTAAGTATCAGGTAGGACAAGATATTAGATAAGGTATGTTGCCTAACCCAATATATATTTTTTTTTCTTAGAGTTTTATTTATTTTCTTAACTTATTCTATTTACAATTTTACACTTTAGTTGACAATCCTCTTTACTTAGTTTTAAAGTATTGGACATAATTTTTATATTTACATAGATACTAAAGTTGCTTATATATTTTACTTGCTAAACATTTGATTATTGGTATTGTAATAACGCTACAATTATCCGACTCCTATATATTTCAATCTTTATTTTTAATTTATGCAATAAACTTTAAGACTTTAATTACTATATTTTTATTACCTTATTTTTAGTAGATTACAGA
Source organism: Leucaena leucocephala (assembly GCA_037074615.1). Taxonomy (NCBI): domain Eukaryota; kingdom Viridiplantae; phylum Streptophyta; class Magnoliopsida; order Fabales; family Fabaceae; genus Leucaena; species Leucaena leucocephala. The sequence goes on along the minus strand of CM073520.1, from coordinate 32,767,349 downwards.
TATTATTTAACTCTTAAAGACATAAATATAATATTATTTTATAAGTTTATGATTGCACATTTTTCTCATAATATGAGTAGGATATCACGATTTAAACATGTCTAACTTGTCTATGCCAAGCTCAAAATAGTTAGGGCTTTTACTGATTAAGACTGAATATCATGGTGCAAAATACAACCTATATTTTTTTTTCCTAAAGAGACATTAGGCAAATACTACTATACCTAACTCTATCCATCCACATCCTTTAGAATTCATAACCTATCTGCCTTCAATATCTGACGTTGTTATCATAGTCCTAGCCTTGCAATGTATCCTACCTCTCTTTTGACCCCACTTTGAATTATTTAGCCTCTGCACTACGTCATTGGTAATTCTTCCCAACTAATAATAATAGAGAACACAGGAAAGGGGTTTTGGCCACTTTTGAAGAAATATTGAAGGGAAAATAACATGATAAAAAGGGCAAATTACTCCCTTGCTATCAATTGATATGACCGGATGATACACACACACACACACACATATAAACAGTAGAGTGTGCGTGTAAATCATAACGTATCCGAAGAATAATATAATATATCCTATGCTACCTCAAGTCTCAACATATCCCCATAATAGTATTTATAATAATATAAGGGAAAATCTTTAAAAAAAAAAAAAGAGTTCTAGAAATATGTAAATTCTAAATTGAGACTTTAAATATTAAAAATATTAGAGAAATATCAAGATTTAAATTAGGATTTAGAAATTTAAAATTAAATAACTAAAATACCCTTAAACATCAAATATAGTTGACTTTTTTCTTTAAATAAAACAATGGTCATTTTATTCATTTGGCTCTGAATTTTAAAATCTCAATTTGAGTCATGACTCTTCTCTATTATTTATAATATTTAGAGTTTCAATTTGAGATTTACCAATTTCTAAAATCATTTTTAAGGATTTTTCTATAATATAATATAAAATTTTATAATATTCTCCAAGATATACTCTAACAGTTTAAATATGAGATTTCGAGTTCTAACACATATAAATATAGAAAATGTTTTTTAAAAAATTAATCCCATTAATATCAACAATGCTTGAATATATAGCTATGTAAAGAAAAGTAATAGAGAAGGCAGGTGTGGCATTAGCAATAGCTTTAAAGGAAAAAGACAAGAAAAATTTATATGAATTTGGAAATAATAATTTGGTATCTAAATATCTAAATAGATAAATTAGGTAGGAGGCATAATCTGTCATTTATAAATTTAGGTAAAAATACTATATTATCGCTAGGATAAATAATTATATAGATACCACAGGTACCTTCTCGTCTTGCAAAATTAAAGTTGACGACCATGCGGGGCCAAATACGATTTTTGCATCAGGTGCATATTAAAAGATGTTTCAGGTCCTATATCGGAGTCTTTAGGCGGCTATTCCATTGGTGGCGACATTTTTTTCAGCTGCGAGCACATGTACGAGTTCAGCAAAACCTAGGGCCTAATTTTATTGTAAACTCAAGTAATTTTCTTCTCTTTAGCTTGTCTATTTGAGTTTTGGTCTTACTTCACATAAGTTCTGATTCTTCTATTTTTTTGTTCTCTGGCTAGGGTTCTTTCTGGGTTAGGAATTAGCTACAGAGTTACCATAGAAACAACAATGCCTAAGTATGTACTCTACGATAAATGTTTGATTATAGAGAAACTTATCAACAATTTTTTTAATCGTATATGTAGGTATTATTGTGACTACTGTGACACTTATTTTTAGTGTTACCATGGGTATAAATAATTTGACGAACAGTTTTGGAGAAGAAAATACTCTATCTAGATCAGAACAAAATACAAAAAGTTCATACATCAATCCTATGTCCCTTTCTCCTGAAATGCAACCTAAATATCCAACAGTAGTAGACCCAATCAATATGAATTTAGGATTACCAATTGATTCTAAGTCAAATATATCTTCAGTTTGTAAAGAAAACATAGCAAAATTGGATGAAAATTTCAAGCCATTGCAACAAGATGACAATGCATCAAGCAAGAATTCCCCTGTCAGTAGTAAAACTTCACATAAGCCAATTCCCGAAGTGACATCAATATCTAAAATGAAGAAGTTGATGCCTCAGAGGCATGCCTTGTACAGTTATATGGTATATTATTAACCGAATGCTCATTTTGTTTCAGTTTAGTTAGTTGGAGGAATCCTGCCTTTTGATGTCGTCATGTTGGCTTCTTATACATGTTAATTTCTTTCCAGAGGCCGTTGTGGTCTTCAGTAGTCGATCAAGAGCTATTGTATGTCAAATCATAGATTGAAAATGCACCTATTGTGAAGGATGATCTAATTCTATATGCTCCCCTCTACCACAATTTTTCGTTGTTCAAGAGGTATACTTTTATCAGAGATAAAATTTTATTCAGTTGACGTATCTTTGTGTTTCTGTATAAGAAGTATGCAAAGAAATATATAGCCAGCATGCCAATAGCAACACATGAAACAGGATATGTGATTGTGCTTTTAAGCCATTCATTTAACCTTCTAATTGTTAAGTGTCTAATTTCAGGAGCTATGAGTTTATGGAAGAGACTCTTAAAGTGTATGTATATAGAGAAGCTAATAGGAATATATGCTTCTAAGGGATGGTTCATGAAACTAATGGAAGCTAATACAAGATTTGCTGCCATGACCCAAATAAAGCTCACCTATTTTACTTACCATTTAGTTCTCGAAGGTTAGAAGAAGCTTTGTACGTATATAATTCACACAGTCACAAGAACTTGATTAAGTATCAAATAATTATGTGGACATGATTGGCAGGAAGCTGATCATTTCCTAGTTGGTTGCCATGATTGGGTATATTTTTTGTGTCCACCAACCGTTTGTTATTAGTATTCAATGAAATAATAGACATTATAATTATATCTCATTTATCTTGTCTACACTACATATGCAAGCCCCTACAGAAACAAGGTAGTGCATGTCTAACTACATAAAAGCAATGTGTAACTTGCATTTTACTCCCCGACCACTAATGCCAGGGGTCAAACCTCCTGTGTTGCTTAGGCCAGTTCTAGGTTCCAGGTGGATAATACTCCCCGACACTCATTTCTTGACTTGAACTATTTTTTCCTCTTTCTATTGAAGCATTGGTCTGGTATGGGTTGTCATGTAATTTGCATTTTATATGCAAATATCTGCAGTTTACTAATGACTATGATTATATACATCTCCAATGATTTTCAATCATAATATATTCTGGTTTCCATTACTAAAATTGCTTTTTAAGCTAAATTTCAGTTTGCTTATGTGTGACCATTTTTATTGGTAGTGTTCTCAACAATTTTAGTTTTCTTCTAGAATGTTTTCTTTAATCTGTCCATCTTTGTTAGTATAACAATTACCTTTCATTTTCATGGCAAAAGGGAAATTGATTGGTGATGTTCGTGCAATTTTAATTAGTTTTATTCTAGCAATGTGTGATTTTAATTATTTTCAATGTGTGTTCACAGGATATGCATGTGCACCTACCATTGATTTAAGCCTACTTCCATAAAACAAGAACGCCACATTGATCAAATAATATTTCAATTTTTATAATGTCTAACTTTTATAATATTACATTTTTTTAAAGTTTAGTTATTCACCAATTGATGTTTAAAGTTAGTCAATCACTTTTCAGTATTTGACTTATGTACTGTTAAACTTTATAATGACTACGACTATATTTTATAATAACTATATACATATTTTTACTTTCACATTTACAACAATGGAATTATAATTTTAACAATAGCATTTGCAACTCGTCTAATAAGGTTTATAAGTCCTATAATAGGATTTGCAACTCGTCTAATGAAGTTTTCAAGTCCTCTAATAGGGTTTACAACTTTCACAATAGGATTTTTAACTCGTCTAATGAGGTTTACAACTAATGCAATGTGATTTATAACTTTTCTAATGAGGTTTGTAACTCCTATAATAGAATTTGCAACTCATCTAATGATATTTGCAAGACCTCCAATGGGGTTTATAAATTTCACAATAGGATTTACAACTCATTTAATGAGGCTTGCAACTAATGCAATGTGGTTTATAACTTCTACAATAAGATTTGCAACTCGTCTAATCAGGTTTTTAAGTCCTCTAAAGAGATTTATAACTTCCACAATGGGATTTATAACTTGTATAATGAGGTTTGTAACTCGTCTAATGAGGTTTGTAAATCCTTCAATAGGGTTTATAACTTCCATAATATGATTTGTAACTCGTATAATGAGGCTTGCAACTAATGCAATGGGGTTTGTAATTTGTCTAATGAGGTTTGTAACTCCTGTAATGGGATTTAAAATTTTAACAATGAGATTTGTAATTTTTTCTAAGATATTTACAACTAACAAAATTATTGTAATTACTTTCAGGTTTGCAACTTCTCTAATAGTATTTGTAACTTTTCTAATGGGATTTGTAACTCCTTTAATGTGATTTATAACTTTTCCTAAGACATTTACAATTGAAATTGTAAAATATTGCTTTTGGCCTTTCAACTCCTGCAATGGAATTTATAATTTCTCTAATAGGATTTACAACTTTTCCTAAAATATATACAACTGAAATTGTAAGATATTGCTTTTGGCTTTTTAACTCCTGCAATGTGATTTGCAACTACTCTAATAGGATTTACAATTTTCCCTAAAATATTTACAATTGAAATTGCAAGATATTGCTTTTGGCTTTTCAACTCCTACAATGTGATTTACAACTACTCTAATGGGATTTATAACTTTCCCTAAGATATTACAACTAAAATTATAAGATATTGCTTTCAGCTTTACAACTTATACAATAAGATTTGTAACTTCTCTAATAGGATTTATAACTTTCCCTAAGACATTTACAATTGAAATTGCAAGATATTTCATTCGGCTTTACAACTCCTACAATGGGATTTGCGACTTTCCTTAGTATATTTATAATTGAAATTGCAAGATATTATTTTTGAGTTAATGGGATTTGAAATTTTAACAATGGGATTTGTAACTTTTCTTAGCATATTTACAACTCTTTAACGAAGTTATTGTAATTGCTTTCGAGTTTACAACTTCTCTAATGGTATTTGTAACTTCTCTAATAGAATTTACAACTTCAACAATAAGATTTGTAACTTTTCCTAAGATATTTACAACTATATATCGAAGTAATTACAATTACTTTCGCGTTTACAACTACTTTAATGGGATCTATAACTTTCTTTAAGGCATTTATAACTCTGTAATGAAGTAATTGCAATTGTAAAGATAAGCTTATCTCAAATGATGTGTCTTCCATTTGTAGAAACATATATATCAGATGCAATTCACAGAAAAAATTTACAGTAATCCTCTTTTCCTTTTGTAGAAACACATCAGATGCAACTCAATAAGTAGATCCAAGCGTAGACAAAATTGTTATGGTCATTAATAACAGAACTTGTTGCACATTTGAGTTATTTGCTAAATGTAGGAGATAAAAAGAATCAAAGATCTTAAGTATTACATTCTCACCATCTAAATGGCACAATTAGATACCCACTAAAATAAAATAAAATTATGACTAAAACATAGACCCAGATTTCCCTTCAGTTTGACGCCCTTTCCCGAAAATCTAATACCCAAATTTCAAAGCCAGATGCTATAGTCACCATTACAACCAGCTCCACAAGACACAAGGTTATGAGCTAAAAGTGCAAAAATTTTATCAGTTGCTTATCAAAAAAGCGAAACTCATTATGAAAAAAGAGAAACAAAATGCAATATTAAACAATGATATATTGATCCAAACACTTCAATTCAACCCCAAAATCCTCAGAAAGATTGAGGAAGGAACTTCTGATAAAGGTAGAAAGGCATAGGAAGAAAGAATTCGCTCATATTTTCTTTGCTTGTAGCAGTTAACTTTTAGTGTCTTAGTATACATTTCTTATGTGTGCAAGAGGTCTCCTACCAATTTGCAGCTCAGCCAAAGAGGTCTCCCGTAAGCTTTCTCCCATTAACACCAATAGTTCTTTCTTCATATTGATGTCTTAGTATATGTTTTCATTTATTCTAGGGATAAGTTAGTCTTTTTACCCAAATTTATAAATAACATATTAGACCTCATGCTCAATCTATACTTTTAAATATTTATATGCTCATTTTGTCATGCTTAAATTTGCGTGGTTGTTTATTGTCTTTTTCCTTAAATAAACAATTGAAATTTAGAGAAGTATGTCTTAACTCCTTCAGGCAGACATCATATCCACTTAAGTTTTCACACTAGTCGGGTTTTGGCGTCACACACACATATCCACTGAGATGTTTGGATGAGATTTGGGGCAACTCAGATCATATTATTTTTACTTTTATAAAATATTTTTTTTGTAAGTTAATGGTCATTAAAATTGTTTTCCTTTTAAACAAAAAAATTGACACTATTTTGCCTGGTACTGTTTAAGATAAAAATATTATAAAATTCAATTAAAAGTTAAGACGATTTCATTTGAGTTAGAAGTTATAAACAATGTAGTTTAGCTTAGATTTCATTTAAAATAAGAGTCACTACTCTAGTAAGTATAATGTTTTTTTATACAAAACTTTTTAGAAATGGGTTGGGCTAACTTATAATCTAAGAGTAGGATGAAGTCTTCCTTCCTCTTAGACGATACTAATATTGAGTAAGACAAGTTGTCTATACCCTCAGGTGTAAATCTAAGTATCTAAGAGTTAAAATGTCTCTCTAAGTACCGCGACTGAAATTATAATAAAGTAATAATCTTCAAAGATCAAACACACTCCAAATAATCGTATATCTTACCCTTTTATTAATTGAACTCACATACTATAGTAATAGAACCAATGATTTATGATTTGTGATGAAATATAGTAATAGAAGTCTCACTATCATTTCAGTCCAAGAAAAGGCTCACAATTATATGTTTAAGATAGATGGGCTCAATACAAACAACTAAGGATTAAGATCCGAGTGGAAGGGGCTAATTTCTATTCAAAAAATTTACCAATCACCAAGATTAAGTTTAGCAAAAATAGTTAATTCTTTGTAATATGTCAAACCAAAATTTGAGTTTCACTATAATATATTTTTATATTTAACACCTAATAGTATATCGAATGTTATTGTCCCCAATTAGAGGATATGTATGCTTAGAAAAAATTACCAAAAACTAACCTTTCAATTAAGATCTAATGAAGTATTTTATACTCAAATAAAAATTATTTATGTAATAGCTGGATCGAATAAAGAAATTTAAAATTTTAAGTAAAATTAAAAAGTTTAAATTTTATGAGTAAAAATATAGTGAATAGAATTATTCCCTATTTAAATCAAATAATAATTGAATTTGGAGTAATCGGTAATAATAAATTCTAGTTAATTATAGAGTGTTAAATATAGTTAGTTAAACAAATGGAATTATTTTTCAAAGATGCTTAAAAAAGGGGATGCATATGGTTCTTGAATATTATTTTGGTTTTAAACATATGAGCTATTTGACAATTTACTTTAATACTGAATATAAAATTTTAATCTCATTTGACCTTTTGAATTTATAATTTTTTTAAATTATTTTTATTAATTTTATATATTAAAAGTAGTTTCTGTCAATGTAAATAATGATTAAAGAAAGTATTTTAAAGAATTTAAACCATATTTTTTACTATTAATTAATTTAACTAATTTTTTAATATTTATATATTAGTGGTTTAATTTTTATATTTAAGATTAGATAGAGTACTTTTTATTTTAATTTATATATACTATTTATTTTTAATTTCCAAAAAATAGTTAAAAAGAATTTTGGAAGTAAATTGAAGTGACATGAATAGGTGATTTATTATTTTATTTGGCTGATAAAGTCCAGCTCACTAGGGTTTGTTTGACATGGACGTGGTTTTGTTTTTGTCATGAGAGTGAGTTGGATATTACTAAAATGCATAGCGTAGACCCTCTTTTGCATTAAATATTTCTCTCACAAGTTGACATACCTAATCAAGCATAATATAGTAATAGACAGCGAAAGTGAGGGGCAACCAGTTGAGAATTTAAAATTAGGTTCTATATTTATAATAAATATTATTTTTTTAATTTAATTTTATATTAAGGATTAGAGAATTATTATATTAATTTTTTAAAATTTATAATTTCTCCATGAAAATGTCTTTATAGGGGAAGAATAATGACAATTCAACATATTAATAAAATCTTTTAATTGTCTAGTTTTTTTTGGGTAGAAATTATCTAGTTAAATCTTTAATTGTCATTCTCCCTTTATAGCATTTCAAAAAAATAAAGTTATTAACTTTAGAGGTAAATACCTAGTTGAACCTTAAAATGACCATCATAAATAATTTATTTTTCTTAATTAATAAGAATTATTCTCAATTTTTAATTGAGTACCATCATTAATATCAATTTTGAGTTTGCAACTACTATTTTTTTTTCTTAAACCTTAAAATTAGGTGTTTTAATAATTTGAGTAATTAACTAATAAATCAATCAGCATAAAATATGAGTTGCACTTCATTAATTTGATTGGCTGTAAAATATATAAATATATAAAATATTATATATCACACAAATAGTGGAAAATTCACTTTCTAAAAATAAAGTGATAATTTCTACATCAAGTATTTCTCTGACCACATAAATTTAGGATATATTACTATGTCTTTTATATATCTGAAAAGCCATTTTTAACTGATTTGGATTCCTATCTGCATGTATGTAACTTTGTAAGGTGGCTACAACCTTTGTTACAAAATCATCTTTTTAGAGGTCCCATCAAATCAATTCAAGCTATCTTTCTCTTATCCTTATTAATTTTCTTAAGACGTGACTACGTTCATTGCTCCTAATAAGTACACAAACAGCTTGCTCCTCTACCCCACCCTCTAATTATAAAAATCAATTAATTTTTAAATAAATTTAAAAAATTAAATTAATTAATTAATTATAGTAAAATATAAATTTCAAGATTAATTTATTTTCTATAATTTTTAATATATATAAATTAATTAATTAACTCTTATATTAATTATATTTATTTTATTTAAAAAAATTAATGAGTACTTATAATTATACTTAATAATAGAGCAGTGTCCTCCAAGGTCCAAGCACCAACTTGACTTCCCAATTTGCACATTTTTGTCTCAGTTGAAACCGTGTGAGACTCCCCAATCTTCCCACTTGCATGAGTCACTATGCCATCCATAACCATAAATTCATGTGAGTCCCACTCTGTTCCCTCCATATATATATATATATAAATATCTCCACTCTCTGAATTCTATCTGCAACTCAACTCAAATCTTCATCCCTTGTTTTCTTACCCATACTTGTCACAGAAATGGATAAGTCAGATGAATTTTCGGATTTGGAGTGGATTCGTCAATATCTTATTGGTGAGTTTTCGTCCTCGGAATCCCTCTTATCCAATCTGTATCCTGTTAAGCTCGAGGATTCTTCGTCGTCGGAGTTTGATCTGAGTCCGAGTGCTCCGGTGCAAAGTTTCTATTCTTCTGGTGAAACTTTTGGTTTTGGAGATGTGGAGGTTTTGATGAACTCCGTGTCGGAGGTCAAAATGGAGAAGAAGGAGGTGGCCACATCATCGCCTGAGGCTGATGAGAAGACCGACGAGTGCGATGAGCCGATTAGAATGAGGAGGTACAGGGGCGTTCGGAGGAGACCGTGGGGAAAGTTTGCGGCGGAGATCCGTGATCCGACCCGGAAAGGGACACGGGTTTGGTTGGGTACGTTTGATAGTGAGATTGATGCTGCGAAGGCTTATGACTGTGCTGCGTTCAGAATGAGGGGTCGAAGGGCAATATTGAACTTCCCTCTTCAGGCCGGTGAATGTGATCCGACGCCCAATCGGTGTGGCCGGAAAAGGAGAAGAGAAAGTTCCCAGGAGGGGTTGTCCCAAATTTCCCGTGAGATTTAAATTGGCGTCCTTCTAGTTGAATTATAAATTTAAGCATCAGTCCCTTTCACAAGTTCATGTAAATAATATGTATATATATATATATATAATGTTTGTATTTATCGAATGCAAGTTCGTGTTACCTGAATCTTCCAAAATTGAAACTCTTCTTGCCTTATGATCATAAGTAAAAAGTTTGTTTTAGTTAAAAAATATCATAAATAGGTAAAAAAAAAATACCTTAAGAGAGTATACAGTGATATAACACGTCATTAATATAGACAAAAATCCAAAAAAATAAAATAAAATTTTAAACATCTTTTAAGTATATATTATAAATAAGAGCAAATCATTCCTAAATTTATATCTTATATATAAGATCTGTGGGAGAAGATAATATCTCTCTCTGTCTTACTGGTTGGAATGGGAAGATTATGGTATGCCGCAGATATAGCGTATGGCCTTGCACGTGCAATATATATACTTGCACCTGGTTTTTGTTTTTTATTTTTTATGACTTCATATATTTACAGTTTATAATAGGTTTGAGATAAGAGTCTCCCTTGAAAAGTAGTACTTTTATACGGTATAAATTAAATAGAAAAATGAAGATAGGTGTGGGCTTCACTCATGTGGAACCAACGTGCGATGTCCGACCCGTTACAATTAACTAGTTCCAATCTTTGTCAAGGAGGTAAACCTTATCCACACTCAAATGCTATCCTATGTGGATGTTTAATCAAGGTTCGAAAACCAGAACCGGATCGGCCGGCCGGGTCAAGTCGAAACCTGCCAAACCATGTACTTGTTTTCGGTATGGGTTACAGGGTTAGCACCTAAATTGGAATCCGTAACAATCCAGCCAACTTGGCGAAACCCGATCGATCGTAACTCGAGTAACCTGCTAATTTGGGCAGGTTACTTACTTCTTTTACGCCTCCAAACAACGAAACGGCGCTGGTTTTGTTTTCTTTTTTCTTTCTTAAAAGAAAAAACAACACTCCCCAATCCTGATCCCACGCTGTTTTAAGATAGACAAAAGAAAACGCAAGCTTGAATGAAGAACACTGAACAGTGAGACGGAAGAGAGAAGAATGTCAAGAAAGAACCATGCAGCTGCTTAATTTGTGGTGGAATAATTTATTAATAAACAAGAACATTTTGTTTGGTGTCAAGAAATTAGTAGCAACTGAAATAATTAAAATGCTAGAAATGATGAGTTGATTTGAGCGGGAAACAGAAGAATTAATGCTAGTTTCCAACAACTTTTTGTTTCCTCCACAAATCTGCATTTACACTGATTGAAGCAACGATACTCTTCCTCGTCCCTATTATAAGATACTTTCAACTAATTCATATGAATAAAACGATAACATTTAACTCGTTAAACTAATCTTAAAACTTTCTAACTTTATCCCTATTAGAGGTTTTAAAGTATAAATAAAAATATAAAAAGCCACATTTAAACATTAATTACTAGGATAAAATTAACAAATAAGTATTAATTACTTTTCAAATGACTTAGCGAAAGTATTAATTACTTTCCAAATGACTTATAGAAGGCATCCTGAAGGGAGTTACATTTCTTTGTCCATGTTATTGCCACTCAATCAACTTTCATAGGGTTAAATAAGTAAATTTTAGCTATAATTGTCATCACATCAGACTGAAAAACCTTCACATGAAGTAACTTAATCATACTATCAATTGAACCAATTTTCATGAACACATCTAATCTATGCTTAGCTATAGTCAATCTTACATTTTTGTCCCAACTTGCTTATATTATTATCACATAAACAAGCATGAACGAAGCTCATTAAATGGGGCCAAAATAAGGGAGATCAAGGCACTTCTTGAACTACCTGCAGTTGCATCATTTAGACCTTCAACAAATTGTTTTATGACTAAGAAAAACATATTGACACTTGGAAACCGCTGTATGAGAAAGAATGGCAGAGGAATACATTCGAACATACAAAATTATACAATACATCCCTAACTTCCTGCCCTCAGCAAATGACGATTCTTTAATTTCTAGGCCTAGTTATGTTTTTCATCTGCAAATTTCCTAGCTACCCTATACCATCCTAATGATAAACTCAATCCCTTTCAAGCAGGGTTTTCATTATATCTGCAGTACTGGACACAAAAATTATAGCTGCAGTAAATATACCAGATTAATTACATGAAGGTCGTGGTTTTGGTGGCATATAGTATGAATTACCGAAGTCGATTGGTGTTTGCATAAGTGGATTCCACCGATCGAATATTATACGGCCTCCCCTACCAATTCTTCCACGGAATTTATATTGCGGTGATGACTCCCCATTTTGTGTGAAAGAATCTGAAGGTGGTATAATGCCCGCCACAGCCAGCTTTTCTGGAATTAAAGGTTTTGTGAACAGTAAAACAGGCTCAAGCGGATCCTGCATAATCCAGCACAGTGAATCAGCAACAACCGTATTCAAACACATTGTGGTTAGCTCAATTTGGAAAATCTTAAGATATGAAAGAATGGAAGGGATTTAAGCTAGCAAAGTACCAATTTATGAGGCCATCCATGTGGAACATATCGCCTCTTCAACTCTTGCTTTGTGCTAACTGTAGGAACCATGGGCAGGTTGGCAACATAGGAAGGAAGATTCGGCACTGCAGCAGGCCGTGCACGAGGACGGCTAGTCATGACATCATCGGAATCGAAAAATTCCTCCTCACTTGAACCAAACTTGGAAGAGAATGGCAAATATCCAGGGAGTGCCAAGCTATCTTCCAACAATTCAGTTTCATGCTGTGGTCCCATAGAAAAAATAAATATCAGCTAAGTATATAGTATAAACCAAAAAGAAAAATCTACGAATCTGCTTGATATCAAAGCCATATTTAAACCTTATACTTCATTTGCATCCTCTGAAGTGTAACTTCGCTCTCCATTACTTCCCTTTTTTTCTCTTCCCTCTGTTTATGATTGTATATGAACACAATGAATGTGAATATAAAAGGATAGGAATAGAAAAAAAGAAAAAACCACTCAAGACATAACTTGAAAGTCACCTTGATCAAAGCCTCCAACAAGCTCTTAGCTTGGTCAAGGTTGTGCCTCACCTGTTTGAAGTGGAAAAAACTTGATAAAATCTCAAAATATATATTTCGCTAGAAATAATCCATCTATGGATATAAACTACTTCTGGCAGAATGAATTTGAACATCATAACTACACAACCATATGATTCATACAACTAATCACTAGCATCCAAGTTTTTAAAAAATAAAAACTAAGCCTAAGAACTTTAGAACTTTAAAAAGAACTAAACAAACTCAATCAAAACAATGTTTACTCAACTGAAAAGACATAATAACATCTAAATCTAGTGCTGAAGCAAAAGATTCAAGCCAAGAAGCCATGAGCTAAACAGAAAAGTGAAGCACTATGCCCTTCCTCATAAATCTGATCACCCATATGGCTCCACTACAAGGCATCACATGAAGATCCCGCGCCTTTCAAACAAAAGAATGATTCTCAGTTCTGACCAGTGTTAACAGCTAACTGCTAGGTTTACCTTGTCTATGATAGAAAAAGGAAAATTGATATCTTGAAGTCATTATTCCTATCAAAAGGCCACATTCTTTTCAGATGATTCTCAGTTATCGTGCCTAGAGAGATATCCACTTATTTGGGTGCGTTGAGGTAAAATTTCGACTAGTCTAAGTCATATTAATATCAAATGAAAATGTGCTCAGTTTTATGTGAGGAAAGTGCATTAAGATGAAATTTTGTTTTAATTTTCATAAGTTGAGGAAACAATATTTTTAGTCTAAAGCACCTGATAAGGCAAATAAACAATTATGAAATAATAGTCAATTTTACATATCTCTAAATCCAAATGCTGAAAAGTACCGGTCACAAGCATTTTCGTAATGTTATCCTCGGTAACCAAAAAATCAAGGAATACACCTCTGCCATTTCTCTCAAAAGCCTCACTTTCACTTTCACTTTCACTTCTATTGAAATAATATACAAAAAAGAGGCCAAGTTTAGAAAGCCAATGCCCACCCGATCAAGTATAAAGAAGCTAAATAGAACCTCCCATAAAATTGATCCCATACTGGAATTCCACAAATTATTTTATGGGTAAAAGTGTGCATCTATAGGAATTCCAATATAGAGAAACCCCTTAAACTCAACCCAAAAAAACGAAATAGAACAGCATAACACATTGAAGAAACATGAGTTCAAATGACATTTTAGAAAACAGGCAAATAGAGGTAATAGGCACTGCTAGGAGGAAAAAAAAAAACATAAATGCAACGCCCTAGACAGCAAGAAATGAGCTCATTTTTACAGGCTTTCAATTGATTCCTAAGAGAGAATCAATTAGAGGAGCTGACCTGGCGAAGCTTTTCAAAAGACTGTACATTGTTTTCTCTCCTCTGCATCTGCGGAGAAAATCAGCAAGGGGTTAGTCCAGCAGACTTAATATTAGCATCCATGAAAGGATGCAATGCCGGAGAAAATAATTACCCATAACAAGAATGAAAAACAAAGGCCACATTTTCCACTTACCCTTCTTGTGTGAAGCCTGTGGGCCTTCTCCCTAGGTCGAAAGACATTATAGGGGTTGGTATCATTGACAGGTGGAGGCGGCTGGACACAACATAGTTCAGCTCATCAATATTCTTCGATAATGTGCTTTTAACACATACTACTTTATGCAAACAAGTAACTCTAACTACTAAGCCTATTATGATAAAATCTTATCTAAGCGCAAATAGCTGGGGGAAAAAGAAACAAATAAAAGAACATCGTAATTGGAAATATGGATGATGAGAAAGTGGCGTGAATCACAAAAGCTTGCACTCCAACAAAGGACACACATAATCAGTAATCTAGATGAATGAAAAATGGCTAGATAAATCAGTAAAAGAAGAAAGAACACATTTTGAGTACAGTCGCAGTTCACAGTTCTAAATTTTATGCGCCCACGTCAAGGCAAGATAGCAATGAAACCGGGATATTACAAACCAAATGTGTTCATTTTTAATGGAAGAAATATACATGCACTGATATATCGGCATCAACAACTTAATAAATGGAAATAGCAAACCACTAACCTGCAAACGTCTCAAAATTGGTTTTTGCCACCTTTCGCGCTGGCCCCAAAAAAATTATGGAAAAGAATACAAATAGTGTCAGTAGAGATGGGTTATCTACAGACTAGAAGTTAAAATGATCACTCGATAAAATCTATGGGTGGAACCAAATTCAGTTCAATGGGAAGGGAAAAAACACATAATAAATATTGGATTCAGATCCAAGTTGAGCTCATTTAATTTTGAAACCTAGGGTTGGAGCTTGACACAGTTTAAAAATTTAAGCTTGAGTATTAAAAGATCATGTCAAAATTATTTTACTCAAATTTAATGCCTTTGTATATTTTTAAATTGCAAGTTTTTCAGTTTTAATAGAATCTAATATAACTATAAATTTCTATAAACCATTTACATAGTTAACCAAGATGGCTCACAAGTTCTTGAGCCAAACATCAGAGTAGTTGAGCTAGCTTAACACCAACCTCAACCAAAACTACCTTAATACTATCAAACTTTAAATTAAGCCTTTACCAAATCAAGCACACCGACCCGCTTGATTCAAATGCAACCCTGGTATCATCACTTTATAACCAGATAACATCCATTCTCATTTAATTCAAATGCCATCCGGCCCATCCCTAATATCATTACTTTATGATCAGAAAACATTCAATCTCATAATGATAAGCACAACATCCAAGAAGATATCAATATAAAATGATAGAAGGACGAGATTTAATTCAGTTCATTTATAAAACCCATTGTACACAGAGGGATCATGTGAAAGAAAAATTAAATCATATTAGAGCAGCTTGAGTACAGCCATTTACCCAACAGCAAACAATGTCCAGTCAACATGTAGGCTGATTTATATCAAATCTTAATCAGTATAATCTACAGATCTCATAAAATATAGCAATATTAAAAGTCATTGAGAAAACAAAATTGACAGATGAGGCATGCCCCTTAGAAGTTATATTTTGATGCTGACTCCATACCTTCTCTTTCCAGTAATCATAAACAGAATGGACAACTGCATATTTGATAGAATGGGCTTGTAGGGCCTAGCATGTACAAGAGAACTTTTGATGAGCCCAACAAGAAATATATACGCATCACGAGCAAAGCAACAATTGCATTGGGGTATAATGATATCAAATGTAACAACTGCAAGACACAAGGACTATAAAAACAATTAATGTATCCATTTGAAGTTCTTTCATTCTAATCCCTTGGTTATTTTACATTTCCTGACGTGAGATTTGCTTTTACTTTTCATAATAATGGTCATCCCAATATTTTTCTGTATTCTTTTCTATATGTTTAAGTTCAAAAATTATGGAAAGCTACATCAAATAAACCCAAAATGAAGATTCATTTTGAATTTGTCCTACCTCAATTAAAATACAGAATCACACAGGAAAACCTACTAGTGCTTAAGGACGGTTGTATTTGTAACTAATCAGTTGTGATATGCTCTTGCTTAAAAAAGGTTTTTTTAACAGGTTCAATCATCTTTACTAATGTTGGAGTCTCCAGGCAGCTAAGTTGAAGAACAATCTCCTCACACAATGTATCAAGGACCATTTCTCATAAAGAGCATCTTTACCACCTAATAGTTAATTGTTCAAAAACCAGAGAAAAAATACCTCTTCTTATTAAACCTAATATAAAAAAATTAAGTCGCTAAAAACTCATATAGAAACAAATATCTTAAAAGATGGGTACTTGTATGTATATTGTGCGTAGTGATTAGTATTAGAATTCATGAAAATCCACTAGATCATAACAAGTTCACCTCTATAGCAGCATCCAATCTTAAATGCACAGAAATTGGTGTTCCAAGAGGTGTTAAAACTCCAGCTCTTTCCCGGGCTTTATGATCCAATACCTCCAACTTGAATAGAAGACACTCAAACCTATCCACCAAGAAATTTAATGAAAACCAGAAAAACAAGATAGAAACGGTAAAGCATTTACAACTCTTTTTTTTCAACATATGATTATAGGAAAACCAATGTAAAATTATGTTGAATTCCCTATGACACATGGATCCAAGATGTTAATGTGCTATGATTGTTATTATACAAAAACAAAAGTGCCAAATGACCAAAAACTAAATAGAAGAAAAGACTATGCCTAATACTGAAAGGGAAAGGGAAACCAAAAAACCAGGAAATTTAATTTATATAAACGTCTATTTCGCCAATGTTATAATTATTTCAAAGTGTCTGTCCTTTATTATTGTTATAGAATTATGTTATGCATTTATAATCCCTTTTTTGATACAGGTATATATTATGATAGTGGATATCATGACCGCATAGTGTTGTTTGTGATTGACTACATTATTATGAACTGTTCCAGGCTCAATGACAGATTTGATTTGGAAATTTCCCCCTTTTCTTCTCTTTACTTTCACTTGTTTGCTATATCTTTATTATGTCCAGATTTGGCTAGGGATTTTGCATGCTTAGTGAATTGAATTGCTACAAATACATAATTGATTAAGAGAGGTTAGGAAGAGTGAACCAATGGGAATGCTCTATTGTTGGTTGATTTTGAGCTCTGAAATTCGCTCATGTTCATAGCTTACTGTTAGATTGAGATTTCATTTGGCATTAAGCTTGACATGTACTTCACTCTAGAATGATAATTCACTGAAATTTGTGTGGGAACCTTGAGGGAAATTCTTCGCCAATGTTCTGCAATATTAATGGGAATGATGGGAGTTACCCTCAAGGAGAATAACTTCTAGTCAATTGCATCATTATCACATACAGTAGTGTTTGCTAGTTTTATTAGTTACTTTCATTTCCTAGTTGAATAGATCTTTAATTTCAGCATAAAAGCCCCTGTTTTCTCAAGAGTTTTGTTCAGTTTTAGCTTGCATTAAATTACGTAAATCAAGTGGTCACAAATTAATACAACTAGTTTGCCAAATGTCGTGTACAACTCCTTCATGTAGTAGGATCCACAATTCCACCCAGCATGGTTTTCTACAAAATACCACGGTCCTCATTAGAAGTTCAAAGTTTATTGGTTTCTTCTTTTTTTATAAGAAAAACGGAAAAATTGACTTATATGCCCTTTCATGGCTTCTGTTCCTTAATATCTGTTTAATGTGACAAACATGATAGTTAACTAATTCTATACTGACCTAAGTCAATGGTGCAATATGAATTTTTCCAATCTTAAATAAGTTACCCACAGATCAAAATAAATGAAAGGAAAAGAGCATATAAAGATGCAAGATAAATTTGCCACTGGCAACCAAAAATGAATAACAAAGTTGAAATTAATGAGGCCACAATTCAGGCTAAAACGTACATTCCCGGAGGCAAAATCTTCTGGTCTTTGTTGAACTCTGAAAGCCAATCCTCATCTTCGTTGTCCAAGTCATACTCAACAAACTCTCCAAGCTCAGCCCGAGCTTGAAAAATGTGATGGAATTTCAGTGCAAAAGTCAGAAAATTAAGAAGATCCTTTGAAATTATTGCAATATCAATGGAAAGTATATCTAGTGGTCATTTAGCAGTACCTCCCCTGGCCCGCAAGTACGATGTTGGTTGATTGAAAGTACAAGAATAGTCCCGTTCATATGTATCCACAACAACATACTGAGGAGTAGGTATTTCAGCAGCTACTTTCCTGGTGGGAACTGGATGAGCCTACAACAAATATATATTTGGATGAAATCAATTGAGTTACTGAGTAAATCCCCAATCTCAGATGGCTGGAGCTTTTAAACAATACAACAAGGCACTCATATCTAGCACTATAAGAGTTCAATATGAATACTGTGATAACTTTTGACATATAAATAAACTATTTGACCATAATAGTCACATGAACTATTGAGCTATTGAAGTTGCCAGACATAAATTAATTATCTTGTTTTAAAATGAATAAATAACAGCCTAAATGATAATATTTCATATAACTATTCTGTGGTATCACATATGATTTATCTATCAGGCTATGTTTTACGTTTTTCTTATGCTTAAGCCAAAGAGTCATAACTTGTCGGGGGAGCTTTAAGGACTGCACATCCATGCAATTTAAACTCAATGCATGTAAGGTGCCTAAGGGGACTGCCAAGTGCCAAGGCACCAAAGGCTCAGTCAAGCAAACACCTGAATGAAGGATTCTCACCTCAAACAGCAAGAGATGTTGACATTTAAGGCCCCTTGGCACCTCACCTCATCAACTCAAGCACTGAGGCAAGTGCCTTTCGACTGTACTATAATGCACATTATAATTTATTGATTAGGAGCATCATGAAAATGTCATTTCTACAAGGGCAATACATATGTCAAATGAATAGCTCACAGCTTGTTTCATATCTATTTTTCATCTATCCATATGGGATCGGTTTATGTGTGATCAATTTCTTATTATTTGAAATTGAAATCCTAACCATCCATCGAGACTTCAGCATAAGATATATTAATAGTTTATTTCCTATTCTACTGACATAACAACAACTTAGTAATTCTATATAACCGATCAGATCGTGTATATAACCAATCAGATCGTGCAGGCTAGAATTCTTAAATATGATATGATTCATAAAAATCAAAAGAAATTATAAGTTATAATGAGTTACAGAATGAAAGTCATCCTCTTGATGCTAATAACAACCTATTACGTAGACGGTAACCAGAAGAGCACTGATACAGGTAATTCAAAATGCCTAAAGTTAAAACAAACCTAATAATGGCATGCATTAAAAATATAGTTACAAATTTCAAACACAATGCCAGCCTCCCAGTAATATCACTGAGAAATAAGAAAGACGCACATACAGACACTTGAAGGTAGAGGTTTCGTACCTCAGTATCCACCTCAGGAGCAATACGCAGCAACTGTGAATTACGTGTAGAAGCAGGTGCCTCATCATCTTCAAAGTCCTTGATGGACTTGACTATAGGGAGCTTCTTGTGAATGTCAAGGGGCCGGGGCCTGAAAGACAACCTACTCATTTTTGCTCATCTATCTCTACTGGTTCAATGCATCCTCCATTGCTACCCTGTTTGTGAAAACATAGTTTCAACTTTTAAAACATCATGACACATACATGCATTAATTCAATTACCCTTTCACTTTGCAATACAACAAATATGCATTACTTTTGTACTCTATACACCATTCAAACAACATGCAGCAATTCTCACAGTCGGCAATGTACATTCAAAACAAATTGTACACAAAATCAGGAATTGAAAGATATCCAGGAACAAGATAGCACAAAATGAAATGTCATAATTAGAGTTCGCAAACAGACGAGTAAAGGCCCAGATTAGCCAGAAAACAAGTAGAATTTGTATTAATGCGACACACCTGGGCCTTCGAACTCGCGGGAAATTTGGGAATTTTAAGACCTAGCAATACTACTGATCTGTTTCGCGGATAACGTTGTCAATCTCAGTTGCTTTTTCACTCGCAGGGGTTTAGCTAAAGAAACCCTAATTTAATTGTCTCTATATTTATGGTGCTCGTAATCAGTTTCTCAGTTCTTCCGAGCTCCGGTGTGACCTCTTACTTCCCGGCGCGGAAGGGGCACGCATTCCTTTTCCTTTTTCTTTTTTTTTCGTTCGGATCAAGCTCGGACAGAACGGGTTTGGCTTCTCTCTTCTCTCCGCGTAAATTACCATCCGCTGCTGAGACGACTGCGTTTTACACCTGGATGAGGGGGAATGAGAAGCAAGAGAAGGAAAAAGTCGAGAGAGCATTGATGACGTTTTCAAGCTGAATGCTTTAATTCATCGGATTTGAAAGTAAAATAAAATAATATTTAATATAATTTTATCTTTAAAATATTTTTTACAGACAACTTTATCCTCATATTTTTATAAATAGGGTAATTTTAACCTTATTTTTAACTCTTAAAAAGTTTATTAAGTTTTATTCAGTATTTTAAAATATTTTCTTAACAATCAACATTTTAAGATAATTTTTTGTACAATTTTTCCCTTAAATATTTTCTTATTTAATTTTCTTATCACTATTTTTTCTTTTGTTTTTGCCCAAACTCTTTTTTCCTATTTTAGTAGGGAAAATCCTTGAACAAGACATCTAAAAATTCATAAATCCTAAATTCAGATTCTAAATATTGTAAATGCTATAAAAATATCATATTCAAATTGAGATTTTAAAGTTTAGAACCAAATGATTAAAATGGCCTTTATTTTTTTTAAAAAAAAAAAAGTTGACCGTATTTAATGTTTAGTAGTATTTTGGTCATTTGGCTCTAAACTTCAAAAGTCCTGACACTTATCTAATATTTGCATTTTAACTGTAGCTCATACTCTTAGTTATAGTTGGTCAATCCACCTTGCTCTTTGGTGATGTTTCTCTACTTCTGGGTGTTACAGTTGCTTTTACATTTTTCAGTATACATATGCCCATAGGGCTTTCATCCATAGTGGCATTTGTAGAAGATTGGAGTTGTGCTTCAATTAGTTTGCTTAAGTTGCTCATAGTGGTCGTCATTATCCTTAACGTATTCATGCATGGTTGGGTAATAGTGGTAGTTGTATGGCGGTTGCTCTTGTGTTAGGCCATTTATATATGCTTTATGTTTTTAGTTTCTTAGTTGTTATTTTATGTTTGTTAGGCTTAGTTATGCAGTGTCCCATGAGAAAGGTTCAGCGTTAGCAATGTAGAGTTTACAGACTCTCCAAGAAGAGTCGACAAACGAAGAGTGAGATCCCACAAGCTAATCTATAAGCTAGTGAGTCCCTCTTTTCTCCTCGGGGATATTATATCGTAAGGATATAGACTACGACTGTTAAAGCACTCTCACATTAAGAGAAGGAATAAGCCCAACCGAACGAATCGGTTTTTCCTCTACTACCAATCGACGGGTTATGGGGCAGCCTGCGAGCTAGACAATCTTCAGTTAGTTTTCAATCCAGCCAGAGTAAAAGCCTAGGTCGAGAGAGGAATCAGGTTCATACTAAAAATTTCAGTGAACTATTGAAGCTATTAGTGTGATTGATCAGACAAGTACCAAGGGCTTTCCATAGACTTCTTTCATTTTCGAATTTGCACAAGTCCTAGCATTAGTATGAGTTCATTGACTGCGTAAGGGCGATCCATCTTGATAACGAATTCCATGATAACCGAAGGTCTATCTATGAGGGTGAGCTTAATGGCCTATCCCAAAAGAGGAGCAAGGGAGCTCACGCACAAGGGAACTAACCTCCGGATGCTTCCTCAGGAATTCAAGAGGAGGACACAACAGATTCAAGGCACGAATGATATAAGAAATCGCATTTGCGCTAAGTCCGTTGCTGGTTCCCGAGAGCACTTCGTTCCTTCTGTGGACCTTGCAAGGAGAGAGTCGACCGATAGCTTTAGGGTTGTATTCAGCTTAGTTTCACACTAAGGAATCAAGGAGTTGATCCTACATTCTGTATAGCAATCAATGTCTAGGGCATAGGCTACCTTAAAAGAGAGATATGAAAATATCTTTAATGATGTGCCGTCTAAGCAAGAACATACAGGGTTGTCATTGAGATTGTCCCGTTTCCTTCCTTATCAGAGAGGGGACCCTTAGGGAGCGGGGCTTATCTTAATATTGATTGATCTTTCATAGTTCCTTTAGTCTATTATTTATATATGTTAATCCAGTCTCTTATAGATCACTGCTATAAGGAATTTTAGACAGTTTTTAAAAAATAACTTATGGATGAGAGTTTATGTAAAAAAAGTAATTTTAAATAAATAAGTATTTAGATAGTTATTTTAGAATAACTTTTTATATTGCTAAATTACCAGAGAGGGCATGAGATAGAAAATAAAATTAAACCATGAACACTATTATGCAACCCACGTCTTGAGCAACTACCACGAGCGGAGACTAACAAAGGCGACAACAACCCATGGCTTGAATGACCACCGCTAGCAGAGAATGAGGATGGTGACGGCAACCCACAGCTTGAACGACCAATGGCTTGAACGACCCATGATGAGTAGTGATGGCAAGTGATGACCAACGACCCACAAGCTGTGACCCACGGTGAGCAGCGGTGTTGACGACCCACGAGCGGCGTGCGGTGACCCACCACATCTTCTCTCTGAGCAGCGACGGTAACCATTGCGTCTTCTCTCTGAGCGGCAATGATGACGACGGCAACACGGTGGGTCGCAAGTCACGAGTTGATGCTAAAGGAGAAGAACAGAGAGAAGAGAAAGAAGAAGAGAGAGTGGGAGAAAAAATATGGTAAAATAGTAAATGGTTAGCCCATAAGTTCTTTTAATGTTTCAAAAGCTAGTCCTATCTGTTTATCTGAAACCATAATTTTATTCAAAAATACTTATGAAGAAATATGACTATTTGTTTAAAAAAAATTAAACTAAAGTTTTGGCAAAAGTCCTTCCAAACAGCCCTATATCGAAAATATAGAAGGATACCTTTGAAATTGTAACCTAATAAAGAAAATACTTTAAACAGGATCTTCATACAACTTTAAGCGACAAATGGAAAGAAGAAAGAGTGAGCAGAGATAGTACCACTAGGAGACAAGATCAAATAAAGGAACTTAACCCAAGGGGACATAGAAGATTTGGAATTGCATCGAAAGACTCAATTACATCGAGCCTTCCTTACTACCATCTCAAGAGGATCAATCAGCTTGGGATGAATTTAACCTGTTTTTTTTTTCTTTCTCTCTCGATAGCTTCCTTTCGGAGTCGACATGCTTCCTTATTCGCGAGAATTTCCTCCCTCCGGTGATGTCTGTCTCCTCATTAAGGGCTCTTCTTATTGTTTCAACCTTTCCTCATATCTAAGCTTTTTGACCTAAGTCTTTCTTTAGTCCTTAAAAGCTACCTGCCAATAAGAGTTCTCGTTCACAGCCAACTAAGCATTCGTTCGGAGTTGACAAGGGAGAGGTTTCCTTATTATGTTATGATGGATAGGCTTACTGCACTCCCTTTGAGGTAAGATTCCTTTTGATTCAATTGCAAGAAAATAACCTCTTTTTAGAGTTTTATATGGCCAACCTCTTTATATACTCACTTCAAGTATTCCGCTCATTGGCTCCGTATCCTTCGAGCATGAGCCAGTGACGCCCCTTGGGTTTGTCTTTCTTTCTTTGCTGATAAGAAGCCGAAACACGACTGCTGTATAACTGTAGTCGATCAAAGAGAAGTCGACTTCTCCGACAAGGCTAAAAAAGAATGGTTTATTAACCAGTTTCCACATACTTTCGATAACTGGCTTGTAGAGGTGCCCATTATGCCGTTCGTTATGCCTGAGGTGTCCGGTGGACGATCCCTTAGTTCCGCTAGCCATCAGGCTACTTTAGTAAGCTATTCAACCCATGCAAGCTACTTCTCCTAACGACAAGTAAAGGCATAGGTCAAAGTTTAGACTGTCAATACGATGGGATCGTGACTGTAAGGAGGATGGTTTTATGATGCAATAGGCACTAGTGTCATCGCAAATTGAGCTCTGGTAAGATTGTAATGACTCGATATACTTTAAGGCATGGAAGTTGGTTGGGTAATGAATTGTGATCCTAGAATCAGCTGATGGCTAATATTGCCAGGAAAGGCAAAACTCTTTCGGATTTGATAGAATTAAGGTTACATTATAGGGCCTAAACTATTGCATGTGTATATAGTTGTCATTCATTATTTTGTTTCCTGAAGTACCTAGTAGTAGTCTAAAAGGGCATCTACTATGTATCCTCAGGGCACTTGCATATAGTCCCGCCTTCCAAGAGCATGACTAGAGTGTTAAGTAGAGCAGGGGTTTGTGTTGTACTGAACTGAAGGTACAACAAATACTTCGTGTGAGTAGTCTTTCTGCCATGATTCTATGCAAGTAAAGATGGCCTTTGTTTTGTATGGTGAATTGTTTATTAGTGTGGTTAATGTAGGGCAGCTGCGTTGGTTGCACTAGTGAACATGAAAGCGTCTGTTATTTTTTGGCCCCAGGGGAGTTTACTTAACCCATTCCCCAGTCTTCTGTACTGCTCAAGTAAGTGTGTGACTCCGTATAAGGACCTCCTTCCCTTCTACCCACTTTCCATTCACACGGTTCTTTCCAACATATACGCATGATTCTATAGTCAAAGCAACTCCATCGCTTTCGAGTACCAATCGGATTGCAGCCCTTTTTGGGGGTCGAGTCGAGGCTGCCCCTTCTTCCCCTCACTCTCATTTCCCTAATATGAACCTTGAGTCATCAGAGCATTTTTGACTCAGCCTGGCCTTACCACGAGGTGCCCTATGCGATTGGTGCTTCCAAAGGTGAAACTCTAGTTTTAGTTTAGCAACCCGAGCAGACACTTTTTATTATCTAAAGTTTAAGGTGGAGTAGACCTTACTCACTCGTTGGCTTGCTCCTCGTTTTTGTGAACTTCTTATGTGAGAAGGTAGTCCCATTCCATCTTTTAGGTTCAATTTGGGCAATATGTATCCCGCTAGGCATGACTTGTAGTAAACCTCTATAAGATAAGGAGGATCATAAGGTAGGTAATCTTTTCACCATTCTAAAAGAATAGTACCTTCAAGTAAGTAGGTCTCTTCAGGCACTACAACAAGGGAGAATTCATTTTAGTCTCTATGCTTTAATACTCCAACAAGAAGAGAGATAGACGATCACTCGGACTGCAGGCTACCCGCTCGAATGATGTTTGTGATGTCAAAGAGGTTTTCTAAAAATGACCACTATGAACGAAGGACCAAACTACGAACGAAGGACCAATGACAATGAAAGATGAGAAGTAGCAGTTTTAGTCAAGTCAAAAGCCTTTTGGTGGAGGCCTTGCTTCAATTTCAATCCAATCGCACCAGGGAAATACCAAGTTGCAGTCATACGCTCGAGGCACTTCCTCCTCTAAGGGTTAGGATCTTTGGATTGGTCTCACCTCAATCTCTAATATATAACATTCCCTTACATTCCTCTCTCGTGCAGGTGCTGGAGAAGAAAATCAAGATACATTTTCCCTCTCACTTCAGTTGCCTATGCTCTTCTTTAGAATACTTTATAGTTGCTACTCCTTGAGGGCCTAGTCTTCCCTCTCTTCTTAATACAGGTAGAAAATAGCATGTCAATCTTGGTCGATTGCTTGAAGAGCTAACTTACTTTCCAATCAGCTGGTTCTTCCCCAGGGCTGAAGCGCTTTGAGAATTGCTTTCTTATGACTGGTCAATTTCCTAATGGATTCTATTAAAGTCTTGGATTGCTTGCTAAAACGCCTATTTTAAGTGCAATAATTGTAATTTACTAGTTATTCCAGGTGCTCGCCAAATCTAAAAAAACAGAGGTTATTTGTATTCCTCAAAAACCCTGATCTTTATGATCCAACTCCCCTTTCTAAATTGTCTTGAGCCCTAACGCCACCCTTATGACAAAATTTCCTTAAAATCCAGAGGTTTTCCGTCTTCACCCCTCTTTCCCATCAAGCCTTTTCAAGGAAGCTAGCTCAATACCCACTGGCAGATCAAGATGACTGACGAAAGGAGGAGAAATGACGGTTCACCTGCCGATCTATGATCAAACAAAACTCTTGACAAGTTCATTCGTGGGACTTTCTTAGGATGGGCCTTCGATCTTTTGTGGCCATAGCTTTTTTAGGTTATGCAATAGAAGGGGACTTAGCTTTGGATCCCCCTGATTGCAAAAATGAGAAATAAAAAACGGACAAGACTGTGGAAGCTGGAATTGCTCCTCACAAGTTATTGGATGCTATCGAGGACATTGCAAATGGTCTTTCTTTACCTTTTTCTTATCATAGGTCGTGTAACTTAAGAAGCCTATGATGACAAGACAAAGTCTTTCCAGGACTGAATTTTAAGACTTTTTCCTCAATCTACAATAGAGACATAGCTTTCCTGAGCTGAGGGCAGTGAGTGCTTATGCCTCAAAGGCTAAAGGACACGGATCGGCGAACTAGATCATTAAGGGAGCTAAGAACCACTTTATACTCTTGTTACCCAGGAAAGCTCCAACTTTAGGCTTTAGGCAGAGATGAGTTCAGATGCTATGGTATGCATTCTAGCCACTAAGGTCTCGCTCTGACTTGCTCAATCGGGCTATATTGGAAAATGCTCCTTGTTGAACTATGGGACTCAGACAAAGGCTTGAGTGTCATGGCTCCTAAACAAAATAGGGACAACATGAGACTAATTTCACCTTTCTCTTCACCCTAACAATTATAAATAGATGTTATCTTCTATGTGCCTTCCATGTCTTGTTTGGCATGGAAGGGATGAGAAAGATTGCCAATGATAAATTTGACAATTATACCCTTATTTAAGTCAAATTTTTTTTATTATAATACTTCATCCAGTTCTTAATATAAAAATTAATTTATTAATTTATGTATATTAAAGAAACTAAAAATATACATTAATTATAACAAAACTCAGGTATAACATTAAATTATATGTCAATTACAAGTTATATAAATTAGTTTGGAAGACAAAAATAATAAATATTATATATAAAATAGATAAAAGTCTTATATTTAAAATTAAATTTAATATCTAACTAACTCCTATATAGGAAGAATGGTAAATTGTGTTTATGTATGTGTCAAAACTTTCATCCTTACTTATTATAAATATAGTGAGAGGTGTTTTTTTTTTAATTATAAGATATCAACTTTGTTAAACATTAATTATATTTTATCATTTTCTTTTTACATATTTTTTCTATATTTTTTTTTGCCAACTCATCTTCTCCTAGTAATTGATTCCTACGTGATTAGAACCTTACACCAATAATTAGTAATTAGTAAATGATGAGTCAAATTTGACCCCCTAACTGTCAATATCAATGGAAAAATAAAATAAAATTCTATTAGCACCTGTCACCCCCCCCCCATCTCAATGATTAAATCGTTGCACCTTTTGTTACCTTCTCATATCCATATAAAGCCATGAGGAAGCTTAGTTAATATATGAATGTATAAAAAAAATTAATTTAATTTAGTTAAGTAATAAGGTCAGATTCAAGCTTTCTCTATCATTCTTAAATCTTTTTTTAATTATTTTTTGTTACGATTTCTTCATTTTAATAAATGAATGCATATAATGGCACGTCAACTTCTGATAATTATTTATTTTTCATTTCATTATTGATGTTACCCATCACCTGCTGGTCATAACGTGAGAGTGAACTGCATTGGATTATTTCTTTTATAATAACTGCATTTGAATTTTGTGGACACTGCAATTTTGAAATTTTTACTTTACCTTTAATTAATTGACAAGAAATATATAGTATAATATAAATTTAGAAGATAAATCTCATATCATTATTATCCAATTTAACTTCTCAATTTTACTAAACTAAAGATTATACGTACACGTAAACTATCCCTAGGGTGTAAATTTCTATAATAGATAAATTACCTTCCCGACTTTTAAGAAATATTGAAATTATTGTTTTTTTATTTTAATTTTTTCCATTTAAAATTAATATATATTTATATATGTGCCAACAAAAGTTAACATAATCAATAAATTTTTTTTTAAATTTAACTTAAAACTATAGGAGATTGTGTGCTCAAATCATCCTTCTAATAGGGAGAATAAAAGTTAGGTTACTATTAAAATAATAATAATAATAATTAATTAGGTTTCAATTTACTGAATTAATGACCGTTAAGTCCTAATAATTTTTTTATAAAAAATGAGTTACAAATATCGATTTAAACAATTGTAGATTTAAGAGTCTCAATTGTAAGTAATGCATTTAAGTTTTGAATGAAACTCCCATTTTGCAATAGTTTGAATTATTTTTTTAAATTTTTTAAAAACTTAATTGTTATTATCTATTTTACACACACAATTTAATTTGACTATATAATATTATATTAAAAAAATTAATTATTTATTAATTATGTTAGATTTTGTTAGTGATTAATACAAAGATTCAGTTAATAGCAATAAATTGAAGTTTTTTGAAATTGCCCTGTCTAGTGTATCAGGCTTCATTATAGGTCATTGGGAAGGGCTCCATGGAGTTCTATTTTAGGGCATAATGATTTTCCATGTTCCCTCTTCTTTAAGTCGAATGCCTTCGAGTGAGGGACTCAAATATTAAAGATTAAAAAGGTAAATAAATAAATCTATATATATATATATATATATATAAAGGAAGTTTAACCTAAATGGTAAATAGTCTAAAATTTTGATGAAGGTGCAGTGGAGAGAATTTTAAGTGCATGCATATATAATTATTCATTTTTTAAGTTGTAGGGCATGCCAATTTTGACCCTAATAAATTTGACCCTAATAAATATTAGCAAGTTCAAGACTCGACGGATTTTATTTTTTTTTAAAAAGGCCATTATATATATCAAAATAAATTAGTATATAATGCAACTGATATTTTTTTAAAACAATTATATAACACAATTATTACGCAAGATACTCTACATTCATTATTCATGTAATGAATATAGACTGAGTCTGAAAAGAAATAAAAATAATTAAGTGTGTATTTAGATAGAATTTTTAAAAAAATTATGAAAAAAAAATTTTTTGGGTCATTTTTGAAAAAAAAATTTAGAAAAAAAACTTATAAAAAAATAGTTCTCGATAAATGAGTGTTTGCATAGTTCTCGAGAAATAAAATATAGTGTAAAAGATAGAAGAGAAAGGAGAAATAATGAAAAATGATAGAAAAGATAGGAGAGAGTGTAAGAAAAAATAAGGGTAAAATAGTAATTGAATAATCCATAAGCTCTTTTACTGTTCTAAAAGTTATTATGACTAGCTTATCTGAAATTATGATTTGATCTAAAAATACTTTTTGACAAATATAGCTATTTATTTTAAAAAATTTTTAAATTAAAAATTTTCTCAATTTTTTTTTTAAATTTTAGTTTGTAGACCAAACAGGCCATAAGTGAATAAGGGTAATATTAACATAACACTATCATTACAAATATAATTTGCCAAATCAAAAAAAGGAGCACGAAAATCGAAAAGAGAAAACTGGAGTGAATATTAAATATAGGATATGTTTGAAAACCATGGAAACCTGATTTTCAAAGAGTTTTTGGGTCAAAATTTTAGTTTAAAAAAATTTTAAAATAAATAGCTATATTTGTTCAAACAGGCTTTTGGACTAAATTATAGTTTGAAACTAAAGTTTTAAATAAACTGGTCAGAGCAGCTTATATAATAGTAAAAGAACTTATGAACTAACTAATTACTATATTACTCATACTTTTTCTTATACTATCTCTTATACTTTTTCTTACACCCTCTCTCATCTCATCTCTTATCTTTCCTCATTTAATATTCATACCCTTTTTAGTCATTTATCAATCATAAAATTCGTTCTATAAATAACTATACAAACACTTATTTATTCAAAATCACTTTTTTTTTTATAAACTCTTCTAAAAAAATCTTTTTTTATAAGCTATCTATAACTGGGTTTGAAATTTTTTTTTCTAAACACGCACATAATTTGCCACAACATACGCCTCCCCTTCAATTATGCTAGGCCACGTTTATTTGCCTTGAACAATTACACATGTGATTTATAATAACTCAAAATCAATATTTTCTAGTAAGTTGTTGTGTGACTTTATTTATACCTTTTAAAATTACATAAGAAACTGTTAGATTCTACTTAGATATTGAAGGGTTCTATTTTAAATATAGGGTTAAGGTATAAATCTATTTTATAAAGTATTACTTTATATACACCAAACATCATAATATTTTTTTGGATACAAAAATATATATAAAATTTGTTAAGTGGTGCAAAAATGTTATAAACGCTAAGTCAACTATTGTTGACCGTTAATAAATATGTCAACTGAAAGAATGGTATAAAAATATACATAAAATTTTTTAAATGATGCAAAAATATTACAAGTCAATCAATTAGTGTTGACATCTTGACAAATAGTCTCACACTGTGTTGCACAACATTTTTACTTCTAACAATCACATTCATAACTGTAGGGCCTTCTGCATCACATAATAGATGCACTTTCTCAGTGTCAAAATTACCATTCCTCCCCCAACTATTTCATTGATTTTTGTTAAATAATCAATGTTAGTTAATTTAATAGTCTAACATTTTTGTACAATTTAAAAAACTTTATATATATTTTTAGATCATTTTCTTAATTGAAATATTTGTTAATTGTCAATATTAGTTGACTTAATAGCTATAGCATTTTCGAATCATTTACAAAATTCCATAGTGCTTTTACACTTGAGAAAATATTATTGTGTTTAATGTGTATGACCTAATATTTTATAAATAGATTTATATTTAAAATAGAATACTTCAATATCTAAGTAGAATCTTGTCCTAGCTTTATTCAAAATATCTTCTTATATATGTATTATTTGAGTTGACTTTTAAAAAATGATTTATAAATTTTTTTTACATAATTTTAAAAAAATATTTTTTAAAAAAGTTTATAAAAAAATAATTTTAAGTAAATAAATATTTTTATAACTAAAAGAATTTTTATTATTGATAAATTATTATAAAGTATATAATTTTATTAAAAATATGAAAGGAGAGAGGAAAGAGAAAAGATGATAGAAGGTAGAGAAAAAAATGAGAGATTGTGAAAAAAATAAAATTAAAATAGTAATTGAGTAATTTATAAATTATTTTACTATTCTAAAAAATAATTTTATTATTTTATATAAATTTTAATTTTAAATTATAATTTAATCTAAAAATTTATTTAAATAAATATAATTATTTATTTTAATTTTTTAAAATTAAAATTTTGACTAAAATTTCTTTTCAAACTTAAAACTTATGATTGAAGAAAGGCTCAATAAAGTCACACAACAACTTATTCGAAAATATTGATTTTGAGTCATTATAAATCACATGTGTAATTGTTTAATAGCATAATTGGAGGGAAGTCGTCGGTTGTGGGACCCACGCTCGGTCTTATCACTCTTACTTGTTACGCACAGAATAGGCCACCGACGCAGTAGATTATGATCTCCTTGATCCAATTAAATGTCGTCGTCTTACGACCAAAAGACCGCGCTTTTTCCATTTTATCGCGAAATAAGTCTAATTCACGTGTCGTTATCCCCGTACGTGGCTGTCCCATTGCCGCTTTTTCAACGAAATCTCTTTTGGAAAATGGAATTGGGATTCAGTTTTCTCTTTTCGATTTTCATGCTCCATTTTTTGATTTGGCAAATAATAAAATAAAAAAACTCTATTTAATTATATTGTAAATTACATTTTTTCTAAATTCCAAATTCCAAATTTGCAATTTGGTTTAACAACATCTTTAAGTTAGACTGATTAAGTCAATGTCCATTCATGATTCATAACAAAAATATTTTTTTTGTTAATATTTAATGCTTAATATAGCTCATAATAAAAAGTTATGATCAAATTATATTGTTGAGAGATGAAATGTGGGATCTGTTTGGAACTTTTTTTTATTCTTTAACCCTTGACTAGTATTGGGGTTGCTCTTTTTTTTTTTTTTATTTGAACATGGGGTTGGTGTAGTTTTTTTTAATAAAAAATATTTTTTTTAAGTTGAGTCCTTAAAGTTTACAACAAAAAATACTTATAATAATATTTATAAATTGTTTAATAATAAAAATTTTATAATATAAAATAACTTTTAATTAATTGACTAACTTTTATTGACAAGCTGATCTGATTGAATTATACCAATGTTTCCTTGGTGAAACAAAAAAGTTATATCTATATCTCAATATTTATTTTCTTTTACTAATATATTGCCCTATATTCAATGTAAATAAAATATTATATATTCCTCTTATTATTAATTTTAAATATAAAATTTTAAACCATTTCCTATAATTTAAAATATATGAGCTAGATATATAATTTACTTTATTAATAAATATAAGACCGAGATCTCCCATCTTCTAAAATTTTAATATTTTCCCAAAATATTTATATGAGTAAAATAACATCTAATATTTTGATTTTATTTTTGAGATACAGCTAATATCCTAATCTTTTTTATAATATAATGTTACTCATAATATTTTTAATTTAATACAATTCTTAATATTTAAAAAATAAAATTATAGTTAAAATTACATTAAATTAAAAAAGATTATGAGTTAAAATTGCACCAGATTAAAAAGATTATGAGTAAAATTATATTATAAATAAGATTAGGATATTAGTTGCACATGAGAAATCAGATCAAGATATTTAGTATCCTATTTATATTAATTTCCATATATTAAGAATTTTGTTATCAAATATAATTTCAATATATATAATTAAAGAAAGATACCAGTTTAAAAAAAAAACAACACATACTTATTACAAATAATTAAATTAATTAATTTTTTTAATATTATCAAATTATTTATCTATCTCTTGTATTAATGATTAAATATAATACTATATTCCAGATTTTGTTATTCTACCCCAACATATTTTTCTTATTTGATCTAGGGTATAATATATTTTGAAGTTTAAAATATAAAATATTTTTATCTCTCTTAACATCTACGTTTTTCAAAATTTAAATTTGTGCTATTTTTTTTATATGAACAAAATAACTTACTATACTAACTAACAAATTATTAGTTACTTTAAACTATCTTTTATTGATATTTCCTCATTATTATTATTGATAGTAATTAAATTTAAATAGTTATATTTGATAATTGATATATAAGGATATTTTAAGGGGATATATTATATATATAATAATTAATTAATTTATATAATTTTATCTATCTACCTAACTTTTACATTAAGATGCGATTAGTATTATAATTATTATTTATAAATTAAAATAAATCATATTATTTTATTATTTACTTAATTTCTCCATCTAGGATCTCCGTATGTCCGGAGAACGAGCCTGTTTATAAAAGTCTAGTCTAATAAAAAAAAAATTATCGTCTTAAATAACTGTTTCTTAGGACTGAATTTTCCCTGGGAAGATTTATATTTTCCCTGGGAAATTTCGTGCCCGTCGAGCAATCCGAGAGAAGTTGATGACATTGGAGATAAGAGAAACTGAAACTACCAAGGAATTATAACCCACTTGCCTTATATCCTCTTTCTCGTTCAAACGTACGATTCATCCGTCGCTCTCTAGTACAAGTTTTCTTCTAATGGCACCGTTCCAATTCCAAATGGTTAAAAGCCCAAGAAGAAAGCAATGACGGGCATATCTCCACATTCTCATTCTATTCCATTCGTTCAATTTTCTTATTACTAGAATTGCATAGTTCTTTTCGATTTCATGGAAGCTGCTGGTTTTGCAATGAAGAAGCACTCGCGGGAGGAGAAGCTTCAGAGGCTTCAATGCTCCGTCCAGAACTACAACTGGGGTCTGTTGGGTCAAAACTCTCAAGTTGCTAGACTCTTCGCTTTGAATTCTGGGTCCCGATTCGTACCTGATAAGCCTTACGCTGAGCTATGGATGGGTACCCACGATTCAGGGCCGTCGTTCTTGGTTTCCAACCACGAAAACGGCATCGTGAATGGTTCAGAGGATGTGACTCTTAAGTCGTGGTTGTCAAGGAACCCAAATGTGCTAGGCGAGAAGATTTTGAAGAAGTGGGGCTGTGATCTACCTTTCTTGTTCAAGGTATGATTCTCTATCTTCTGTGTCACAAAGCAGAAAGGAGAGCAGACAAGGGAATGCTGGGCACTGTATTTTTGTTTTTGGGTTATTACGGGCACGTATTTTGTGAACTCTGTTCCTCCTAGTCCTGCCTGATCTTGAGGCGAACTTCTCTCATCAATTTTCTGTGTCCCAGACTAGAATTGAGATGGGATCAGAAAAACAGATACTGGGAAGTGCTTCTTTTTCCTCTCCTCCTTCATTTAAGTCACGGTCAAACTTTGTACGGATTATTCCTTCTCAATCACATGGTGCACTGCTCTCAGTGTGAATTTAGGATTTTTACTCCCAGAATGCTACCTAGAAGAATATTTTTGTAGGAAGTTTATCTCTTTTTACCAATCTAACTCGTTGGATTGGTTGCTGGCCGCTGTATGAATTCTGTGCTTACAGGTTCTGTGTTTGTGTGTGTCAGGTACTCTCAGTGTCAAAGGCGCTATCAATACAGGCTCACCCAGACAAGGAGTTGGCATGGACTTTGCACAAATTGCAGCCTGATGTTTATAAAGATGGAAATCACAAACCTGAGATGGCTCTGGCTATGACCGACTTTCAGGCCCTGTGTGGGTTTATCACTCTTAAGGTAATTTAATATGCGGTATATTTTATCAATTTTTTTGTATTATACAAAGTGTGATTTCATCCAATAAGCTATAGATTGACATTGTGACAAACAATTCGTTAATTATGTTCGGAATATAATTTGTTGCCATTTTGAACTACGGTTTCTGTAAAAAAAGATGTCTGCAAGTTTCTATAGTTTTGACACGGTGGTGTCTTTATAAATTAGAGTTCTTGATGGGGTTATTGAGAAATTATGTGAAGTTGGAAACCCTTTTACTTGCCTTTATAATGATATTTTGTACTTCAGGTTGTTAAAAGAGAACGATCTCAATCTCCCCTAATGATGCTACTGGGTCGTCGTTATTCCTTAAACTTTTCATGAATATGCTAATCACTTGTTCACATGCTCCTTTCTGATGTAACCTTTGATAGCCAACCAAACACGGCAGTTAGAACATCTCGTGAACATATTAAGTCACAAAAGTTTGAGTTAATAACTTGATATAACAAATTAAAGTCAAGTATACTGCAGAAAGTGGAAATTTTGCCATGAACAGTAGATCTGTTAATATGGGCCCATCAGACTATTAGATTTCTTTTGCTTGCAGTTTCTATTGGATGGGATTTATGTAATGAACAATTTACCATAGGGATTTTTCTTTGATGACAAATTTACGTTGTAGCGGTTGACCTGGACCACCATTTATGCCCCCTGCTTGATTTTTTTTTTGTTTTGATTGCACACAAGTATTTTCTTATTGGAGGTAATCTTATAAAAGGCCGGAAATTAAATGTGGGTACATCTTTCAAAAGGGATTCAAACCTTAGTTCGTTACGTTGTGAAGGACTAACCCTTTTGGTAGATTTAATCCTATTGGTTGCTTGATTTTTATGTACAAATTGGGGTAATCACCAGCAAACTGAAGAATTTGTTTAAGAGTTATGTGACAGCGTATAACTGCTGCTGTTATAGATTACTTAAAATAAACAAGGTACATGCCAAGCTTCAGTTGACTGCTTCAGAACCAAAATATTCAATTTAGAATCTGAGTTCAGTTTAATGTGGATGGAGTTCTCAGATTCTTCCAGAGCATATCACTGAACACTCTTTTGAAAGTGTCCCTCTTCCCAACAAAAAAAAAATCCCCCTAAATTTTTATTTTCTATTTATTCCATGGTTATAGCCTCTAGGCTCTGGAGCTTTTCTTTTTCTTTGGTCATTTTGGAGTACATAGTCATTCCCCTACCCCACCCAAAAACAAAAAAAGATTTTTGTTTTTTGCTGGTTCTGTAGAACATATGCATCAGGCCATTCAATGGGTCATATTATAAGAGAAAGAGCAGTTGTTTTATAGCATTGTGTTAAAGCTGAGGCCCGTTCAGTTTTGCACTTCAATTTGGAGAGTCCTGACCTTTGGAATATCTGCATGTGATTTTTTAAAAAACTTGATTCAGATTTGTCATGCATGGGCTTTCACCAGTGAAGCCTAAGTTGGTTTGATTATTCTTTTTGGATTTAATTATCACCTCTGTGATCTAAGATGCTGTGTTTGTAATTTATAATTGAAAGATTTGATAACTCCTACTTTTAATTTGGCTCATGTTGGTTCATATCGCTCATCCAATGGTAAAAAATGGAGTTTAACGTGCATGCCAATAAACAATGAACGCCATATTATTTATATGTGCTACTGCCACAGATTGGGATATTTCTTTTTCGTGCTACAATACATACTCGCGATGTTATTCACTTGGAGCAAGTCAACAGTATCTGTGTTTTGTATTCAGGAGCTAAAGGCTGTGCTTCGTACTGTTCCTGAGGTTGTGGAATTAGTTGGCACTGCAGGTGCAAGCTTGGTCTTAAAAGTTAGTGATCAAGATGGTGAAGGGAAAATAAAAGCTGTTTTACAGGAAGTTTTTACCAAACTCATGTCGGAGAGTAAAGAGAAAGTGACTGAAGCAGTAAATAGATTGAAAAGTCGTCTGCATAAGGAAAGTCAGGTTGGTGTATACCATACTCTCTTTGTTGTTGCAATTTACAATTTTTGCTTATATGCACAAGTAGTCTTTAAATGCAATGCACTTTATCCTATAAAATCAGTTGGATGTTATAGCTAATTTAGTGAAAGCAAAATTGTTTACCTTTAGCATTGTTGACATTATCTTCTCTTTAGGGAGGACAAGAAGTTTGCAGTCTTATTGTTGTCCTCTGAAAGTGGTCCCATGTATTGGAAACAATCAGGCTGAACTCCTTGCTTCCACTCCTCCATATTGTGCATTACAGAGATATAGAGCATTAAAGAAGCTTTAACATGTAGCTGACATTAGTACATTACCTTTCAGATGTATTAATCTCTTTAAAGTATTATGAAAATTATATACTGTTATTTTGTTGATAACGTGTTTATGACTATATGTTGACAGCATGACCAATTTGTATTCTATACCATAATATTCCCATTTTGCATCAGGTGAGGCAGTTGACAGATAAGGAGAAGCTGGTTCTGCAGTTGGAAAGGCAGTACCCAGCTGATGTTGGTGTGATAGCAGCCTTCTTTCTTAACCATGTTAAACTCAATCCTGGTGAAGCATTATACCTTGGGGCAAATGAACCGCATGCATATTTATGTGGTGAGTGCATTGAATGCATGGCAACTTCAGACAATGTTGTTCGAGCTGGCCTCACCCCAAAGTACATTGATGTTAAGACTCTCTGCTCCATGCTCACTTACAAACAGGTAAGTCATAGATCTACGCTGTGCTTTTTACTGGAGTTTTGTTATAGAAACTTCAGTTTCCTTGTAAAACTTTATTATGAGAGGTGGTAATATTTGACTTAAACATTGAGAATTGCTTGTTAACCATGTAATCCAGCCTTAACCCTGGTCGGTGATACATGCTAGAGATCATATGTCTCACTAGGCTGAGGAATATATAGAGACTATTCAGTTCTGTATTTTTTATTAGATGCTGTGAAGTAGTATATTCTGTTTCCTTTTCCTGGCACTGGAAGGTGCAGGTGGGAAATCGGTTTTGTTAGCCATTTTTTATGTGTTATTTTACTTTATCTAAAGAGTTTGTTTGCATGATTTGATTTTTGTTGAATTGTTCAATTCACTGTTAAATGAAGCCTTTTTTTTGTTTTGTTTTGGAGGAACGGGTGGCATAGCAGGGTTCTAGAAATGTTATTCTTAGAGATTTGACTTTTTGTAATAGGCAACGCAAGTGGGAATATTTGATTCTTAAAACCAAGCTTTGAGAAAAATGGGAAGATAGAGATCTATATATTTTCTTATTGCCCATTCCATGATTAAAGCTATCCAGAGTCTCCTGGATAGATGATGTGGTTTTTTATGTAGGAAAGATCCCTGGTCAGGCAGCGAGTGGTCAAAATGTGCACATTCCTAGCATCTTGGAACTCTGTTTGTTTTTTTTCCTGATAATGAAAACTAATAGAAAAATCAATGTAGACACAATACCTTTGGGGGCTAGTAATTCCTCTGATTTTTTATTTTTCAACTGATCCAGCTTTCTATCAGTTGGCCTCACTGCACCCGGCAAAGACGTACTCCTGTGTCTTAAGCACCATCTATGTGAAGGGACTTAAAAGAGGGATTTTGATCTTCTCAGATTTTAGAAAACTGACAATCTCAGTTTCAAGGAGAGGGAAAAAAAAAACAGAGAAAATGGACATATCAATACTTATTTTCCTAAGAAACTAAATGTAGGTCTAATGCATTGTACACAAAGTTTGAGAAATGAGTCACACTATTTTATGGCTTATGAATGATATGCGCCTTGTTAAATACTTTTAATATTGATTTTGAGGTTCCAGCTGTTTTACTTTACCAACTTGCTCGTGTGCACGAATTAGTTTTGCAGATATTGTTTCATTATTGATATTAATAGTGGCATGAATATGTTGCACTCATTGGTTGATGCCATTGTTTCTGGTTTCTATATTCACTGCAGGGTTCTCCTGAGATTCTGCAAGGAGTTCCTCTAAATCCATATGTAACGAGGTACATACCGCCATTCGACGAGTTTGAGGTTGATTGCTGTATTCTTCCTCAAGGGGAAACAGTGACCTTCCCTGCAGTCCCAGGTCCTTCCATCTTTTTGGTTGTGACAGGGGAGGGACTGATGAGTGCCGGATCACTCGAAGGACTTGTAGTTACTGAAGGGAATGTCCTCTTCGCAGCAGCCAACACCGAGGTTCGCATTAGTAGTGCATCGAAATTGCATCTGTATAGGACTGGTGTTAACAGCAGATTTTTACAGGCTTCCTAAGTGCAAATGCTCGGCCGTATAGTTTTTGCTTGGGGAACTGGTAAAGCCTGCCTCATGCTTTATGCAGTCTGTGTTGTAATAGTGAATTTGGAGACTATAGTACTATTAGTTGCAGTTTGGTATATATTCAAGGGTAATGAGATCATAGTATATTGAGTGACAAGCTCGTTATATATAAAGAAAGTTAGGCGGTTCTTTTTGGTTCCTCTTTTAGATGTTTTTGATAATGTTTTCTCTCTCTCTCCAATTCATTTCTTGTTTATACCTGAGATTACTTTTCTGTGTAATCAATAAAATCAAGATGTAGCCTTATGTATCCTCAAATATCTTTATCTTAAATATAGTACAATAGAATAATAAATTGGGGTTGACAAATCACCAGGATCTGATGGTTTAGTTCAGGTTTTTACAAATATTCATGGGGTGTTATTGGTAATGATGTGACTTATGCTATTCTGGAATTCTTTCACAAGAGTAAGGACCAGTTAGGCTAAACTCTATTGCAATGATAATCCTTATCACATTACTATAGATAACTTGTTCGGTTAAGCTTATTGATAATAAAAAAGATTTCACATTCTTTGGTAATATCTATTCCTAGGGAGACTCCTATAAATATCTATTGCAGGCTTGCAATCCTTTTTAAATGTCAATTTTACCCTCAATAATCTAGGTGGAAAGACATTTGCCTAAGGTGGGTGTCCTTAGTTCTCTCTCTGGGTGATTACCGGTCTATTGCCTGTTGTAATACACTTTACAAGTGTATCCCTAAACTTCTTCGTACTAGACTTATAGTTTTCTTTAGGAGATTATTTTTTTTTCAATTTAAAAGGGTAGACATTAATAGTCTATTATAAGTAGAATCAAACTCATGATCTCTTATTTATGTGAGAGCTTACATAACATTAGGTTATAATGGCATTTTCTTGGAGACAATTATTGGAGCCTATAATAGAAAATTCAGAATATATCTCTAAGATATCTTCTCAAAATAGATTTTAGAAAGGCATATGATATTGTTGAATTGGGATTTGTGCAAGAAATGATTGATGTTTTGTATTACTACTTCCTCCTTCTCCATAGTTATTAATGGTGAGATGAAGGGTTTATTTCATGAGGAAAGATGTGTTAGATAAGGATATCTAATATCACCTCTGATTTTTGTTGTAGTTAATATTTAATTTTTTACTAAAAAATTTGTTAATATTTAATATCTAAATGCACCTCCAATATGAAGATTTTGGTACACAATTAAAAGGTATTCTTTTAATTATTAATATAAAATATATTTAATTAATTTAATTAGATTAAAAAATTAATTAAATTGATTAATATTATATATTTTTTAAAAATATCATAATCATATTTTTTAACTTTTTTTATTTAATTATTATTAAGGGGTATGAACAGAGATAATTTAAAAAAAATAATAAATATAAAAAAATAAATATCAATTTTTTAATTATTTTCTATTTAAAGTTGGGAGGAATATTAATTTTAGTGATTGGGTTAAGTGAAAGAAATTTCCCTAAAGAACATCAACATTTTAGTGGTTGGGTTAAATTAAAGAAACTCTAAGGTTATGAGTTTAAACTTGGGGACTAAAACAAGAAACGTTATCATTAGAAGAGCTTACCTCAATTTTCCTCGTTACTTTTGAAGTTTTTCACATACTAGGTAAGTTTTTTTTTTCAGTTTTATTGAATTTAAAAATCCAGTCGTATTATTCATATTTTATGAATAATATGTTCTATTATAATTATTTTTTATATTTATGATAATATCGATAGAGATTTTATGGATGAAACTAATTTTGTTAAAAAACTTACGCACACCAGGACTGCCTCAAAAGTCAAAACCCAGAAAAAAACATGGTAATATAAGATGATAGAGGGAAAAAGTGAAGTCCAATTACATAAAAACCTTTTATCTGGCGGAATCCTCCCGCCTGCTGAAGTTAGGTTTCATATCTACGCATAGCCGTTTTTACAAAGCCTCGGCTTTGCCGTTTGGTGCGTCATCTCCTATCTTCCACCTCTTCGTTCGTTGTTGTTTTCGCTTCACTTTTTGCACACCCTCTTGGCTTTCTTTTGCGCTTCAAATTTCACTCAAACTGATGAAAATCCGGCATTTCTGAAACTGAATTTACAGATTTGCTAATTCTCTTTTCACTTATTTGGTTTCCGATGTCAGAGTACTTTGGGCTTCTTAAGAGTTATTTTCGTATTGGGGTTGATATTTAATCTGGTAGGTCCTATTTATTGGCTTGTTTGTAGTATGTGTATCGCTATCAACAATTTAGTTTCTTTGTCTGGTTTAATACTGGGAATAATGTTACTATGCATAACTAATTATATTTCTAATGACATTTTTATACAGTAGTACATTGTTTTTTGTTTTTGGTTTATTTATCTGAATTAGTCCCCTTTTTAACCTAAAGTATTTGATCATTTGATTTAATTTCT
Organism: Leucaena leucocephala; assembly: GCA_037074615.1. Lineage (NCBI taxonomy): Eukaryota > Viridiplantae > Streptophyta > Magnoliopsida > Fabales > Fabaceae > Leucaena > Leucaena leucocephala. Next base: position 32,725,386 of record CM073520.1, on the reverse strand, counting down.
ATCTAACCAAATTGCTGCCCCGTCTTGAACCAATGAGATATTTAGGATGAATTGGTGGCTATTTTTTGAACTAATGAGAAGTACTATGATACAGATTGGCCAAAATGTACACATCAAGGAAGAAAATCCTCAAAGATCATGGTGCCGAGCCCACTGAATTTGAGGAGACTGTTGCACAGGTTAATTTCATTTTGTTATTGGAATATTTTAATATCTCGTGTTTTTTGGTTTTCCTCGAAATTAATACTCTGCGACTTTTATGTCTGAGCGGTACCTATTTGACTTGGAGAACACAAATCAAGAGCTAAAAGGTGACCTGAAAGATCTCTACATAAATCAAGCAGTGTAAGGATGTTACTGCACACACGCAGTGTGGCTGTACTTGGACACAATATAATCTAGAATATAAATATACTTCTCTGGTTAAAGACTTGTTAAACTAATTTGATTAGATTAAAGAAGTTAGTTAATGCTAAAATACCCTAATCATCTTCTTGAACTCTCTCGCCCTATCTCTTAGTTGATTATTGTTAAGGAAGTATCAATATGGGTGATTTAGAAAAAAATTGATAAATATAGAAATATGTATTATGTTTAGGATTAAGATTAACTTGTCATTTAGGTCCTATATTAAGGACTAAAGAAGTATTTTGATTTTTCACCTGCCAATTTTTACTCTAATTTTGCATAGCTGATGTATGAATTTATGATTACCTTCTGCATGTTTGGTCAATATAGTCGGACGGCAGCTCTATTATTGCAGCCAAATGGATGTCTCTGGAAATCGCAAGGCTGTAGTTATCTATGTGCCTTACAGGTTGAGAAAGGCATTCTGCAAAATTCATCTTCGGCTTGTCAGAGAATTGGAGAAAAAATTCAGTGGCAAGGTTGTTGGCTATTACTGATGGACCTTCCCCTGCGCCCCCCCCCCCCCACACCCCCTTTTGGTGATCCAGATGAACCTTGTTTTGATATTATTGTGCTGTTTAATTTCTTTTTTCAAATGTTCAAAGTTTTCTTATTGTATTTTCTTTCTGGTTTCTGGTTTTGGTTATCCAATTGATAGTTTTCCTAATTCACAACATAGCATATGACATGAGATCCTACCAAATGTCAGGATGTTGTCTTGATTGCCACTAGAAGGATTGTGCGGCCACCAAAGAAAGGCTCTGCCATCCAGCGACCACGCTCTCGCACGTTAATTGCTGTTCATGATGCCATCTTGGAGGATGTTGCGCATCCTGCTGAAATTGTTGGCAAGCGAATCAGATTCCATGTCGACGGATCGAAGATAATGAAGGCATGTCATTGCTTTGTGTAATTGATACAAATCCAAAGTTTGGTTCTCTCGTTTGTATCTTATAATGTGTTAGTAGCCCATTTTCCCTGTGTAATGTATACCAATTTTCAGGTTTTCTTGGACCCAAAGGAGCGCAATAACACTGAATACAAGCTGGAGACTTTTGCTCGAGTTTACAGGAAGCTTACAGGGAAAGATGTAGTATTTGAGTACCCAATCACAGAAGCTTGAAGAGCATCATCATCTTTTTTTTTTTTTTTCTTGGCTGTGCAGATGAAGAGCATCATCATGTCAGCGTTTGTCTGGTAGAAAATTATAAGTTTTGTTTAATTCCATCCAAAATTTTGACTTTTTGGATTTTGCTTGATGCCTGTTTCACATCAAAACTAGTTTGTAACAGTATTTCTGTTTGGAAGTCAGACTCCTGAGTATTTTATCCATAGCACGAGTATTTATTATGGCGTAAAGCTCCCAGAATATTATCTTTAGGCAAAAAGAGTGAGTTTTCCAAATGTGTTCATGAATTTAATTTTATAATCTTTGGTTAATGTTAATATTGATACTTTATTTGCAGTAAACTTGTTTCATGGTGTTTTAAGAAATGTAGTTTTTTTTTTTTTTGTGGAACAAGCCAAAATGATATTAAGAAAGCAAGAGTCTTAGTAGTTAATGTGGGATGTACAAGGATTTCTCTCATGGGTGACCTTAAATATAAAAAATAAATTCTTTTTGTTTAAAATTTTGAATTGGCCTTTCCATTTCTACCCTTATTAAATACATGTCATTCATTATTTTTCTGCAATAAATTTTCACCAATTATTACTTATATTCTCTTTATAAATAAAGTTATAATTAGAAATAAAAATATATATCTTAAATCGTATTGTTATTAGAAATACACTCATTATTACTCATTGTCCACTCATTTTGGTAGTTTTTAATAAAAAGAATTAGAGGGAGTATTTGCTAATAACATGTCAGGGTATGAAGTCCTGCCGGAAAGGAGGCCGCTTAAGTAATTCTGAATGGACAAGGTGCAACCGACGTTTTCATTCTGTTTTTTTTTTATATAAACCGAAGTTTTTATTTTTGTTTCGGATTCTTTTGCCCAACATTAATATCTTCTTGTCACTTGTTATTTTGATTGAATCTATTTACAAGATAAAATGATCAGTGATTTTATGATAAATTTGTTCTTTCTAATCGGATTGTAATGTAACGTATGGGGTGAACTTGGCCCCTTAACATACTTAAAATTCAACAAGCAGCTTTTTTAATGTTTTTTAAGTATAAAGTATACCATTGATCCTTTAATTCCAGTATTCCCCGGTTACTTTTATAAAATGTCTTTAATTCTCTAATATCAACACTGTTCATCAGACTACACGGCACAAGGTAAAAAAAGGTGTCAATGTGAAGATGACAAATGGCAATCCCCAGCCACAGTAAGCTAAAATTCAACTGGTTCTTTAATTTGATGATCTACTATATGTAGCATAGTGTAAATAATATTTCTCTGTGGGTGGGAACAATCCCCAGCTGCAAATACATTATTTTTCCTATCAACTTCTATCCAACTGCATCCCACTGGTTTTTTCATATCTTTGTTCCTCATCATCTGTCTGACCTCCATGACCCCATCCCATCTAGCATCTGCTGCATATAAGTTCGACAAAACAACATAGTTTCCAACATCATCAGAATCAATCTCAAAGAGTTTATCGGCCACGACACGTCCCAATTCCACCTCATGATGGATTTTGCAGGCACTGAGCAGTGCCCCCCACACATTTGCATTAACTTTGATCGGCATCCTGGCCACGAGAGCATACGCATCACGAACACGGCCGCCTCGAGCCAGTATGTCCACCACGCAAGCATATTGCTCCGGTGTCGGTTTGATTCCATGAATTTTCTCCATTGAATAAAATATCTTCAGTCCTTCATCTATAAGGCCAGCATGACTACAAGCAGACAAAACAGAAGTGAAGATGACATGATCTGGCTTGACTCCCAGATTGAGCATATGAGAAAAAAGCCCTAAAGCTTCATCGCCCATACCATGCATAGCATACCCACCAATCATTGCAGTAAACATAACCAGATCCTTATCACTGCTTGAATGAAATAGGTTATTTGCACAGCTTATGATGCCACATTTGGCATATGCGTCGATGAGGGCACCGTTCAAGCGAACATCATCAAAACAAGATCTGATAATATAAGCATGACATTGGTTCAACAAGTGTACTGATGCCATTTGCATGCATGCAGGAAGGAGGCTCATAATAGTCACTGCATCAGGCTTCATCATTCCTTGATCTTGTAACTCAGAGAACAAACGAAGAGCTTGCTCAGGAAAATCGTTCTCAGCGTATACTCGAACCATGAGATTCCAGGTAGTAATGTCTGTCTCAGACATCCCTTTAAATATCATATTTGCATCATGGTGTGATCCTAAATCTACATAACCCGAAATCAGTGAATTGCATGTGACTAAATTTCTTCTCTCTGATAGATTGAGAAACACTTTGTGAGCATACACCATGTTACCACATTTGGAATATGCATCAAGTATAGCATTCCCAACTGTGGGTGCAGTAAAACATCCTAAAAAGCCAGTCTTAATTGAATAACTATGTATTTCTTTAACCTTTTCTACTTGCAAAAGAGAAACACAAAAATTGATTACAGTCAATATCGTAACAGAATCAGGCCTAATTTCTTCCCTAAGCATCCAATGCAACAAGCTTAAGAATTTAGAACCACACCGCTTCTCTCCAAAAGCATCAAGAATAGAATTCCATGAAATCACATCTTTCCTTGATATCATCAGAAATGAATGATATGCTGCTTCTATATCACCACATTTTGCATAGAAATTAACACAGGCATTCCCAACTGATGTATCCTCAAAGAGGAAAGAGTTTCTAAAAACATATGCGTGAATCTGTTTTCCCACCTCTAAGTTTCGTAATTGAGCGCAAACAGGAAGGATGCTAACAATAGTTACATAATCTGGCAATAACATCTCTGCAAACATCAAATTACCAAATATATGCAATGCTTTCAACCATTCACCATTAGAGGCATATCCTGCAATAATAGCATTCCAAGAAACCAAATCCCTTGCATCCATTTTCCAAAAAAGGTATTCTGCCTTTGCCACTTGCCCAGCTTTTACGTAAAAGCTAAGTAATGAATTAGAGACAGAAATATAACTTGACAATGCAATCCGTTGTAACACATAAGAGTGGATTTGTCTGCCAAAATGATAGGCAACATTTCTACTAAATGAAGCACAAATAGGTAAAATACTTGCAATAGTTGCGTAATTTGGTTCTAAGGGTCCTTTTACCATTGAACTGAACAATGCCAATGCATCTTCGAAGAAATCATTCTCTGCAAGACCTGCAATCATTGCATTCCATGAAACAACATCTTTGTGAATAATATTACTGAACACAGCAAATGCATCATTAGACACCAGTCCACACTTTGCATAAAATGATACTAGAGCATTCCCAACAAGGGTGTCGGTTTCATATCCTGATTTGATTACATAAGCATGGGCACTCTTCCCAGCAGCCAGATCCCTTAAACGAGCACATATGGGAAGAATAGTAGCAACAGTAATAGAATTGGGCTTAGCGTCTCCACTCACATGCATATTCCAAAATGTTCGAATCACATTATAGTCATGTTTCTTGGACCTGGAAAACCCAGATAAAACAATATTCCAAATAACAGGATCATTAGGACTAACCTGATCGAAAAGCTTTTGGCAGTCATCAAATGCGCCACATTTGGCGTACATGTTAAGCAGTGCTTTGGAAGTGACCTGGCAAGAACCATAGCCCTGTTTCACACTAAAACTATGCAGAGCTTTGGCCAAGTTGCCAGCCAAAAGGGCAGTGCAGGACTTGAGAATGGTAGCAAATGCTAGGTGATCTGGTTTATAAACTGTAGAACCCCTTAAACACTGTAAGAAAAGCGCCAAGGCTTCTTTATGCCTAGCATCTATACATAAGCCCCTGATTACAGAATTCCATGTCTTAAAATCCTGTTGAAGCATGCCAAGAGGAAGCTACAACAGGACTTTAGGCGACAATAAAGGACCACTAGTAGGAGCTGTCAACAATCTGCTGAAAGCTACAAACTTTTGCATATCATAAAGAACTTCGGCACAATCATTTCTGGCTCTTCAATCAAACCAACAAGTAAACAATAACACAGACAACCATCCAAATGAGAAGACCCTGCATTCAGTTTAAATCAATTGCTTAAGCGATGTTTTAAAGAAGAATAAGAGACAGAGCAAAAAAACAAAAAAACTTTCCTTGCACACGCTGTTGTAGCCAAGGCGGCATTTTCACTTCATGGCATCCATCAGACCTCACACTCAGAGGTGATGGTGCATCTATTCTATCTCATTGAGTTCCCACGCTAGCCTTCGCAATCAATTTACCAAATCCACCGTATATGTTTGATAAAAGCACAAAATAACTATCATGATAGGGTCTAATTAACTAATGGAATTGGTTATTTTTTGTTTCCCCTTATGTGAAGATCTTATCTTTCTCGTATATTTATTCCTCAAATAGGTTTATCCAGCTGACGCGAAGATGATAATCATAAAAGTTGTGGGTTTTGCACATAAAGATGCTGCAAAGGAAGAGAAGAAAACTTACTGAACTAGTTCTGAGGTGCGTTTGCTTCTCTGAATCCTGAAGGAAAACTTAGAAAAGGAAACTAATTTCTGAAGGTTGATGCGTTCTGTTGACAATGGGGAAAGAAACGGCAAGGTTGGGAGACTTCTGCTGAGGAAGGAGACAGGTTTCATCCCAGATATGGAGGAGGTCCTGGTTTAGGCCAGTAGGCCCTTATTAAATTGACCAAAGGACCCATAATTTTGCCCAGATTTGCCCAGAAGTAGCAGCTCAGAATAGATTACAAAGCCAAACCACATGGAGAATTATCCACTCAAACTCAGTCGAACTAAACAAGAATCAGAACAGGTTTGAACAGCACGGCGAAATGTTTTTCGAAGCCAGAAATTTCTTCTCTCCTCCTGCATTGGTATCACCGCGAGCAGCTAAGATTCACTCTTTGTGAATTCTCTCACACACACAGACGGAACGGGGACGAGAAAGTGGACTTACGGGAGGGAGGGAACTGGGACGATTCTGGGTAGAAAATCTTTTGGTAGCAACAAAAAATTGATGCTTTGAAGATGGTGGCGACGTGCTACTGAAGGATAAGCTGTCGCTGTCGAGTGAACTTAGGGCGAAGACGAAAATAGTGGCATTGTGCGTAGAAGGCGATGATGGCGACGTAAGAGGGAGGAGAAGAAGGGGAGACAGTTGAGATGAAGACGGCGGCAAGAAGAAGGATTTTTCCAGTGAAGCACCCCTGACTGCTGAGGCAGGCGACGGAGATTTTTCGCGTGGAGGAGTCGGGGGATAAAAGGGGTAATTTGAAAATATTGAAAATAATCAAGGATATATCAGTAAGTAAATGTTAACAAAATATTCTCAACTGATATATTTAATTTATTATTTTTAAAATAACAAATAAAAAAATCATTATTTAGACTAATAGTGTTGAAATTAGAGGATTGAAAAAAATATTATTAAAAAATTATAAAACAAAAATAAAATTTTATATAAATTAAAAGATCAATAGTTATATGTGTTTAAGTGGACCGGATACCTACCTTTATTGACAAAGTATTTATTTTCTTTTTTGTCATAATTCTCATACTCATTATATCCATAGGAAGTTTGAACTCATCACCTTTGGAGAAAAAACTTTGAAAGAAAAGCTTGATGTCATTGCACTATAACTCCCCAACTCTTGACAAGAATCGATTTATTCATTGATTCATATATTTATTTTTGGTTAGAGGCTGGAAGCATCAAATCCGTCCATTATTTAAAAAACAATAGCAAAAGAAATACTAAAAACTCACTTGAATGCTCAAAAAAATGGAATTGCATTTATTATTGGCGCAACTTGGAACTGAATATCATGAACTTGCACTTTTCATCACCTTCTACAAACTCTCTATAGAGAATAGGGAGCGAATTGAATTTGAATCTTCTAGTGTGAGAAGGATTACATGAAATTATCACTCGCTTGCCCCTCACCATTCAGTTTTAAATAAAAAGGAAACTAGCCGATAACAATAAAAATCTTCCAAGCTGGAAAGGTAGATAATCTCTGTTTACACGATAATTGACATAAAAACCGTGTTTTCCGCGTTGATAACAAACATAGAGTTTACATACGGTTTAATTAGGTAAAAGATGATTATTGGGAACTTTGCTTAACAATAACATCGGATGTATATATGCCCATTTGGTTTGTGGAATCATAGGGAATGTAATTATTGAGAATTAAGTGTAATGTAATGGTAATTACAATGAACATGTTTCGTATGACCTTAAATAAACTGTGATATGCACCAAAATGAGGGTAACATGATGTTGTTTCTTTTGCAATTTCATGCACCCTTCTTACCTAAATCATTCAGCCATGAAAGGATGACTTTTGCACCCTTGTCCCATGAAATGTCCAACATCATGTCATGGGCTACACCTTCAACAAATACAGGTGGCACCCCATAAAAACTTGCTGTTTCTTTTAGGCCCTCAGCATCCTCATGCCAATCAAAGATGGAAGGAGCTTAAACTGAAGCAGTTCAATTTCAAGGCCAAAGAAATCTCAGTATCATGCAACAGATTCTAGTGAAAATTGCTATAAAATCCTCATCACAAAATTTATTACTCAAAAATACTTAAAAATCTATGTCCTTTATTAGGTGTAACTCTAATTTAGTTGTGTGTAACATATCTTCAATTATGCACAAATATTTTCCGTTTTGCACATAGTTAAAGATATGTAGCATTAAGCTGAAGAAAAGTTGCATAGGGCTAAAAATAGGTTATACCCATATACTTAAATTTCAAGTAGCTTTAAGCAATAAATTGTGTAATAGGGATATTTTAGCAAATTTCCCAGACTCTATTAAAAGTTAATGCATTAATAGATAGGACATTATCTTTATTTGGTGCTGTTATGAGTTATCACTCAGTAGAATATTTTGTTTATCACCAAAAAGGGGGTACCTTGAACGCTTCAACCTCATGAGTTTACTGTTGCGATGTGGCTTTCCAAAGGTTCAAATTTAATAACTTATTAAAATATATTTGAGTAACTATATGGAAATTCTAGTATTTATACACAGTATGCGTCATACTTAATAAACATACAAAAATTGGCTTCTGTTTTATTTAAAAAAAGATATAATATTAGATATCAGATTTCTAAGTACTTAGTTAGCATCTCTTCCGTCATGCCAGATAAAAATATAATCCTAGCCACCTAGTGTTATATACTGAACATAGCGCTTACCTCAATGAAGTCATCACTCCCATCCAAAACAAGAATGTCTAGAAAGCCATCCGGCACTTTAGGCACTGGAAGTGATGCCATAGTCCGAGTAAACCAACACGTTTCTAGTTAAACAAAATCACATTCTTTCTTCAGTTTTGTGGCTTGTACTGAATACCAGGTTTTTGTGTTAGATTCACATTTTTTCAAAAGGAGCTTCTTCCTTTTTTCCCCATTGCTTCTTTTTTTTTAATGAAGCTCTTGTTGCAATATACAAGGTTACATGACTTGATTCTATCAGTTTCTATAGATTTTTTATTTGTTTCGCCAAGATATTTGAATGTACAGAATCTTACAAAAATCAGTGGTTGGCAAAATAAAAAATAAAAAAAAAACCCAGTGAGTGAATATATCATTCAGCATCATGTTTCATTTTCAATAGATTTGTCTGTGGGAGAATTTTTCCAGAAAAACAAACCTTTTAACAATATGGTCCTCCATAGTTGCTGAGAAAAATGTCTCGACAATGGGAAATAGAGTTTTGAAAGGTTTTTGCTGCCAAGCTGCATGTGACCTGCCAGGTTGGGGGAACGTGCGCACAAATTTATTTTGAGCAAAGGGCACATATATTTTATATAAGAAACTTCTAGAAAAAAAATCGTATTTCTTAAAAAAGCCAGTTTGTGTACCTTAAAGGCAGCAATTGGCTTGGAAAAGAGATACCCCCAGACTAGCCCACTACAGAATGTAAAGAAGAAAAAAATCTGTCAGAGCAATCGCATATAAAGATTCTCTTTCCCTCTGTATCTCTAAACAATCTCAAAGCATTGAGAGTTTAGTTAGTCACCTATTACCAGAAGGAGGCACAGAGAAGATGAGGACAGCTCCTTGAAGATTTGGGTACAAGTTTTTCATTTCTAGCATCAAGCCCAACCAGAATTAGCAAAATAACTAAAAAGAAGCACATTAAGTAAAGCGAAGTGTCTGCATTGCATCTAAATTGCAAGAATTGATGTTGGGAACTCATTCCCTTTTTGCTTTCAAGCACACGCATGAATAATCTAGAAGAAGAAAGTACCTCTAATATGGCCACTGCCTAATTTGGCAATATAAGACTGGATTATAAGCCCTCCAAAAGAATGCCCAAGCAATACAGGTGGTGATTTGACGTTTTTATTGATGAAATCTGCAACGTCTCTTGCATCGTCTACTGCAGAATTTCGAGCAAACATGTTATCCTAAGAGCATCATCCATAGTGAAATCTGTCCAGTCAATGAAAGTAAATTCAAATATACCAGAAACATAGTTATTAGTTAATAAAGGGAGACCTATCATACTTGAATATATGTCAGAACAGAAGCAAAGAATCAAGGGGAAGGTGTGAGACTTTTAGAGGTAGAATATACGAATTGCAAGTCTATAAACTATGGAATAAGTTCAGGTTTTGCGGTAGCAATCTGTGTCTAACCCATCTAAATGAAAAGATGAACCAGTAATGATGACACTAATTTTACAGAAAGTTTTACTAAATTCCACTGCATGTTTTGGCATTTTTGAGTCAGCATTATCATGTAAATTAATTTGCTACATGCAATTTCAGTGCCTTGGGAGCAACAAAACTGCAATATGACATGGGGAAAAGAGAGAGGTGAGATTTCATAACTTCTCTACTTCTGCAACATTTAATTAAGGAACCTATAAACCAAGAGATTCTGCACTATTTATTAAGACAGAAATGTTAATGTACAGCTCATGCCTAACTCTTCGTAACAAATGGCAACAAATGGTTGTCCTAATATCACACAAGACTTATTCATCACCTTTGCAGTTGGTGGATTCCAAGATATTACTTTCACAAATTGTGCGGTTATATGTAATATCCTGTACTAAAATTATGAGTACCCTGGCCAGACGCCTAGACCTGGGGTTTTTTTCTTTGGCCAACAGAATAGATGAGTTTTCAAACAAGCAAAACAAGGACATCACCTTCTTATGTCATTCCACTCGTCAGAGAGTCCAACCTCTCAGTTTAGTACTAGAGGAGTTGATGATGATCATCAACTCATTTACAGATGTTGAATTTTATCCTATGATGGGCTCAATTTAATTTTCTTTGTATGTCTCTCTTTTGAGCTATTGAATATCAGTTTTTATTCATAAAAAAGATAACTTAGAGATATTTCACTTGGCAGTTATCAAATAAATTGACTAGGCAGTCTGGGTTTTCAATTTTAAACCCAACTTATATATAATGATGTTGGGGCCTCAACAATGTACAAAATACAGACAAGTATGTCTACGAGTTTTACTAAGACCAAACAACTCCATTAAAAAAACCGAATTCAAAATGCTACCTAAAATAACAGATTTAACTCAACTCTTTAAACATTGAGAGCGCGCAATAGCGCACTATACACATTAAGGCATTTTTTGGTATTTTTAGAGCAAACGGGAGATATAAATGTGTTTAGTTAGAAAAAATAGAGGGAAGAGGAGATAAATTTTTGTCTTTATATGATCACTTCCCCTCCTCCACCTCCCCTCCAAAAGTGAGAGTTTTTGGAGGGGAGAGAAATTTTTTACCTATTTTTTACCAAATTGCCCTTTATATTATTTTAATATTTCAATTGTACTCTTATGAGCTAAAACCTTTTCTTTTTAATTCTCCTCACTTATGATTTTTGCTTTGATTGATGAAGACTTATAAACATGATAAATGATCTATATATTATATTAATATATATAATAATTATAAAATTATTAAAAGATATCGTTAAAATTTTATCAGAATTTTTATTTTTTTAATTTTATCATATATATAAATGAGATAATTTTTTTTTGTGATTCATAACTTAAAAAATAATAATTTTGACATGAATATTGTAAATAAAAAGTAAATAAATTTAAATAACATATAAGAGTATATTTATCAACTTTTAATTAACTCCCCTCCCTTATGAATACAACAAAAAATATCATCACTCCTCCTCTATCTTTATAAATATAACATCTTTTATCTTTCCCTAATCTCCCTTACATTAACTTAATCTATCCTTGAACCAAACAAACCTAAGGCTTATATTCGCAATTTGCAAGCATTTCAACTATTGAGGAACGAGTTAAAGAAAATAGTAACAAAAATTTCTTCTAAAATCAAAAGATTCTACCCCGAAAGAGATAGAGAGACCAATCTGTCCTAACAAGCTAATAGCATAACAATCGTACCCAGAAGCAGAGAAGAAAGGCAACCAGTGTTCAGACCAGCACCAAGCAGTATGGTAACTTCCATGAGCAAATACCAAAGGTGGGTATGCTGTATTATTTTCTTTTCTCCTTTCCACCTCTTCTACAACAACACCCTTCTGCACGAGTGCCTCCATGCTCAAACCAAAGGGAAGCTCATGGAAAATACGAGATTGCCCCTGCTTCAGATCGTAAGGGACCTGCATATGCTTGGATACTTAGAACAGCTCGAGGCTTCGCAGTGATCCTTGAACAAGAAATGTTGGACCCGCAAAGAGAATGGGCTCGGAAGGAAGAAAGAAGAGAAGCCATTGCACAGCAACTTACAACTAATACTACCCTTCAAAGTATATATAGAATTTAAATGGCGAAAAGCTTTCAGAAAATTGTTGTTACTAGCAATATAATGGGATAGAGGAGATAGTGCTAAACGATACAGCAGAAACGGAGACACAACTCAGAGTTTACTGCTCTCCTTTCCTCTCTCGGTTGAGGATAAGGGGATCGAAGTACGAGCAAAACTGTCGTCTTCCCATATTGGTTACAGAACATCTTAGCTTAAGCCAGATGCTCATGTCAGCAGCACAAGCAAGAACAGGTGTAAATTAAAATCTAAATTCAACATTAAGAAAGAAAGTATAAAAATCACTTTTAAAATTATAAATGTTTTATTCCATTTAGTTTTTATTATTATAAGTCACAAATTAACAAACATTTTGATTTTTTTATAAGATATTTATTTAGTTTCAATTACCATTAATTATTCTTTTTAATATATACTTATGTTTAATAAGAAAAGTGTGAAAGAATAAAAATTAATATAATGATGTTATTTAGTGGAGTAAATAAGAGTAATATTAAAAATTATTTACATTTTAAAATAACTTTATTACTTTTAATTATTTTTAATAATATAGAAAAATTAATTAAAAATATACTAGTTTTTAAGGAGTATTTATATTAACTGATTATATTATATTGTTGATTTTGTTTGTAAAATAAATACAAGGTGTCGATCAAAGTGGCTGGGATTTAACTGTTTAAATATAATGTTTTAATTTTATATAAATACAAAAAATATTTCTAAAATTAAGTCAAAATTACAAAAAATTACTCTAAAAAAGAATGTTATATTTTTTTGATATTTTTTTATGATTATATTTTTTATTTTAGAAATAAACTAATCTAATTATCTCTTTAGTGGACAACTTTACCCCTAGCCGCAAGAGTTAGACAAATTAGCCTAATTTTATTATTAAAAAATTAATTAATTGTTCCTTATACTTTATATTGATTTTTTTAAATAGATCCCTATATCTATATTTTTGAGATTTTTCAAATTCATCTCTATAATTTAAAACCGTTGAAAAGTTAATCGTTATAATTTCTAAAGTTTGTATATCAATTCTCAAACTGACATGGCTTAACAGTGTTACTAAAAAACAAATGTTATGGTTAATGTTGGCAAAAACTAAAAATAATATGGTAAATAAATATACGGGTATAAAATTTCCCCAGTTTTTTTTTTATTGTAAATATCGTTGAACCAATTAACCCTAGCCTAGGACACTTGTGAAGTAAAGAGCCCAATAAAAGCCCAAGGTTTTTCCATAAGGCCCATATTTTTTACGGGCTTGGTCGTCTTCGTGGAATGGAACTGAACTAATAATTGATAATAATAGGAGTATTATTTTATTGTGATTTTAATAGTGGTATTTGAGAAAATATCTTTAACTCTTGGGTATTTAAGTTTATGTCTGCAGATAATAGACGAATCGTCCTGCCCGATATTGGTATCTCTTAAGAGAAATAGATATTTCATCTTACCCTTAGATTGTGAATGCACTCAATTTTTTTTTTTAAATTTTTGTACAAAGGAAAAAAAATTCAGAGGAAGAAAAATGTCTGAATAGAGATCGTATCCCACAAGAATACGAGTTTAATTATTGTTACTATTGTAAGGACTTTTTTAATAAGAGATCAAGTAAATGGGAAATCATAGGAATTGATTAGGAGAAGATTTGTTAACGCATATCCCGCTATAAATCTCACAATTTAGAGACTCATTACTTGTATAAATGTAGCATATCAGAATCAATTGCAATATGAATTCATACAGAAAATTCCAGTTTTCATTCCCATTGTTTTTTCTTCCTGTCGCTGAGTATTATGTCTTCAAACAATAATTTCTTCTCTGATAGAGTATTTTTTTTTTTCTTATTTTCAACCAGATAGGTGGCCTAGTTGCAATGTTGGCATCATTTTACCTCTTGTCAGAAGGGTGGGCCATGGCGACATATTCTCCATTCTATATCCTTGTGCATGCTACGTTCTTTTATCATGCCTAAAGTGTCTAACCTTCAAATATCTTTTCTTCTGTATATTCCTTTCATGTTTGTCACGTGTTTCGTGCATTTTTCATATCCATGCTATTTAAACTTAACTGGAAGTTACCATGGGAAGATAGAGATGATTATGGGGCTCAGACTGAACAAAGTTTGGGGTTGAAGGAAATGTTGGTTCCTATCTTGGCTGGAATTTTGTCTGCACTAACAAGGGTGATTTCAAGGCGTGTTTCTATCAAGGTAGTAATGGTGACTGAAAATGGCAGTGTAGTTCTTTGGTGTTAGTTGCTTTGTATCTTTGCTAGTTCTGAATCTGAACATCTTGTGTCTTCAGACTCAATTTAAAAGGCGACTTCATGCTTTAACTATTGCATCTGCAACATGTTTCATGTTTCCTATTGCCATGTGGGACATCATCATAGTGAGTTCTATAATGTTATTCCAAACCTCTCTTAATTCATACTTTGTTGAAAATGTTTATAACTCTCACTCTATAAATGCACGTAGTTTGATTGACATTTGATGATTTCTCTAACTTCTCTTCCTTTCCTTCCTCCACTTGGAGTACTTCAGGGATCTCCTTCTAGCAGCAGTGGAAGATTGCCATTCTCAACATGGGCCTTTCTTAGCACTATTCTTTTTGGAAATATATTGATATTCTATGCTGACAGTATTGCAGAGGAGAGGTATGCTATGATAGTCTTGTGGTAATAATATTTAAGTTAGTATAGGGATGGTTTGTTTGCATATTCAGTATATTTATCTCTTGCCATTTTGATAATCAGACAAGATTCTGCATGATCATTAATTTTTCGTCAACAAATATGGATTTATTTCTCAGTTTTTATGAAATTAGAGTCTATGTCCAAGAATATTTCACAATGTTGTTGTCTGACATTACACAGGCCCAAAACAATTTTGGTTATACCCAAATTTATGAAAGTTTGATGTGTTGAAGATATGAATGATGGTTGAAATTTGTTTATGATGTGAGATGATACTTGAGTTGAGATATCATTTGTTGTCTGAGGGTTTCTTATCCTCCAAGTTTAAGTACGCTATTGTCTTCCTGATAAAATCTCGTTTGAATAAAAAAAATCTTGAGATTTCATTATTAAAGAGCAATTTTGGCAGTTCTGAAGCTGGGTGAAAGTTCCTATCATTTTATTTTACTTTTGATTTGTAGATTGCACATGGTTTTCTCCTCGCCAAGGCATTTAATGGTCGCCGGTGCATGCATCATTGTGATGGAGATTGTCTACAAGATGGACTTTTCCTTTTTGACTTCATGATTTGCTGCTTGATTCTAGGTTTTGGTATGCCCTGCACTTGTTACTGTTGAATGTCATTGCCAAAAGTTTTCTTGTTCACAAATTGTATCTGGAGCTGAACAGTTTGATAATTGTATATTGCTTCTTGTCTGTTGTTCTTTTGTTGTTCAACTCAACTTGCGGGTTATGTTGGAAAAGACTACTGAAGTGCAAACATCCAATAGTTGGATTCTTTCATATAGGAGCATCCCATTGGTTTATTAATGAATACTATTTAACCACTACCTATAGTTGTTTGTTTCTATTACTCACTTTTTAATTTCACGACCCCCATTATTTTTTTCCAAGTCAACAAAAAAGATTTTCTTGTGGTTTCTAGCTTGAATTATAATTTAGCTTAAAAGGACACTGTTATTTTAGTTATAGCTATAATAATCTCAGCTTTGGGATTCATTTTCTCTACAAGACATCGCCTTTTACTATAGGGAAACACTTAAGGATAAATTAGCCCATGTCAATTGGAAAGGCAAAGTAACACGCTGGAAAATCTTTGTTTTCTTCTCCATGCAAGTACAAGGAGAATTGCGTAGGCTGCACACACTTCCACAAAGTAACTGCATAGCATCCTTATTCCTAGCAGTTACCAAAACTCTTGTACGGTGTTTCTGATGAATTCGCCAGACAGAACACTCACCCAATTAGAGAATGAGGAAAATAAAAAATGAAATGCAATAGCCACCTTATCTTACAAGGCTCCAAAATAATGGGCAAGTCATCAGAAACATGCCCTGTAGAGTAGCCAGCATGAGATGTGGAGCATATTGTTCATCCTAAATGAAAGTAGATTTCCTACTCTCCTTCTGTTGGATCCCTTTTCAGGGACTACTTGCGTAAAACTCAAATTTATTCATTGGTATGTATCCTTTTTAAATATCATGGAAGGGAGCCCACGTCATTCCTTTTATCACTCTCGAGAACAAGATTTGCTTGCTTTGTATAAAGAAATAGGGTACGAGTTGAACATTATAAGCAGTAAATATTGCATTCATATTCCATAGCTTCACCATCAATTTAGCTTCATGTAGTTTTGTTGTTTAGTTAATATGAATATAAAGAATTCATTATTGTTGTAATTAAATCATGTAGGGATATATGAAGCGACTGCTGTGGAGCGAGGTAGAAAAGATTCTTTAGGAAAGTCAGATTTATCAAATGGAGAATCATTGGACCCAATTCAGTTGTCTCCATTACCCGCTTGATTTCGTATATTTCTCATCACAAGTAGTTATTTCCAATATTGGATCTTCTAATTGTTTACTTCATAATGGTTCATTATTTTTTTTGCTGGACGCTTTCTAGTCTATAGTTGGAAACATCCTGTTGACAGCAACTTTTGATTAGAGCATGAGTATGTTATAACTAAGTTTATGATATGATGATGCTGATAGCCAGTTTTTTCAAGGTGTAATTGTAACTTATATTAGCAGTAAATATGAAGACATTTATAAAAGGGATTCGCTTGAGAGATGCTCAAATTACAGTTTTTTCCTTTATTATGGAAATATGTAAAAATCTCCCTTGAGAGCTTCCAAGTATTATCCATCATCCAAGCCATGATAAGGTTTTGGAAACCAGAAAGTGCTAGCTTTGTACACTATAAGGAAACTTAAATTCAAACTTTTGCTAATTTGGTGAAAGGAGATAAATGATGGAAATAAACAATTTGGGACAAATTAACAAATATGTGTCGTTTTGGCACTATGCAGCTCCCTTTTTTGAGGAATTGGCGATATTGTGATTATTCAATTTTGATTGCTATTTCTTGATGTAGCATTAAGGCAAGTGGATTCTCTTCATTTGCCACAGGAAAAGAGATGTCATGTTGGGCATATCTGGGTTGTTCTTTTCACCGTAATGCTAGGCCAGCTTTGTGCCTTGAATCCTCCATGGACTTAAACTATTCATTTCACTCAGATGAAATGCAGAATTTTGAGTTGTAAAACTTTTGAAGCAAAATCTTACTGGAATCCTGGCATTTTGTTGCTTTAATTGCTTAGATCTGGGTTCAAGGTCTCATGGCTGAGCCTGATGAAGTGCTTCAGATTGGAAGAAGATCTTGAGCTTAGGCCATAAACTGTGAAACACAACTTTCTCTTTGTCAATTGCTTCAATTGGTTTTCAGGTTACTTAAAAAAAGATTATAAGCTCAGATTACTGTGTTTTATGCAAGGGAAGACTTGATGATCTTGACAATTGAAGTAACGGGCATCCAGAATTTTGGCCAGCTTTTATATTAAAATTTCAGGTTCAGAACATTGTGTTCTATTCTAGGGAAAAGCAGCATTTTCAGATCTTGAGGGCATATTTTGTGATGCTGACGAATGGATGAAATGCCAAATTTGCCTCACATGATAGTTCAATTTTATCATGCCAAATATAGAGAATCTTCTCTCTATATAAACTGTGCCTCTTTTCTTTTGCCAGGTTATTTTTTACACCCACAGAGAACTGATGACCTAAAGCCTGAAGCCTCTTGATATCATTGAGTTGTAGTTTGTCACCAGCAATTTCATTTTATGGCTCATGTTGCTGTGAAACTGTTGCACCCTTTAATAATCCTGGGATGCTTGAAAATGTGTTATCTACCATTCTGGCAACTTCCTTTGCTGCAGAGCTAGTTGGATTGGGAAATGATTCTTTTAAGTTCCTGATGATTGATATGATCTTTTAGGAGATTTAAGTGCATTTTCAATCCACAAGTTCATTATATGTTATAGTTGTGTGTAATGTACTGAACGATTTAATTATGCTCAATCATAGTTGTTATTTTTCTAAGGAGAAAAGTTGATATTTTATATTTTCGTACGACTATTATGGAGTATAGAAATTTTATTTAAATCTCTTGAATGCAAGTGAATAACCAGTTTATACAGGCACTAAAATCATCGACACTATTAGAATATACTAATAGAATTGGATATCACGTATAGAATTAATCTTTCATAATATAGTAAATTAGTATTCAAATTCTTACTATGAGAGGTATCTATATATAATGTTTGATAGTTTCTCGAATAATATTATTTTCAATAGAATGATAGTTTTGCTTAACAAAAAAATTAATTAGAGAATGTCAAACGGTAGCTGTCCATGGTTACTATATACTTGTTAGACTATGATTATGAAAGAAGGATGTCTTTACACGTGCTGGCGCACATATTCAAAGATTAATGAAACAAGGATCTTTGTAAGAACAATTTGTGGTGCATGTTTGAAAAACTGTTCAAAAAAAAAATGATGTCGAGAAAATTCAGTTCAAAAACCTAGTTTAGTAAAAGAAACTGTACTCCCTCAATCCCTCCTGTCTTAAACGTATCTGCTAATAATTAATTTATAAAAATTTTAAAAAATTAGTTTAGTTAATCGAGTATAAAAAGGTGTTAATTTTTTTAAATACAACTTTTAATCATTTATATTAAAACTTATTTTTTTGCTAAAAATCTCTAGAATACATGTGTAATCAATAGATATAATTTGAAAAACAGTTATAAATTTAAAAGATAGTAAATTAAAATCTTGCATTTGACATCAAAATAAATCCACTATGATCAAAGGGAGTATTTTACTTATATTCTTTTTGAAAAAAAAAGAATAGTATTTTACTAGTGTTGGGAAAATCAAGGTTTGAGAAGCAAATGGTGTTAGGAAATGCTGAAGGTTGGAGGCTCCAATGGAAACCCAAACAAAAATATTTCGATGGACACAGCACAAAAATGGTCTGGCCTTGATTCTGTTGTAGATTTCTTCTCGTGTGACCAATACAATACGTGATGCAGCAAATAACATGCTGAAGCAAACCAACGAGTATTCCAGTTACAACAATCTATAAGAGATTTTGATCATTGTGGCCAGTAAGGAGGCAGCTAAATCGATTCGGCGATTTAAAATTGTTTGTCGTGCTGATACATACAAGAGGGTTTTCCCAACCTCTAGGAGAATGGATTTTTTATTCAGGTTTCTGAAATCCATCTGACTTGGAAGTTGCCGCAGCTGAAGAAGGTACATTGCATCTCATTGGAGTGATCAATTAGAAGATTGATCAAAAGTTTGACGACTAAGTTAAAGTAGTCTCAATTCATGGGAAAACTAAGCAGCTATATACTAATACTTTTTTAATTTTTAATATATAATATATTTAACTAATTTAGTTAAATTGAGAAAGTTAGTTAAGTTAATTAATATGATATTTTTTTAAAATATTTTAACTATCTTTCTTAACTCTCGCCATCTCTCCCTCCCCTCTTAATTGATTATTGTTGAGAAATTATCAATAAGAGTAATGTACAAAAAAGTTGATAAATATAAAGAATAAATCTTATATTGAAAATTAAGATTAACTCCCAAATTAGGTATTTTATTAAATATTAGAGGAGTACAAAGCATATCATATTGATTTAATCTTCTACTCCCTTCAATTCTAAATATAAGATCTCGTTTGTAGTGCAAATCTTATATTTAGGATTGGAGGAAGTATCATTTATAAAAATTAGAACTAAATTATTATAAAAAAGAAAAGTGGAACTAAATTACTTTTAAATTTTCTCAACAAGAGTAATAAATACATTTGAGATAGAACAATCAAACATGATGAAAAGAAAATCTTGAACTGAAATCCTAACATTTTCAACTTTCACAGAAGTTACACGTTTGGTCTTGCATGAGAAGCTGACCTCTAAAAGTGATGATGCTCCTTTTTCCTTGTAGTTTTGGCCAATTCTTTGGTGATGATGTGAGTAAGAATCCCAATGGGGCAAAAGAAAAGGCAAAGAGACACCGAATGCCTAGTCTCAATTTGATTCTCCAGCCCATCATGAAACACTTGCCTGAATTCATCAACAACATCTAAATTTATCAGATCACTTACTAAAGAATGAAATGCACAAAGAATATGATTGAACTTAAAACCAGATTTAGATTCTTTCAATTTATCCAAAATTGTAGATATACTTTTTGTGGGACACACATTGTGAAATCCATTGAAATGAACTCTACCACTGAAGTGAATCTTATACATGTTCTCAATCTCTTTTTTAAAATTGTAACCATCAATTTTTAAGGAAACTGGAGGAGGAAAAGAAAAGTGGACCTTGCGGCAAATAGATCTACAGCGAGCAAGTGAATCCAGGCAGAGGCTAAGGTCATCTCACTGGTGAACATTTTTCCTATACTAGTCAGCTGCATCAAGTACACCGAAAAAGAGAGAGAAGAAAGAGAAGCGAACAGTTGGATAGAGCTGTTTTGGAAATTGAAAATTTTACTTCATGAATGAACACACACCTCAGGTAGTAAGTATTTGTTTGCAAATATCAGCCGAACAGTCTCGGGGGTCCAGGAAAGGTACAGTAGAGAGCCATACAAAACCCCGAGCACAATGTACGGTAGGCTACTCTCCATGGACCTTTTAGTCTGCATTTTGCATTTTGGAGAGTACATTAGATAATTAACCATAGAATCAAACTCCGTCTGACATGGAATCAGTCAGAAGAAGAATATTAAAATTTACCAAATCAACAATTTAGGACTATGGAGAGAAAAGTTCGATAGCATACAGGAGACTAGACCTAAGCATCCACATTGTTTACAGGCAACATAAGGGTTATCAATTATCTAAGCTTGTAAGACGATGTTTACAATGATCAAATAATAGAAAACAAGTTGTGTTAAGAAATTTTCCCAGTTACAGTAAGAAACATACCAACTCAGATTTTGGAGCAAGAACCATGAGTGTGTAAAACGGGAGTACTGCTACCGTTCCCAGTGTAAAGACACTGCTAGCAAGTTGAGGGCCAGATAACCCTGCAGGAGGTAGAGGAATGAAAACAGGGAACTAACGTGGTCATCTCAAATTTATACAAAAACGAATTAAAGAAATGACCACAGAGACTAAGAACATTAAAACTGCTTTGATCCTGTTAAGAAATTACAACACCAGTTTGAGGTAATGAAATAATTAATAGGGAAAAGGAACGTCTTGGCCCCTAGGTCTTTTCTCAGTTATCGATTTGCTCCGTATAATGTGATCATTATCAGTCACGTTCCTATAGTTTCATAACTATACAAAAGTCGTCCAAATGATTTGAAAACAGTGTAGGGAAATGACCTACACTGTTACAAGACCAGTAATACTTTATAAAAGTGAATGCTGGGCTTTAAAAAGACAGCAAGAGCATAAAGTTGGGGTAGCTGAGATGAGGATGTTGAGATGGATGTGTGGGTATACAAGAAAAGATAAGATTCGCAATGAACACATATGGGGAAGACTTGGAGTGGCACCTATTGAAGAGAAAATGGTAGAGAACTGTCTTAGGTGGTTTGGACACGTGCAAAGAAGGCCAAGGGATGCGCCGGTGAGGAGGGTGGATCAAACAGTATAGACATCGGTTAAAAGAAGTAGAGGAAGGCCAAAGAGAACGCTCAATAAAGTCATTGAGCGGGATATCCTGGTCAATAACCTATCCAAAGATTTAGTTTTTGATAGAATACAATGGTGTCGTATGATCCATGTAGCCGACCCCATTTAATGAGATAAGGCTTGTTGTTGTAGGGAAATGACCTTGTAGCTAACAGTGCTAGTTTCATTATCACATAGAAGTTCTAAACTTCATCATCTTTTTTCCCAAAAGCGGAATGTTTTCATTTTCACTTCTTAAACTATAAAAGCTACTTCTGAATGGTTATGAAACTATAGGGACGTAATTGGTAATAAACAAACTACGTGGACCAAACTGATAATTGAGGTCTAGTGAACGTAAAAATAAGACACTCATTTTCACTACATTTTACAATGCTAACTAAATCTAAGAGCTAGGTGACAATTTTCATAAGCTCAGCTCCAAAAACAGTAGGAAATTATGCATACCATAAGCTTAATAACCACAGAACATAATCAAATTCCATATTCAACAGCAAGTTAAAATAAGTGACTAAATCATGTTTTAAAGCTATTAAGGCTTTTAAGCTTGGATTTAAATGAATTTTTCAGGTCACAGTTAAATCATATTGCAGTGTAACAGAAGGGGAAGAATTCAGAACAGTAAAGATAGAAAAGATTAGAAAGAAAAATAAAAACAAAGTAGCATGTGTTGTATAAAAAGGAATTACATGAAGCATATATTCCAATGCTTTTTGAATAAAGAGTTCTCACAACTTTTGGTTTAACAGTTACTCTTGATCCCCTTATGAAACTCCAGTCTCTGCTTAAGTTAACCCTATTTCTCACAATTCCTGCTTTAGAACGCCCAGCATCATTTCTTCTTGAAAGAAAAGGAAACGTTTGTCCCCTTCCATCGCAAGGTTTTATAGACTGCCAAAAGTGTTCAACCAGTAAGTAATAGAACCTTAACTGCAAGCAACCTTCTTGAGCCCCCGAAATATTCATTATGTTGTTTATACACAACAATGAATGAAGAACAAGATTGACGGCTATCTTCCGTTACAAGAAAAGTTTGTTCTTCAGGTAAAATGACAAGTCGTTCAGATAATATTTTGAATAAAAGTTCATTTCGTTTCAATAAGCCAGTCTTGTCTCACTAGGCCGATATTTGCTACCTCAGATCAAATGCAAAGCTTCGCAACGAGCAGCCAGACTCTGAATTACATATGTAGCAAGAACTGGATAACAAAAATTGCTTCCAGCACTGCTTGAACTTAGAGACAAGAAGACAGACAGAGAAACAATTTTGGCATGATAGACTCGTTTTGAAATTTCTGTAAAATCACGATGCAACTAATATAGATCCATAGAATGCCAAAAATACGGACCTCAGAGGCTCAGATCCACCCAGTTTGAAAGCAAAAATTGCACACAAATCTCACTGATACAAATCTTCACCAGAAAGCCAATTCCAATCATAAAACGAGTACAGAAGTTCGAAGATTAAAGGAAAAAGGCCAAAAACAAAACAAAACGAGAGACACGAAATAAAGAAAAAAGAACTCAAAGTCCATTGAACCTGGATGGAAGCAAGAAATTCATACAGATGCAGAAGAAATTAAAAGCGAAAAGAACAAATCGAACAATGGATAGCACAGAAACCGTACATTGAATGCTAATAGCGAAGAATGGGAAAGGCAAGAAGCGAAGGCCATGATTGACGCAATGAAAGATTCGACAAGAATGGCCGCTTCATATATAGAATAATGCACCGCCAAGAAAGCAAGCAGTGACGCAAGAAATTCCACCGACGGAAGAGAAGGGGGGACAGAGAGAGAGAGAGCACTAAATGGAAGCGATGAAGCAGTATGAAAATGGAAGACATTAGGTACCAGAAAAGCAGGCAACGTTCATCTCATCATGCCTGCACTATCTTTTGTCTTTTCTGCTTTTAGGATTTTGAACCTTTTTTCTGTTGGTTTCCCCAATTTTGGGCGGTTTAATTGTAAATCATAATTTTAAAAAGTTTTTTTAGAAACAAAATAAAAATTTTAAAATAAATAGTGATATTTATTTAAATAAATTTTTATATTAAATTATAATTTAAAATTAAAATTTTAGATAAATTAGTCAAAATAACTTATAAAATAATAAAAGAATTTATAAATTAACTAATTACTATATTATCCCTATTTTTCTTATACATTCTCTTCTATTTTTTTTACACCCTCTCTCCTCTCTCATATTTTTTCTTATACTCTCTTTTTTTTTCTTACACCATCTCTTATCTTTCCTTTTATATCTTATTTTTACTCATTTAATACTCAGACATTTTTTCATAATTTATCAATAATAAAAATACTTTTAAAAATAATTATCTAAATATTTATTTATTTAAAATTATTTTTTTTTAAAAATAATTTTTAAAAATTATCCAAAATCCTTTTTTTTATAAATATTTTTTAAAATTTTTATCATGGACATATTTTATAAAGCTTTGACTACTTTCTCCTGTTCTCTCACATAACATAGTCACAGACTTACATGTGTTTTTTGGCCCCTCCTGTAATATTCCGTAATTGATAATAATAAATATTTTATTGATTAGAATGTTTCAGTATTAATATTTTATACATAAAAATCAATACTTTCTATATATAAAAATATATAAAAAAATTAACTAATAATTTTTTTTATCGATTTTCTCTTTTTCCTTTTTTTCCAACTATAAAACCCTACATATTAGTCTTTAAAATAATACACTTTACAACTTGATCTCCTTCCCTTCAATTAACTATATCCTTTTTAGTAGTGTCAAAATGTTCAATGAACTAATATCAGGGTATTTTGAAAAGCTTTAATTTTTTTTTTAAAATTTAATTACTTTTAACTAATTTTTTAATATCATAAAAGTTGTTAATAAGACTTGGAAGGACATTGAACCCAAATTAAGGTCAAATATGAAAAAACCTTCAAAGTCTTAATATATTTTTGGGTTAAGGAATGAATTTGTTTTAGAAATTTTTACTCAAAAGTAATGTTATTTAGAAATTTTTTAGGTTTAAAATTGCCACATAATTATTAAAATAAAATAATGTTGCTTTTACTGTTAAAATATTAACTATTAATATTAATTTTTTTATAATTAATATTAGGTTTTTTATAAGGTTGAGCAATATTATTACGTTTTAAAATATTGAACTCAAAAAAATTATTAGGTAAGTTTTACCGATAATTTTGCCACAACTAAATCGCAGTGCGTGAGAAGCATGATCGCCTATTTGGCTACGTTTCTTATTATTTGAGCAAATTTAAGCAGTAGATAGATAATTAGGAGAGGAAAAAATTCAAGGGCCCTAGTTATGAATTATGAACCGAAATGAAACACCGGTTTTGACTGGGAACTGGTAACATATGCAGACCGTTTTCATTCAACAATATGCATTTAAAAATTAAATAAATTAAAAAAAATAAATAAATCAATTAATTATAATAAAATTTAATATTCCATACTCTTTAATCTATCTAAATTTATTAATCAGTTCTTATATTAAATATGGGAGACAAAGAATTGATGGCTGGCCACTAATAAAATGAAAAGAATGCGCTTAACGTTTCCTTCATCCTTCATTGTTTTGACCATGTATTATGGATCTATTAATTATAATGTTTTATGAGACTTTTTTCCTTAAAGATGCCTTTTATAACCGATCTTATATCCAAATAAAAGGGAAAAATTGTGTCAAACTTTCACGTAAAATTCTAATTTAAACCATAGACAAAAAATTTTAAACAAGAATTTTACAAGTACAAGCTTAACCCAAAAGGTCCAATGTTTCCAAAGCAATATGCTCATTAAATTAATTAAACTTGGAATTCGTACATTTCCCTCCAAAACAATCCTGTATGCACCTGCAAAAGAACCACAAGTTTTGTTTATAACTGATTAATGATTAATGTCAGTAAGTAAGAATGTGGCAAGATCAAACATTTATGTCTGTCATCTTTATATAAAACAAAGCTGAACAATTTTGTATTTGCAAAGGCATTAATAAGCATTCAAGTGTAGTTTCTTTAGGCATCTTAATAACAAAACGCTTGATTAATTATGTCTTGAATGATTGGAATTATGCAGGAATACAAAGAACTATCACATGTCTGTCAATAAAACTATACAGAAATTCCTCATCAGTCTTCCAAGAGCTGGTGTATCTTATTCCCCTCCCTCCTCTGCATTATTTTGTTTTATTACAAGAAATTCTCTCCTTCTAATCAAGAAGCCTGATCCACTTGCAATTTCCATGGCTGTAAAAACGGTCATCTGATCCAACAGTTAATACATGTAATTTGAACTTGAGCTTTAAGTATCTCACTTTGTTTTACTCCTTGAACAAGCCTCTAGCAAACATTTCATGAAGCTTCTCAGCCTTAGCATGCTCATTCTTTCCAAAGAGAAATCCACGCAGAACTACTTGGAAAGTTACAGAATTAGGGACACAACCATTCTCTTCCATTTTATCAAGCAGGGAGATTGCTTCATCAAGCAAACCCTGTTTACAAAATCCATGAACCATAGCAGTATATGTATACACATTTACTTCATAACCTTTAGCCAAAAGATATTGAAAAACCTCCCACGCATCATTTAATCTACCACCTTTGCACAAACCAACAATAAGTATAGTGTAGGTCTTCACATTAGGCTGAAATCCTTGATTGACAATTTGCTTAAATAATATAATTGCCTTGTCAAGATTTCCCCATTTGCAAAATGCATCTAACAAGATGCTGTAAGTGATGATATCAAGACGAAGACCCCTATCGTGCATCTCATAAATAATATCTTGAGTCCATGAGATTCTTTGTGATTTGAGCAAGCCATCAATAACAGAATTATAAGTTACAATATCAGGAACCAAGCTTCTAGAATGCAATTCCTTAAAAAGATCCATGGCTTCATCCACCATTTTCATCTTAAAGTATGCATTGATCAAGATATTATAACTAAAAAGGTTAGGTGCCAAACCATTTTTGATCATCCTATTGAAAACATCCTTAGCCTCAATGAGATTATTAGACAAACAATGCGCATCCATTAAACAACTATAGGTAACAACATTAGGCCTCTGATCACTCTTCACCATCCTACCAAATACAGCTTGAGCTTCTACAATCCTTCCATCTTTACATAAGGCATCAACTAAGATGTTGAAAGTATAAACATTTGGGTAGATGCCTTTCGATATCATTTCACTGAGTACTTGATTTGCTTCTTGCCACTGATGCAGGCAGTAATATCCGTGGATTAGACTACTATAAGTAACAACATCTGGAGACACCCCATGATCAATCATTTCAAAATACAAGTTGTGTGCATTATTGATAAGTCCTTCTTTGCAAAGGGCGTCAATTATTGTGCTGTAAATAACTACACCAGGCTTCACTAACTTATTTTCCATCCTTTGGAGAAATTTAATGGCAGATCTTGTTTCCCCCATTTTACATAGCCCATTTATTAATGTTCCGTCACTGACTTCATCCAACTTGAAACCTTTTGCCATTATGTCATCGTAGAAATCTAGAACTTTTCCAACATTTTGATTATAACACAGTCCTTTTATTAGTGTAGTCAAAATTACCACGTTTGGTGGATAACCCATCTTGAAAATTTTACCCAATACAGAGAAAGCAAAATCCATCTGACTAAGGTGGCAGTAACAATTGATCAAGATGCTCAGGTTAAATAAATCTGGGGTGAAGCCCTTGAACTCGGCTTGAGCAAGGAGTGAGATGATACGGGGATAATGTTTCATCTTCACTATAGACCCTAAAATCTTATTAATATGGCGCCTAGATGGTGGAGGACGCATGTTTAGCATGCGATTGACTGAAGCAACAGCGTCGTCGATGCTGTTGGGATTTGGGGAATGGGAATGAAAATAACATTCGAGATCGAGGGAAGGAAGGTCGAAGCAGAAAAGAGAGGAAATTTGGTGAAGGAGTACCTTGCAGCAGCAGAAGAAATCATATCGGGATCGATCAGATTGAGAGAGGAGTATCTGCGATGCTTCAGTGCTTCCTCACTTCACCCAATGAAAAATGCACTAAGCTTTGCCCGACGAATCTAATTGAAGCCTGAGGGGTGGGTGAAGGCGAAGCGTGATAAAAACCACAAACTGAGGAAGCCAGTTAGCAAGTTTAGATCTTTCAAATTGGCCGGCCAACCATTAGTATTGCGATCAGAGTATCTTCCGGCCAACCAATCATCAAGACATCAATACAGATAAATGGGAAAATTAAAACAAAAGACATAAGAAAAATAATATTCATTAAAGAATCTTAAAAAATTGTAATGAGTTTAGAGGATTAAATATCAAAATATAAATTAACTACCTCTTGGTATTTTAATAGGGTTTGTTTGAGGTTCCTTATAATAACAATGGGAGGGAATACAAATTAGGAAATAATGTTAGGAGAGACTTATCTTCTTTTTTTACGTGCATATTGGGACATGCACATTTAGTAATCACAAACTGAGACTTAACATATAAGGGCAGTTCTAGAATTGTGAACACTTTTTGCAACTAGATTTTCACATTTCTATAATTCAAATCATTATTTTTTTTATAAATATATAATTTTAATCTTCGTTTATTATTGTATAAATTTTATTCTAATAGAGTATATTATATACGAAATAAGAGATAAAATTAAAAAATTATTAAAATTTTAGACAAAATTAATAAAATTTATTTTTTCTTTTAAAATAATTTATAAATAGCATCAGGAAAATATAATGTCTTCTAATAAGTCATAATGAAGGGTGAGTTTTGGGCTATAAGCAATGCGTGTCCTAATGTCTTGGATGACATCTCACAATAGGGGTATGCATAGATAGGGTTAGGCAAGATAACCCCCTACTCAGTGCCCTGTCCGAAAAATATATGGGCTACATTTTGTAACCCAATGCTAGGCCCTGCCCAATAAAAACCCTAACTATTTTGAGCTGGGCATGCCCAAGTCATAATACCCTGCTCATATTGTGAAAAAAATATGCAATTATAAACTTATAAAATAATATTATATTCATATGTCTTTAAGAATTAAATAATATACAAAATTTACTAAGAATAAGACAATAAAAAGATAGTAATTAAAGTTTTAAAATCCATAGCATATAAAAAAAATATTAAAGTCTAAGTAGTTTATAATTGTAACTTTGCATCAATCTCTCTAAAATTGACAAAGATGAAGTATTTGAAAAAAATATATGACAGTTACCATAGTTTAAAAAAAATGAAGAAAAAAATCAATTTAGTTATAAATTTTAAATAATACATTTAACTACTTGACTACTCATATTTATAAAATTATCCTTTAATCACTAATATCTATCATATTTATTCTATATAAAATAATATAATTTATAAATTTTGATATATACAAAAATAATTAACTGAGCAGGGCCAAATGGGTAGGGCAGTAACCCCTGCCCGATGCCCGGATATTAGCCCTGCCCGAAATTATCCATTTTACATTGGGCCACTTTTTATCGGGCTGGACAGAATATATTTAGTGCGGACTTGAGCGGGCTTTATGAGCTATGAGCTTCTTGCACAGCCTTATCCCACAATGTCACAAAACCTTCATCATGAGTTCAATAATAATCTACACACACTCTCCCTCCATCCCTAATTTATAAGAAAAAATTCTGAAGGTTGTAGCACTGCTTTATATAAGGCATTTTAAAAATGTTAGGAGTAATAATTAATGCTTTCTGTTTTTTTACTAAAGTGCCCCTTAACAATGAATAAAAAGACTTGACCCACCTGATAAATAAATGAGCAGCCTTGCCTATGCGAAAGGTAGAAAAAAATGGAAACCGAGGATTATCTAAGGGTATAAGCGAAAAAATGGAATCAATTTTCATTAATTAATTAATTTTAACTGCTGTCGTGATGTGTGCACGTGGATAATCTTTTCTTAGGAATACACGGAGTATATAAAATCATAGTGCAAAGCACACTATTAAACCGCATGGCATCCAAAAAACAATGTAGAAGGTGGAAGGAAAGGTTCCACAACATCCAAGTATCCCTAACTTAATGCCTGGATGAATGCAAAGCTTCAATTTCTATACGGTAAATAAAATTTCTTTGTCAATAGCCTTGCAACCTAGTGGAATATAAGTTCCCTCATAAGTGAGCGGTTGTAAGCTTGATTTCATGTTGTAAGTATCGCTCCTCCCATTAAAAGAAAATCTTTGGCAAGAACAAATCTAGGCTTTTATTCTTCAATCATCAGAATATTGCCTCAGCTGAATCTTTTATATGGAACTAATTTCTGTTTAAGAAGAAAACTGGCTACACCAATCAAGCACCTGAGCTAGCAGCCATGGTTGAGTCATGTCAACATTGGGCAGAAAAAACTGTACAAACTCCTCACAACTTTTTGAAACGCTTTTCAATAATCAAAAGATTAGAATGAAGCATACAAGTAAAAGGGTTCAGTCGGATGATTCATTCTTGATAAGCAACTTGTTGAGTCCTAAATCGGAAGAATGACTTTGAATTTGAAATGATTTTCAATAATCAAAAGATTAGTATAAACATACAAATACAAGGGCTTAGTTGGATGCTTCATTCTTGATAAGCAGCATGTTATGAATCCTACATCCGAAGAATGACTTTGAAAAGGCACTTTATAAGCTTTGGATTCCCTAACTCCAACAACTAACTTTTAGGTGTGGTTTTTCTAAGTACTTTACAATAGTACTTTCACTGAAAGCCGACGAACCGAAGAGGGCTACCTTTGTGAGGGGTAAGATAAACCGATGAAAAACATCCCCAAGCTTAATGTTGATCAATCTCCTAGTATATCAGAAAACTATAACTGTAAAGGACCATCGAAGATGGTACAAAACTCGCCATTAACATAGAAACGCACATTTTCTTGTGTCCATGCTACTATTCTATGAGCTTTAGTCCTAGGAGAGAGGTCAATTCAGAGAAAATTAGGATTGCTAAGCATCCTACTGATGAAGAAAGGTTAAAAATTACTTTTTCATCCTCTTAGAACATTTCAACTTCCAGTATCATTGATAGAGAAGAAACTTGAGCTACTCCTGACAAAGAAGAAACTTTGCTAACCGCTCATGCTAGCTAAACATGAATATTCGCGGAATATGAACTTGAACTACAGTACCTATCCATGTTTTATTTCTGCAACAGGCCTCTATCAATCATTCTACAGCGAAGCTTAACTGCCTTGTCTTCCTCATTGTTTTCAAGAAGATATCGAATAATAATTTCGAAAGTTACAGAAGTAGGGAGGCAATTGTTCTCTTCCATTTTATCAAGCAGGGAGACTGCTTCATCAAGCAAACCTTCATTGCAAAAACCATGAACCATGGCAGTATATACATGGACATCCAGGGGATAACCTCTGCCCAAGAGATAATGAAAAATCTCCCACGCATCGTTTAATCTACCACCTTTGCACAAACCATCAATAAGTATAGTGTAGGTCTTCACATTAGGCTGAAATCCTTGATTCACAATTTGCTTAAATAATGTAATTGCCTTGTCAAGATTTCCCCATTTGCAAAATGCATCTAACAAGATGCTGTAAGTGATGATATCAGGGCGAAGACCCCTATCGTGCATCTCATAAATAATATCTTGAGTCCATGAGATTCTTTGTGATTTGAGCAAGCCATCAATAACAGAATTATAAGTTACAATATCAGGAACCAAGCTTCTAGAATGCAATTCCTTAAAAAGATCCATGGCTTCATACACCATTTTCATCTTAAAGTATGCATTGATCAAGATATTATAACTAAAAAGGTTAGGTGCCAAACCATTTTTGATCATCCTATTGAAAACATCCTTAGCCTCAATGAGATTATTGGTCAAACAATGTGCATCCATTAAACAATTGTAGGTAACAACATCAGGCCTCTGATCACACTTCACCATCCTAGCAAATACAGCTTGAGCTTCTACAATCCTTCCATCTTTACACAAGGCATCAACTAGGATGTTGAAAGTATAAACAGCAGGGTGCATGCCTTTCGATATCATCTCACTGAGTACTTGATTTGCTTCTTGCCACTGATCCATGCTACATAAGCCATGGATTAGACTACTATAAGTAACAACATCTGGACACACCCCGTGACCAATCATTTCAAAATACAAATTGTGCGCATCATTAACAAGTCCGTTTTTAAAAAGGGCATCGATTATTGTGTTGTAGACAACAACATTAGGCTTCAATTGCTTTTTTTCCATCCTTCGCAACAATTTAATGGCAGATCTTGTTTTCCCTATTTTACACAGCCCATTTATTAATGTTCCATAGGTAACTTCATCTAACTTGAAACCTTTTGCCATGATGTCATCATAGAAATCTAGAGCTTTGCCAACATTTTGATTAAAGCACAGTCCTTTTACTAGTGTAGTCACAGTTACCGCATCTGGATGATATCCAATCTTGAAAATTTTCCCCAACATAGAGAAAGCAAAATCCATCTGACCAAGGTGGCAGTAACAATTGATCAACATGCTCAGATTAAATAAATCAGGCGTGACTCCCATGAACTCGGCTTTTGCAAGAAGTGAGATAACATGGGGATAATGTTTCATATTCACTATAGACCCTAAAATCTTATTAATATGGCGCCTGGACGGCGGAGGACGCATGTAGAGCATGCGATTGACTGAAGCAACAGCGTCATTGAGGCTGTTGGGATTTGGGGAATGGGAATGAAGATAACGTTCCAGATGGAGGGAAGAAGGGAAAGAGAGAAGGAAGGTACAAGAAGCCAAGAGAGGAAATTTGGTGAAGGAGTACCTTGCAGAAGAAAGCATATTGGAATCGATGCTTCAAATCTTCAATGCTTCTCCACTTCACCGAATGGAAATCGCACTACGTTTTTGCCCAATGAATCAAATTTAAGCCTGAATGGAAAGTGAAGCCGAATTGTGGGGAAAGAAACTAGAGAGTAGAGACAAAGGAAGCGAGTCAGGGTTTTCGTATCCGACGGAAAAAAATTGAGTTAGGCCTTCGTAGTTGGATTGGAGAATCTATGGGAAATTCCGTTTAATCAATCAAAATAGGTTAAATTCCGGTGGGACTCTTTTTTTTTTTTTTCAATCCCTGAATAATAAGTTTATTTTTAATTAATTCTCATATATCAAATTAAATATTGATAAAATCTTTAATTAATTATTTTTATATTTATAAATTATTAATTTTTTTACAAAAATACTATTCAAAATTTCAAAATTTTAAATTTTAAATTAATTTATTTATTAGATATCAATTACTCTTATAAAATAAATAATAATATATTTTTATAATAATTCATAATTTAAAATTTTAAAATTTAAATAATATTTTTTGAGATTTTTTAAAATTATTCTCCTACCTTTTTTCTTTTTTTTTTCTCTTTTTAATAAAAATTAAATAAAATTAAAATTAAAAAAATAATAATTAATAACTTATAAATAGACTTATATATATATATATATATATATATGACAAAAAAAGCATATTGGAATCGATGCTTCAAATCTTCTCCACTTCACAAAATGAAAATGGGAAAATGTCTGAGTTCCATAGAAATAATTAAATAATAACAAATTATAAGAAATACTTTAATTAATTTTAAATTTTATGGAATCTTAGATAAATTTTTTATAATTGTCAAAAGATATATCTGCTCTTATTAAAATAAAAGCACTGTAGAGATCAAATATGAATTGGCGTGGTCTATTGTGAAAATAAGAGTACAAAGTATGATGAGGAAGACAGCATACGATAGCCCATATAGTGTGTTCGCAGCTAGGTTTTATCGTCGTCGTGGCCAAACGTTGAGAAAAAATTGTCATAAATATTGTGGTTTCTAACTATGATATGAGAACATGAAGTCCATTACTATCAACCCAGTGAAGTCTGTTACTGCATCATCGTCCTGCTACCTATGATAGTATGTGGCTGAAGTGTAAAGTATAAAAGGTGACCCATGTAAATATGGACATTGTGTTTATAGTATGACTTTTTTTATCATTTGAATTGAGGGTGAATTGTATTTATTTAGGGTTTTAAAAGTTATGTCCAGTTTGCAGAAATTTGTAATATGTTTACTTGAGTGTAGTACAAAAATATAAACATTAGAAAGATCCCTATAAAGTATGAATGAAATATCATGATTCGATATAGGAGGGCAAGATGAGTTGTTAATATAGTACGCAATAGTTGTTAATATAGATGCTCAAGTTGTTAATATTATATGTTTAGTGCAGTTGTCATTACTGAATTATAAGCTATAAAAGGTGATCCACGTAAATATGGACATTGTGTTTATATCATGACTTTTTTTTATCATTTGAGTTGTGGATTAACTGTATTTATTTAGGGTTTTAAAGTTTATGTTCAGTTTATAGGAATTTGTGATGTGTTTATTTGAGTGTAGTAAGAAAATATGAACATTAAAAAGACTCATGTGAAGTGAGAATAACATATCATGATCTAATATTCGAGGGCAAAAAGATTTGTTATTATAGTATGAGATAGTTGTTAATATAAGTGTTCTAGTTGTTAATAATATATGTCTAGTGCAAGTTGTCAGTATTGATGGCGAGTTCATCTGCAAAGCACATATTATGTTATATTTACATGGGGTATAGTTTAGAAATGATGTAGAAGGTTATGTATATATTAGGGGTCAAGTAAGAACAATATCTAAAAGTAAGATACAACATATGATGAGTTTAAAATATTAGTAACATCACTTGTTGGGAAAGAAAGTGATGAAATTGTAATAAAATTCACTATTAGGTTTGATCGACACACATTTGTTGACATGTTTAATGATGAAGAAATTGAGTACTTAATAATATTCAATAGAGAAAGTAGACATGTGTACGTAGGAGAAAAAGCAAATACAATGAATTATTATTCAATATTTTAATACAGATAATCATGACACTAGTTATGCAAACACAAAAGTATCAAAATCAAATAAGTCATTTATTATTAATGATGATGTTTTAAAAGAATTGTTAAGAGTTCTACTAAAGACAAGGTATTATTGCCATCTTGATTTTTTGTTCATCTTACATTATTTTTAATAACAATAAACTTTTTCTAATTGTTTCTTTTTAGTCTTTCTTTCCTTATACCGGTGATTTTAGCAAATATAACAAATAAAAAAATCTAGTGTGTATCCTTCTGGTTCTATATTTTATTCAATCATGAATTAATAAAGACTCAGTAACTAAACTTTCATATATTTCCTTTTATGTGCAGCAAGACTCAAAAAGAAGGGAAAAAAGACCATGTTTAACAACTTGCAAACACATAAGTTGCTACAAAGATAATGACTTGTAGGTACCTTTAATATATTCCACCTTACCTAAAATGACTCTTATGTTTAGTGTTAAACTCTTACAATGAACTCCATTATTAAAATAAAATTTTGTTCTACTTGGAAGGCCAATGCCTCCCTTATGCATGCTATATTTCACATATTCAATAAAGATAGTAGTAGCATTTAAAAAAATAAATATACTACCCGGAGCAGGGGATGTGATAGGAGGAGGCAAGGCAATGATGATTTGGACGAATGAAGCAAGTAGAGGCAGTAAAAGGGATGGGTGACAATGACAATGACCACAATAAGCGCGGCTGGCTAGAGGAGGATAACTGATGATTACCGGAGGAGGAAATGTGGCAGGAGCGTTGGGTGCCAGCGACGATAATCAACATAGAAAGGGCAAGTGAGAAGAATAGGAAAAGTGATGATGATTTCGATGATAAAGTAAGTCCCGATGTTATGAGGGACGGGTAGCAGCGAAAGACTAAAGTACATAGACCAAGTAGAGACTAGGAGTAGAGAGCGGAGAAAATGAGCAGAGTGATCTTGAGAAAGAGTTAGGGCTTTGGACTAGAGACCAAAGATTGAGCGGAGAAGACGAGCAAAGTGATCTTGAGAAGGAGCTAGGGATTTAGAGTATATACTAGAAATTGAGTAAAGAAAACGAGCAGAGTAATCTTGAGAAGGAGTTAGGGCTTTGGAGTATATAGACACCAAGCGAAGAAAACAAACATAATGATTTTTAGAAAGCTAAGGCTTTGGAGCAGAGAATAGACACCGAGCGGAGAAGTCGAGCAGAGTGATCTTCAAAAGGCTAGGCCTTTGATTTCAGGTAGGGTGATAAGGGAGTAATATATTCAGAAAATAATAAAGGTAAATATGTCTTTTGTGTTATAAAACTATCCAACCAATTCACAATATTAAGAGTAGAGAAAAGATAAAAATAAGAAAATGAGAGAAGTATATTGTATATCTTTCACTTCCTCTACAACACAAATGATATACACTATTTATAGACAATAATGACTTAGTGGAAGTTGAAAAGGAAGATAGAGATAGAAAATGAAGAGGAAAATAAAGATGCAAGATGAAGAGCAAGATGGACATCAACGTTCTAATATTCATAATACTCCCCTTAAATGTCTATTATTTAATAATGTGCCTCATTAAAAAAAAAATTTAACTAGGAAAAACCCTATGAGATAAAAATCTAGTTAAAAAAAGAGTACATATTTAATTGATATATTCACAGTGCTGCCTCATTAAACACTTTGCTAAGAAAACCCAGTGGAACAAAATCTTAGTCAAAGGAAAAAGAGTACAGCGTGTATCGACTCCCCCCTTTTTGTAACGTCAATTGATATCTCTGCATCTACGAAGTCCGATATCATTACGAGCTTCTCAAATATTATTGCTGGAAGTGATTTAGTGAACAAATCTACTAGATTTTCCTTAGAACAGATTTGCTGGATATTAATCTCACCATTCTTTTGAAGATCATGTGTGAAATTTTTTTTGGAGAAATATGTTTTGTCGTATCTCCTTTGATATATCCTTATTTTAGTTGGGTAATGTAATATCCCAGATCTCTCCCTCATAGATATTGTCCATGTTTATAGCTATAGCCAAGAGTAGGGTTTTGTTTTCCTAGGTGTAGCCATAGCCACCCAAAAAATGCGTCTACAAAGAGAAGGTATCCACACCCTTATAAGGCATGCTTCGTTCCCCTTATAAGGGTGGATGTGTGAATTCCCACATCAGTTGGGAAAGGGAATAAAGTACGCCTTATAAGGGTGTTGATACCTTCCCCTTGTAGAAGTGTTTTCTAGGTGGCTACGACTGTACTAAGGGAAACAAAATCCTACTATTGGCTACGACTGCAAACAGGGACAATATATACGAGGAAAGGGTTTGGGATGTTACAATTGATATGTGTGAAGTCTCACATCGGTTGGGAAGGGGAACGAAGCACGCCTTATAAGGGTGTGGATACCTTCCCCTTGTAGACGCGTTTTCTAGGTGGCTATGGCTGCACCTAGAGAAACAAAACCCTGCTCTTCGCTATGATTATAAATAGGGACAATATCTATGAGTGAGGGATTTAGGATATTACAGGTAATACATGCAGTATTATCTTCATATATGACTGTTGTGATTATTTTACTATATGATAATTCACAAGTAATACGTATATAATGTATTATCAATTTTAACCATACACATTCTCGACTTGCTTCATGTATCGCTAGTATTTCTATATAAGTAGATGATGTGGCTGATATGGTTTGTTTCATTAATCGCCATGAAAAAGTTGTACCATTAAATAACCTGTTTATGATTTCCCAGCATGTGGATCAGACTGAAATTTAGTATCAGTATAGCCGACAAAGTCAGTCTTGTGTTCATTTGAATAAAATAATATCATATCTATAATACCCTTCAAGTAACGAATAATGTGCTTAACCCTATTCTAATATCTTCATGTTGGTGAAGAACTATATCTTGTTAGTAAGTTAATAGCAAATGATATATCTAGTCGTGTGTGACTAGCAAGATACATAAGCGCACCAATTACATTAAGGTAAGATACTTCTAGGCTAAGTTGTTCTTTATCACTTTCTTGAGGTCTAAATGGATATTTATTTTTCTCTAAAGATCTTACAATTATCAGAGTGCGTAATAGATGTGATTTATCCATATAGAAACGTTTTAAGACTTTTCTCGTGTAAGTTTCTTGACACACAAAGATCCCATTTTTCATATGTTCAATTTGTAATACAAAGTAAAATTTTGTTCTTCCCAGATCCTTCATTTCAAACTCTTTTATTAAGCAATTCACTGTTTTAAAAATCTCTTCAAGAGTTCCAATGATATTTATGTCATCGACATAAATAGCAATTATAGTAAATTTATTTCTAGATCTTTTTATAAAAATGCATGGACATATATAATCATTCTCATATCCTTCTTTCAATAAATATTTACTAAGTTAATTATACCACATGTGCACTGATTGCTTCAATCCATATAAAGATTTATTTTACTTAATTGAGTATCATCATCGAGAATTTGAATTGTATGCTTTTGGCAACTCAAATTCGTTAGGGAGACTCATATAAATGTCATTGTCAAATGAGTCATATAAATAGGTTGTAACAACATCTATTAGCCATAAATTGAGACCTTCATTTACTTCCAGACTAATTAGATATTGAAAAATAGTTGCATCTACCACTGGTGAGTATGTTTCTACAAAATCAATACCAAGTCTTTGTGTAAATCCTTGAGCAACGAGTCGTGCTTTGTATCTTACTATTTCACCATTTTCATTTCTTTTTCTAACAAAAAATCATTTATATCCAACTAGTTTTACATCTTCAGATGTAAGAACTACATGGCCAAAAACTTTATGTTTTTCTAATAATTTTAATTCTGCCTCAATTGCGTCTTTCCATTTTGACAAATCATCTCATTGTTTGCATTCGCTAATAGAACTTAGTTCATGATCCTCATAATTATTTATTACATCAAACGCTACATTATATTCAAAAATATCGTCAACGTTGACTTTTTCTCGATCTCATCGTATTCTATTGACAAAATAATTGATTGAAATATCATTATTTTCACATATTTTAGGCACCTGAGTTTCTCTCAGAATTAAGATATTAGTGTTGCCAAAGGACTCTTTGGAGTTGCTAAATTTTGTTGAATATCCTCAACTTGGACATCTATATTTGTAGCTCTTTTTCTTTGTCGAGAATTTTTATCTTCAGAACTGATGGGCCTACCACACTTCAAGCATGCTTTTGATCTATTTGTATCAGTGGATTGTCCAATAGGGACATCAATTCTAATAGGAGTATTCACAACTGGAATATGTAATTTAGTCACTTTCTTGGGGTTAGTGAATGCGTCTAGCAATTGATTGGCTAGACTCTGTAAATGAATTATCTTTTAAATTTCTAATTCACATTATTTTATACGAGGATCAAGATGAGACAATGATAATTCATTCTAACAAATTTTATTTTCCAGCTGCTTATTTTCTCCCTTTAATGTTGAAAAATTTAATTCGTCAAAATGACAATCAGCAAATCGAGCCATAAATAAATCACTTGTTGTTGGCTCTAAATATTTTATTATAGAAGGAGATTCATATCCAACATATATTCCCATTCTTCTTTGAGGACCTATTTTAGTGCGTTGTGGTAGAATAATTGGAACATATACCGCATATCTAAAGGTCCTTAGATGAGAAATATTCGATTCCTGGCCAAAAATTATTTGTAAAGGGGAGGCCTTAAGATAACTAGTTAGCATGATACGAATTAATATCGCTGCATGCAAAATTGCATGTCCCCAAATAAATATTGAGAGATTTGATTTCATAAGCAATAGTCTTGCAATCAACTGTAAATGTTTAATTAATGATTATACAAGTCCATTTTGTGTATGAACATGTGTTACAGTATGTTCAACATTCGATTCCCAGAGACATACAATATTCATTGAAAGTTTGTGAAGTAAATTCATCGGCATTATCTAGATGTATTTTTTTAATAGGATAATCTGCAAAATGTACTCTCAATCTAATTAGTTGAGCAATTAATCATGCAAACACCAGGTTATGAGAAGATAATAAATAAACATGCGACTATCTTATCAATGCATCAATTAGAACCATAAAATATCTAAATGGTCCACATGGTGGGTATATCAACCCATAAATATCTCCTTGTATACGTTTTAGAAATATGAGAGACTCACTTTCTATTTTTACCGATAATGGTCTAATAATTAGTTTCCTTTCAAAATATGTAGCACATGAGAAAATATGTGATTATGAAATTGATTGTCTTCTCAATGAATGTCCACATTAATTCTCAATTATTTTTCCTATCATTATTATTCCATAATGACTTAACCGGTCATGCCAAGTATTAAATTTATTCTCACTTACAAACCTCTAGTTTGCAATAGCATGTGTTTCAATTATACTAATAAATATGTAGTACATTCCAAACGAAAGAGCAGAAAATTTTTCCAGTGTGCATTTTTTTTTATCAAAAATCATATATGTGATAATAATATATTTCTGATTTTCTTGATTTGTTATTTCAATATGGTATCCATTTCTGTGGATATCCTTGAAACTGAACAAATTCCTGTTAGATTTGGAGAAATAAAATGCACTATCAATGTATAATTGTGTTCCTACAAGTAACAATATATTAGCTCTTCAAAACCCCTCAATCATCTTTATACTTCCAGATATAGTCTAGACATTAGCTTCTCGCATCACCTAAGAAAAAAAATATTTTACATTTTTAAATATTGTATGAGTTGTTATACTATTAATGAGACACAAATCTTCTTTATTAATGTCAATGAGTGACATTCTTCATTAATAGGAACATAGCAAATAAAAAGGAAATATAAAAATAATTAATGAAAAAATACTCATAATTTTATTTATTGAGATAAATAATTTCATAATAAGTAGAATTTTTTTTATTGAGAGAAGTATAAACTTTATTACAGCAAAAGGAAAATATACATAATCATAAAAGTTTAGCCTCTTTTTTGGACACTCTCATCGCCAATTAGATGATCAATTCTTCCATTAGGATTGACAAAAAAATCAACAGCATCTAAATGAGTCACATCTATATTGCCATAATCAAAATATCTTTCTTCCCTAGCAAAATTTATTTTTATCTTTGGCTCATTGCCTTTATTTTTATTTTTTCCTTTGAGCAATTTTTGGTATAGTTTAACCAAATGTCTTAGTATACGACAAGTACGAGCCCAATGATCTTTGCCACCAAAATGATGATATAAATTTTTAATATAATTATCATTCCCACTAGTTTTCTTTTTGTAGCTATATCATTATTATTTGTCCAACTCGAGTAGTAATTACGACCACGACCACGTTGACCATGGCCTTGTCCATAACCATAGTCGCGTCCACGTCTATGGCCACGTTTCCGACTATAGGATGATTCATTTGTCACTACATTCATTTTTGGGAATGTAGTAGAGCCAATTGGACAGGATTCATGATTTCTCATTAGAAACTCATTATTTTGTTCAGTTACCAAAAAACAAGAAATCAGTTCAAAATACTTTTTAAAACATTTTTCAAGATACTGTTGCTATAATAGCACATTAAATGCATGAAATATAACGAATGTTCTTTCTAACATGTCATCATCAGTAATTTTCTTTCCACATAGTTTCAGTTGAGAACTAATTCTAAATAGTGTAGAATTATACTCACTGACTGATTTAAAATCTTGTAAACGTAAATGTATCCAATCATAACGAGCTTTTGGAAGAATCACAATTTTCTGTGGTCATACATTTCTTTTAGGTTGTTCCAAAGAACAAGTGAGTCTTTGACGGTTAAATACTCAATTTTTAGTCATTCATCTAGGTGGTGGCGAAGAAAGATTATAACCTTGGCTTTATCTTTATTGGATTCCTGATTGTCTTCCTTGATAGTATCTCCTAAACTCATGGCATCTAGATGAATTTCTGTATCTAGTATTTAAGATATATAATTCTTTCTAGTAATGTTAAGAACCACAAACTCAAATTTTGTAAGATTTGACATAATGATACTATCATAAAAGTATAATAAAAATTAAATGGAGATCAAAATTAAGAATGTTGAATAATTAGAAAGTAATTCAATATGAAATTATAATTTAACATGAAAGTAATATAGAAATTTACTTTCCAGTGATAGACTTTACAATAAAGTCAATTTTTAGAACAGTTATATTTATAATGTTATAAAACTAGCCAACCAATCTATAAGATTAAGAGGAGAGAAAAGATAAATATAAGAAAATGAAAGAAGTATATTGTATATCTTCTATTTTCTCTACAATACAAATAACATGCACTATTTATATACAATAATAACCTAGTAAAAATTGAAGAGAAAGAATAAGATAAAGATAGAAGATGAAAAATAAATAGCAAGATAGACATCAACATTTTAATATTTATAATATTTTTATAATTATAAAAAAATTATCTACAATCCTATAAGACTTAAAATTAATTAAGATATTTTTTTTAAAAAAATTATCATTTAATTGTTTACATGTTCCTGCATGTCATTTTCCCAATGAAAATCGCACTACGCTTTGCCCGATGAATCAAATTGAAGCCTGAATGGAAAGTGAAGCCGAACCTGACTCTTAAGCGAAAAGAAAATTGAGCAAAACGGTTGCAACTTAGGGCAGGGAAAAGATTTGGTTGAATCGCACCTAAGAGGAGAAATCAGCTCCTCCTCGCCTAATCGATGGTAAGAGCGACGGCACACTACTCCTGCAATCTCGACTTCGCTAGTCTCTCGGCGTCTGGTTCGTGAATAAAGAAAATGAAGGATGAAGCGTGAGAAGGGGTGGGGAAGCTAGGTTCTGTAGGCTACAGAGGGAGAGGGAGACTCCGAGGAAAAGAAAATCATTGAAAATTTTAATAAAATAATAAAATAAAATGTAAATGAGGAGGATGCCAGTAGGATAAAAATGATGTGACTTGGGGTGTTTTAATTAGCCATACCACAGATGAGGTGGTTCTACACGTTCATGCAAGAATTTCTCATCAAGAAGAGTGTGCTTTTAATTATTTTTTTTTTATCGAGAAAGGATATAAAATTCAAATTTAATGATTTAATAAAACTATAAATAAGCATAATTTTTAAATTATTATTGGGAAGACAAATAACCATTTTTTTTATTAATATATAAATTTTCAAAGAATTAAACTCACATATAATTTAAAAACAGGGTAAAATCTTCTTCTTCTTTTTTTCAAGATATTAATATTTTTTTTTCCTATTACTATATATATTAACAGGCGCATGTTTCAAACGTGATAAACAAGCTACAACTTTAAAGCCCTTAAATATTGATAGCCTTAGTTAATGTTGTGCACTCAATATTTCAGCACTGTCCGGCCAAACTTATGAAACAGTCACGAGCCTCGACTTTTCAAGACCATAAGTGCAAGCAAACCAAAAGGGCACAATAATTAACCGTATTAAAGATTTATCAACAAAACCGCTTCAATGTGTCATTAAATTATGGAGAGCCAACCAATCGAAGAGGCTACCTATAGAGAAGTAAGATAAAGCAACAAAAGGAGGATCTTCATCATTGGTACAGAAGAAACTTGAGCTACTCCTGACAAAGAAGAAAAACTAAAGCAACGAAAGGAGGATCTTCATCATTGATACAGAAGAAACTTGAGCTACTCCTGACAAAGAAGAAAAACTAAGGCGGATCTTCATCAACAAAACAACACAATATCTATGATATTTGCTCCATCAAAAATTTATACTTAGGTATTTAGTTTTCATAATACTTTCATAGCATATCATGCTTCTTCAACTTTGGCTGATGCAAGCCATAATGGTGTGAACTTCGAAGTGTT
This sequence comes from Leucaena leucocephala, assembly GCA_037074615.1. Lineage (NCBI taxonomy): Eukaryota > Viridiplantae > Streptophyta > Magnoliopsida > Fabales > Fabaceae > Leucaena > Leucaena leucocephala. Next base: position 32,681,560 of record CM073520.1, on the reverse strand, counting down.
CTATACTGAAAATGCGTGTAGAAACAATTCACTACAATAACAGTTATACATCAAACTATATTCTTGTCAAACCATTCAATTACAGTGTAAACTCACAACAAAATATACAAACCCTTGCTAACCACTCATGCTAGCTAAACATGAATATTCGCGGAACATTAAATTGAACTACAGTACCTCACCTTGTTTTATTTCTGCAAAATGCCTCTATCAATCATTCTACAGCAAAGCTTAATTGCCTTGTCTTCCTCATTGTTTTCAAGAAGATATTGAATAATAATTTCGAAAGCTACAGAAGTAGGGAGACAATTGTTCTCTTCCATTTTATCAAGCAGGGAGACTGCTTCATCAAGCAAACCCTCTTTGCAAAAACCATGAAGCATGGCGGTATATACATGGACATCCAGGTGATAACCTCTGGCCAAGAGATAATGAAAAATCTCCCACGCATCATTTAATCTACCACCTTTGCACAAACCATCAATAAGTATAGTGTAGGCCTTCACGTCAGGGTGAAATCCTTGATTGACAATTTGCTTAAATAATGTAATTGCCTTGTCAAGATTTCCCCATTTGCAAAATGCATGTAACAAGATGCTGTAAGTGACGATGTCAGGGCGAAGAGCCCTATCGTGCATCTCAAAAATAATATCTTGCGCGCATGAGATTCTTTATGACTTGAGCAATCCATCAATAACAGAACTATAAGTTATAACATTAGGAACCAAATTTCTAGAGTACAATTCCTTAAAGACATCCATGGCTTCATCCACCATTTTCATCTTAAAGTGTGCATTGATCAAGATATTATAACTAAAAAGGTTAGGTACCAAACCATTTTTGATCATCCTATTGAAAACATCCTTAGCCTCAATGAGATTATTGGTCAAACAATGTGCATCCATTAAACAATTGTAGGTAACAACATCAGGTCTCTGATCACACTTCACCATCCTAGCAAATACAGCTTGAGCTTCTACAATCCTTCCATCTTTACACAAGGCATCAACTAGGATGTTGAAAGTATAAACAGTAGGTTGTATGCCTTTCGATATCATCTCACTGAGTGCTTGATTTGCTTCTTGCCACTGATCCTTGCTACATAAGCCATGGATTAGACTATTATAAGTAACAACATCTGGACACACCCCGTGACCAATCATTTCAAAATACAAATTGTACGCATCATTAACAAGTCCGTCTTTAAAACGGGCATCGATTATTGTGTTGTAGACAACAACATTATCCTTCACTTGCTTTTTTTCCATCCTTCGCAACAATTTAATGGCAGATTTGGTTTTCCCTACACAGCGCATTTATTAATGTTCCATAGGTAACTTCATCTAACTTGAAACCTTTCGCCATGATGTCATCATAGAAATCTAGAGCTTTGCCAACATTTTGATTAAAGCACAGTCCTTTTGCTAGTGTAGTCACAGTTACCGCATCTGGATGATATCCAATCTTGAAAATTTTCCCCAACATAGAGAAAGCAAAATCCATCTGACCAAGGTGGCAGTAACAATTGATCAACATGCTCAGGTTAAATAAATCAGGCTTGAATCCCATGAACTCGGCTTTTGCAACAAGTGAGATAACATGGGGATAATGTTTCATATTCACTATAGACCCTAAAATCTTATTAATATGGCGCCTAGACGGCGGAGGAAGCATGTAGAGCATGCGATTGACTGAAGCAACAGCGTCTTTGAGGCTGTTGGGATTTGGGGAATGGGAGTGAAGATAACGTTCGAGATTGAGGGAAGAAGGGAAAGAGAGAAGGAAAGTACAAGAAGCCAAGGGAGGAAATTTGGCTAAGGAGTCCCTTGCAGAAGAAAGCATATTGGAATCGATGCTTCAAATCTTCAATGCTTCTCCACTTCACCGAATGGAAATCGCACTACGCTTTTGCCTAATGGATCAAATTGAAGCCTGAATGGAAAGTTAAGCCGACCTGTGATGAAAGAAACTAGAGACAGAGGAAGCGAGTTAGGTCTTTCTTATCCGAAGGAGAAAAAAAATTGAGTTAAGCCTTCGCAGTTGGATTGGAGAATCTTTCGGAAATGCGTTTACTCAATCAAAATAGGTTAAATTCCGGCGGGACTCCCTTTTTTTTTTTTTAATCCACCCGGGGTTGATATAGCCCTGTATAATAAGTTTATTTTTAATTAATTTTCATATATCAAATTAAATAAATCTTTCTACAATTATAAATTATTAAAAAAAATTTACAAAAATACTCAAAATTCTAAATTAGTTTATTTATTATACTTTATAAGTTACTGACTACTTTTATAAAATAAATAACAATATATTTTTGTAGTAATATATGATCTAGGATTTTAAAATTTATATGGTATTTTTTGATATTTTTCTTAAATTATTCTCACACATTTTTCCTTTTTTTCTCTTTCTAGTGAGAATTAAATAAGACTAAAATTAAAAAAAAATTAATAATTTTTATATAGACTTATATTTATGACAAAAAAAATTCTCTCTAAATAGATTTATAATAAGGATAAAAATAATAAGGATTATTCCTCTAGTCAGTATTATAAAATATTTTTAATGAAATCATATTGGCCAAAAAATAACAGTTAATCTATTAAATATAGTAAAAAAATTTAAATTTACTTTTATTTAATTAAAAATATAATCCTTTTTATTCTCTTCTATAATTATAATTCTATTTCTCTTGCATTTATGCCTAATTGTAGACTTGCAAAAAAACTCATTAATGACTATTTTTAAAAATTTACTTTTAGAATGTGCCCTATAATATAGGCAAAAAGGATTAACTGATTAGTTTTTTAATATATTAAAGACAATTAAATAAATTCATTAATTATAATTAATATAAAAATTAATTAATTAATTTAAATATATTTATAAACATATAATATGAATTTATCTCCCATAAAAAAAAATTTTTATCTACCAGAAAGTAAACTTATTAGGGCATGAGGAGTAAAAAAAAAACGAGTAAAACCCAAATTTAATATTTAATCTTACTACATGTATGATATGATGCCGAGTATATAAATAATTGCATGATATAAAATAATCGTGTTAATTTTCTTTCGATTTGTTTTTGGATGATTGAATCGAACTCTTTTTTTTCCCTAATTTATATTATTATTTCATGTTCAATTAGAATATCCAAACTTAAGAAATACCTATGCATATCATATCTAATATAATATACTCCTCATATATATCTAACCAATTTAATTATATTAAAAATTTTAATTAAATTAATTAATATATTTTTTTAATACTATAATTATATTCTTTAATTTCCTTCCTCCTTTATTCCCTCACTTTTTTATTTAATTAATGTCTAAAGAGTATTAATACAGTGTAATCCTCTTCCTTAGTTCCTCTTCCTTAGTTAATATTACATAAGATAAAAAGTTTAGATTTTGAATGTAGATACATTTTATTATACGTTGAGCAAGTTGTATTAAGTCTGATTATCTAAGATATTATACACTATTAACTCATCATGTCTGTTGCAGATATTGAAAAACCTCCCACCCATCCTTTAATCTACTACCTTTGCACAACCCACCAATAAGTATTGTGTATGTCAGGCTAAAATCCATGATTGGCAATTTCCCTACACAGTGTAACTGCCGTGTCAAGATGCCCCTCTTTACAAAATACATCTAGCAAGATAATGTAAGTGATGCATAAATTGATGCCTTGAGCCTTGAAAAGTTTTAATCTATTTAAACTTTATATTAAAGAGGATAATAGACAGCTCATCTTATGTGATATTAGTATCATCTAAAAAGAAATATAATTTCATTATATCTTCAAATCGTAAGTAAATTTAATCCTTTCTAAAAGATTTTATAGTAAAAAAAAAGTGAAAAAGTTCTGTTTCAGAAGAAAAGAAAGAGAATTACTTTGTACTCTTTTCTTTGATTCTTGTCACTCTCCCTAAGTTGAATTGGTATGGGGAAATTACTTCTGGGCCCACACCAATGAGGATCTGAGTTAGCCTATCATCTTGTGACGTTATGGTTTTGGTAAGAAGTATATTTCAAGTTTCTTTACATGGCTAATACACCCGGCAGCATTTAGCATGTTCGAATATTAGGTTTTTCATTTTCATCCAAGTTTCAACTGGCAAATTAGAGGAACATTGAGATAATTCCTCATCTAGAAAAACAAGCTATATAGGTTCATGTCTCCTACAAAAATTTAGAATACACACATTTTTTTTATTTTTCTTAGACGACAACTATAATGCGCACAAACCCAGATCAAAATACAATAATCAAATTACTTATCAAGAATGCACAACATCACAGCTAAACTTGCATAAACCAAAAACAATACCTTTCCGTGATATACCTGATACAATCATACTTCACAATCATCATCAAGTAATTTGGGTCGTACCATCATCCTAGTAGAAACATATGATAATTGACCACATACTAACAATACATAACTTCTCAAAAGGTCAACCATAATAACATCGTTTTTTTTTTTTCATTCCTCTAACTTATCCATGTCAACATATCAGCAGCCTATGTACACATAAGTTTAAAATTCAAGTATATGAGGTAGTGTAGATAATATTCTTCTGCTAATTCTATAGGATACTATAGTTATTATAGCATATATGTCTGCTGATTCTATGCGATACTATAGTTATTATTATAGATATGATATGATATTATTTTTCATTTATTACCCACTATAAAATAAGGCCATTACTCACTAGAAGTCAGACCATGATTCGTGCACTGTAACTGTATATATATGATACGATATGATCAATCAATCTGAAGAAATTATTTTGTAAACTCTGTATGCTTTGTGTCAGTCTTGAAGGTATCAGAGCTGACATCAGAGACAAGCATTGCAGACGAGATAATAGCCAATGATCAACCACGACAAGGAGCGTCACACAGGATCATGTCAAGACCTATTTCTGGCGAATCAGCAGTGCTCATTGTTCCAGATAAATTTATTGGTAGCAACAACTATCAAGAGTGGGCACAATCGTTGCAACTCGCACTTGATGGTCGTGATAAACTCGGACACATTAATGGCGAAACCATCGAACCAGCAAAGACTGATGAAAGGGCATGGCGACAGTAGAAGTCAGAGAATTCCATTGTTTATGCATGGCTGATTAATTCAATGGTATTATTGGTAAAGAAACCATTCATGTTTCTTCCTATCGCTAAGGACATTTGGTCAGCATTGAAAGAGTCTTACGGCAACAATAAGAATGCAACCAGAGTATTTGACATTAGAGCAAGAATCTAGGCATTGAAGCAAGATGCCATGACTCTCACTGACTACTACCATGAAAAGGTCTCACTGTGGCAGGACTTAGACCTACTCAAAGTAAAGGTATGGCTCTGCGTAGGAGATACTGCAAGCAATAAAAAGGATGTGAAATATAGGCTGTTTGAATTTCTTGCAGGTTTGAATACTATATATGACGATGTGAGAGGGCGTATACTTGCCCAAAATCCTCTACCATCAGTACGAGAAGCATTTGCTCTATTCAGGAATGAAGAATCTCGTCGACAAGTGATGCCCACTAGTTCTACAATATCTCATCAGCTCAATATGGAGGCATCTGTATTGGTTGTTCGCTCTATGGATCAAAAAAATCCTAAAGACCGTCCTGTTTGTGAATACTGCAAAAAGATGGGACATACTAAAGAAACTTGTTGGGACATACATGGGAAACCTACTGGATACAAGCTAAGGAAAAACAAGGGCTGTGGTTATCTGGTTGATGCTTTAAAGTGTGATGACATGGAATCCTCTACATCAAACAACCAGAATGATGCTTTAAGTCATATTCTGGAGAGACTCGTTGCCTTGGAATCTAACTAGCAGAATTCCAAGCAACCCATGCCTACTATTGTCAAAAGAGGTCATTTTTCCCAAGCATCGGCTGCCATTAAAGGTACACATTTTGAGTATTGCTAGATAGTCGACTCGGGTGCCTCTGATCATATGACTGATGATAAATCCCCATTTTATACTTATACTACTGCTCAAACTCGAACCTCAGTTAAGATAGTGATACCTCTAATACTCCTATTGCTGGTGTTAGTAATATTAAAGTGTCACCAACTCTGACTCTTCATACTATTTTGCATGTTCCAAACCTAAAATGCAACTTACTATCAGTTAGTCAGTTAACTAAAGATGAAAGATGTCATGCTAATTTCTTTGCTAAACATTGTGTTTTTCATGACCTACTTATGGGGATGACGATTGGAATTGCTAAAGAGTTTAAATGATTGTATCTCTGCTTCTTGCAATACAGTGTCTCTCCTTAGGAATGGTGATTTAGAATTATGGCACAAACGATTAGGACATCCAAATTCTCAGTATATGACTCAGTTGTTTCCTTTTATCAGTTTTAATAAAAACCTTTCTAACTTTCATTGTGACTCTTGTGAGCGAGCAAAACATCATCGCACTTCTTTTTCTCCTTTACACTATAATGCATCAAAATCATTTCACATTATTCATAGTGATCTGTGGGGTCCCTCTTGGGTTTCAAATCGCACAAACAAAAATTGATTCATCACTTTCATTCACGATCACACACGGGTATGTTGGGGGTTTCTACTAAAAGACAAAACTAAAGTTTATCAAACCTTCATTGACTTTTATCACATGATTCAAACCCAATTCCAAACAAACATACAGATTCTCCACACCCATAATGGAACTGAATATGTTAATCAATCATTATCCATTTTTCTCAAGGACAATGGCATTGTGCAAAAGAGTACATGCTCGTATACCCCATAGCAAAATGGTATAGCTAAAAGGAAAAATTGTCACATCCTTGAAACAGCTCAGGCTCTACTATTTAGCAGTCATGTGCCTAAGTACCATTGGGATGATGTTGTTCTCACTGCCACTTTCCTTATCCATAGAATTCCAAGTAAACATTTGTCCTTCAAAATACCCTTACAAGTCCTACATAACCACTATGACCTACCTTATCTTGAAAACACATTACCTTTGAGAGTATTTGGGTGTACTACTTATGTTCACCTTCACCACACATCCAAACTTGATCCAAAGGCTATCAAATGCATTTTCTTGGGTTACTCGGGAACTCAAAAAGGATACAAGTGTTATGACCCTACTGCCAAATGACTGTATATTACCTGTGATGTAACTTTTCATGAAACTATTCCTTTCTACTCTTAGTCTTCTGTGTAGGGGAGAATTAGAGTGAACCATGTCAAACTGAGCTTATGTTCATTGAGTATGATCCTAATTCCATTCTTAAGACTGAACCTCAAAATCCACCGTCCAATGATGTGCCTAAAATTGTTGATAAGAGGAACACCAATCTCAGGGGAGACACTAATGAACATATTTAGATCTACACCAGGAGACACAAGACGGGTAGAGCTCCCTCAACTACTAGTATATTCCAAGAGTCAAATGTGGAGGTAGTTACAAGGGAAATTGAGACTCATGAAGAATGCCAAGTAAAAGATGATGTCGACCTGCCTATTGCACTTCGAAGACAACATCACTCATGTACTAGACAACCTATTGAGAGGTTTATGCCCTATCATGCATTGTCATCAACATACTCTACATTGGTTGCTCACCTAGATAAGATCCGAATCCCTAACAACATTGACGAAGCCTTAGACAGCCCTGAGTGGAGATAGGCTGTCATGGAAGAGATAAAAACCTTGGAAAACAACAACACCTGAAAACTTGTTGATCTACCTAAGAGAAAGAAAGCAATAAGGTGCAAATGGGTCTTTATCCCAAAATACACAGTAAATGGAAACCTTGATAAGTACAAGGCAAGACTGATACAAGCCATTATGTTGTCTACTGAAAATGCGTGTAAAAACAATTCACCACAATGACAATTACACATCAATCTATATTCTTGCCAAACCAGTCAATTAACCGTGTAAACTCAACAAAATATACAAGCCTTTGCTAACCAATGAATGTTCGTGGAACATGAATTTGAGCTACAATGACCCACCTTGTTTTATTTCTTCAACTGGCCTATATCAATCATTCTGCAGAGAAGTTTAATTGTTTTGTCATTCCCATTGTTCTTCAGAAGATATTGAATAATAATTCCAAAAGTTACGGAATTAGGGAGGCAATTGTTCTCCTCCATTCTATCAAGCAAGGCTTTGGCTTCATCAAGCAAACCCTGTTTACAAAATCCATGAACCATAGCAGTATATGTATACACATTTACTTGATAACCTTTAGCCAAAAGATATTGAAAAACCTCCCAAGCATCATTTAATTTACCACCTTTGCACAAACCATCAATAAGTATAGTGTAGGTCTTCACATTAGGCTGAAATCCTTGATTGACAATTTGCTTAAATAATGTAATTGCCTTGTCAAGATGTCCCCATTTGCAAAATGCATCTAACAAGATGCTGTAAGTGATGATGTTAGGGTGAAGATCCCTATCGTGCATCTCATCAATAATATCTTGCGCCCATGATATTCTTTGTGATTTGAGCAAGCCATCAACAACAGAGCTATAAGTTACAACATCAGGAAACAAATTTCTGGAATGCAATTCCTTAAAGAGACCCATGGCTTCATCCACCATTTTCATCTTAAAATAAGCATTGACCAAGATATTATAACTAAAAAGGTTAGGTGCCAAACCATTTTTGATCATCCTATTGAAAACATCCTAAACCTCAATGACATTATTAGTCAAACAATGCCCATCCATTAAACAACTATAGGTAACCTCATCAGGTCTCTGGTCAGTCTTTACCATCCTAGCAAATACAGCTTGAGCTTCTACAATCCTTCCATCTTTACATAAGGCATCAACAAGGATGCTAAAGGTACAAACATCTGGGTGGATGCCTTTCAATATCATTTCACTCAGTACTTGATTTGCTTCTTGCCACTGATCCATGCAGCAATATCCGTGGATTAGACTATTATAAGTAACAACATCTGGAGACACCCCATGATCAATCATTTCAAAACACAAGTTGTGTGCATCATTGACAAGTCCTTCCTTACAAAGTGCATCAATGATTATGCTGTAAACAACTACATCGGGCTTAACAATGTGCCTCTCCATTAATTTAAGCAATTTAATGGCAGATCTTGTTTTGCCTACTTTACATAATCCGTTCATTAATATTGCATAGGTGACTTCATCTAACTTGAAACCTTTTGCCATTATGTCATCGTAGAAATCTAGAGCTTTTCCAACATTTTGATTAAAACACAGTCCTTTTACTAGTGTAGTCAAAATTATCACGTTTGGTTGATAACCCATCTTGAAAATTTTACCCAATATAGAGAAAGCAAAATCCATCCGACCAAGGTGGCAGTAAAAATTGATCATGATGCTCAGGTTCCATAAATCTGCGGTTAAGCCCTTGAACTCGGTTTGAGCAAGGAGTGAGATGAAATGGCGATAATGTTTCATCTTCACTATAGACCCTAAAATCTTACTAATATGGCGCCAAGATGGTGGAGGACGCATGTTTAGCATGAGATTGACTGAAGCAACAGCGTCGTCGATGCTGTTGGGATTTGGGGAATGGTAATGAACATAACATTCGAGATTGAGGGAAGAAGGTAAAGATAAAAGGAAGGTCGAAGCAGAAAAGGGATGAAATTTGGTGAAGGAGTACCTTGCAGCTATGGCAGATGACATCTTCAACTTCAGATTCGAAGAGCCACGTCGGCTTCCTCTGTGAATCAAATCGCAAGCAATAAGATGGGACTTTTCTACTATCCGGCAATGAAAATACGTTAATGGATGCTTACCAAAGCTCTTGTGGTATTTTCTTTTTCCTTTACCACAATCTTTATTATTGTAATTTGCGACTTCATTTTTGAGAATTTAAAACAATTTCTTTGTTCAAACTCTTTTTTTTTTTAATTTATATAATTATGTTAAAATGTTTAATTAGCATAAAAAATTTATTCACTGAATTATATTAAGATAGGATTAAGATGTTCTTAATACCTTGAAATATGTTTTAAAGTATAATTAATTTTCTAAAATAATTTGTAGTACAATAAAATTTTTAAAATTGTACAATTTCTTCCAAAACTAATGGATAGTTAAATTTGACCGCCAAATTGCGGAGTCACCTGCTAAAAAATCTGAGTTGGCACCTAACAAGGTAGGTGACATGGCAATTTGAGATTGCATTGTTTTTAATTTTATTAAATAGGTTTTACGTGTCAGAATAATCAAAGAAGGGTTTTCACGATGAAGAAAAAGGATTGACAGCAAAAGAAACTCAAGTCTACATATTCCCCATTCTAGGAAGAGTAGAAGTAGCCAATCAAATTCGCTGGTTGAAGTTTGTCGAGCGTTCTTCGTCCTTGGTAAGCGAAATTTGCTAGTTTGCCGGTGAAGTTCATAATAGCATTGTTCGTCCTTGGTTGCCTGACTACCTAAGCCAACCCGATTAAAGTTTGAACATCCCGCACGGTCTCCCCATTTACTCCTTCTTATACGATTGTGTTCTGAAACTCGTCAAAAGTTAGGGAATATATTGAAGGTTGGCTCAAGAGTGTGAGATTTGTAAGTGGCTTATAGCTTCTTGTCAAAACCTACATTCTTGTCAAACCAGGCAATTAACCGTGTAAACTCGACGAAATATACAAGCTTTTGCTAACCAATGAATGTTCGTGGAACAGGAATTTGAGCTAAGTAACTCACCTTGTTTTTTATTTCGTCAACAGGCCTCTATCAATCATTCTGCAGAGAAGTTTAACAGTCTTGTCATTATCCACATTGTTTTCCAGAAGATATTCAATAATAATTTCAAAAGTTACAGAATTAGGGAGGCAATTGTTCTCTTCCATTCTATCAAGCAAGCCTTCGGCTTCATCAAGCAAACCCTGTTTACAAAATCCATGAACCATAGCAGTATATGTATACACATTTACTTTATAACCTTTAGCCAAAAGATATTGAAAAACCTCCCTCGCATCATTTAATCTACCACCTTTGCACAACCCATCAATAAGTATTGTGTAGGTCTTCACGTCAGGCTGAAGTCCTTGATTGACAATTTCCCTAAATAATGTAATCGCCTTGTCAAGATGTCCCCTTTTGCAAAATGCATCTAACAAGATACTGTAAGTGATGATATCAGGATGAAGGCCCCTATCGTGCATGTCGTAAATAATATCTTGCGCAAGTGAGATTCTTTGTGATTTCAGCAAACCATCAATGACAGAATTATAAGTCACAACACCGGGAATCAAATTTCTAGAATGCAATTCCTGAAAGAGATCCATGGCTTCATCCACCAGTTTCATCTTAAAGTATGCATTGATCAAAATACTATAACTAACAAGGTCAGGTTCCATACCACTTTTTCTCATTCTATCCAAAACCTCCATAGCCTCAATGACATTATACCTCGAACAATACCCATCCATCAAAGCATTATAGGTGACAACATTAGGTTTTTCATCACTCTTTACCATCCTAGCAACCACAGCTTGAGCTTCTATCATCCTTCCTTCTTTACATAATGCATCAACCAGAATGCTATAGGTAATAACATTTGGGTGGATGTCTCTCAATACCATGTCAGCGAGGGCTTGATTAGCTTGTTGCCATTCATCCCTGCTACAAAAACAGTGGATTAGACAATTGTAAGTGATAACATTTGGAGATATCCCGCCGCCAATCATTTCATTGTACAAGTTGTGTGCCTCGGTAACTAGTCCATCTTTACAAAGTGCATCAATAATTGTGTTGTACGCAACAACATTTGGCTTGACTAACTTTTTTTCCATCTTCTGCAACAATTTAACAGCAGATATTGTTTTCCCCATCTTACAAAGCCCATTGATTAACGTACAATAAGTCACTACATTCAACTGAAAACCTTTGGCCATGATGTCGTCATAAAAATCAAGAGCTTCGCCAACCTTCTGATTAAAACAGAGTCCTTTTACTAGTGTAGTCAAAGTTACCGTGCTTGGTAGATAACCCATCTTGAAAACTTTCCCCAACATAGATAAAGCAAAATCCATCTTACCCAAATGGCAATGGCAATTGATCAAGATGTTCATGGTAACTACATCTGGCATAAATCCCTTGAACTCGGCTTGCGAAAAAAGTGAGATGGCAGTGGCATAATGTTTCAGCTTAGCAATAGATCCTAAAATGTGATTAATTTGGCGTATGGAAGGTGGGGGACGCCTGTGGATGATGCTATTGAATGAAGCAACAGCGTCGCTGATGCTGTACGAATTTGGGGAAAGGGAATGAAGAAAGGAGTTTAGGATGAGGGGAGAAGGCGAAGAGAGAAGGAACTGCGAAGTAGAAAAGAGAGAAAATTTGAGGAAGGAGTACCTTACAACAGTGGAAGATAGCATTTTGTTTTCAGAAATGGAAGATAGCAGATTGATTTCCCCGGGTTGGGTGGGCACAGCTGGCTGCCGGCTCGAAGAAGGCAAGTAGACCCCTTTGAATCAGATCGGCGTCAATAAAAAAGGAAACTTTTAGCGGCTCTCCGACTTATAAAACAAATTTCGGGATCGTCTTCACCTTTGGAGAAGTGGGGCCCTTTCTGTTTTTTAAAAAACAACTGTGTTTGGTTTCTTTTTTAGGCAAGATAAAGTCTAAGTTATATTTATTTAAAAATAATTTTAATTAAAATTATTATTTTAAATAAATTATTAAAAATAATTTTTAAAATAATAAAAATATTTATAAATTATTTAATTATTATATTATCCTTATTTCTCTCATCTCTCATCTCTCATCTCTCATCTCTCATCTCTCATATCTCTATTCTCTCCTCTCTTCTTTTTTTTCTCTCCTCTCTCCTCTCTCTTCTCTACCATATATCCTTTTTTCTCTCTCTTCTCTACACTTTCTCCTCTTTCTTTTATACTCTTTCTCTTCTCTCATACTTTTAATCAAATCATATTTTTTAGTAATTTACTAATATAAAAAGTAATTATACTACTAATTATTTAAATATTACCATTTTTAAAATATATTTTCTTAAAATCTATTTTTTAAAATTTATTCTTCCTAGACCTCTCCCTTCTCTTCTCTCTCTTCTCTACTATATCTCATCTTTCCTCTCTCCTCTCTCCTCTCTACTCTTTCTCCTCTCTCCTCTCTACTCTTTCTCCTCTCTCCTACTTTTAATTAAATCATATTTTTAAGTAATTTATCAATATAAAAAGTAATTATACTATTAATTATCTAAATATTTCTATTTTTAAAATATATTCTTTCTAAAATTTATTTTTTAAAATTTATTTTTCTTAAAATTTATTTTTCAAAAACTAATATAAATATACCCTAAATAAATTAAACAACAAAGTCAGTTTACATGTTGCAAATAGAAAGAGGATTAACATTTAAATTAGAAATCCCAATAAAATAAGGTGTTGAAATGATGTTAATACTAATTAATTAAAGGATAAAATAGAAATTAAAGCTAAAATTTTCTGCCAAATTATGATAAGATTGACGTGAGAGTTAGCAAGAAGCTAGATGAAGCCTTCCTTCACACAGTAGATGACGAGTGGAAGGCTAAAAGAGGTAGCAACAAGATCGGTGTTGCTGCGGTAGAACTAGAAATTTAGGATTAAAAGTTTATTTTCGTAAATTTTTGAAAAAAAGTTTATAAAAAAATTAAGGTAATTTTTAGAAAAGAGTTTTAGGAGAAGAGTTTATGAAAAAAATTATTAATAAATGAGTATTTGGATAATAATTATTATTAGAATAATTTTTGTAATTAGTAAATTATTATAAAATGTATAAGATAAAAAAAAATCAACTGTTCACATCTCTCATCTTTTTTCTCTAGTAAAAATGATGACAAAAAAGGATGTGAATATGCTGAGAAGTTGAAGATGACAAAACTGGGTAAAGTAAGAAGTTGAAGATCAACAATTAATACTATCCAACGACCCACACATTGACAAACCTAAATGATAGATAAGATCGATGACCCAATAACTTACCCTGACGGTGAGCTCTAATGGTTATCGCAAGTTCCAACGACAAAGGCACAGAGTCAACGATGACGAGTTTCATCTGCAACGATGAAAGCATAGAGACAACAATAGCAAAAAGTAGAAGATGGCAAGCTGGAAAAGAGAAAAGAGATAGACGAGAAAGAATGGGGAAAAAATAAGAATAAATAGTAATTGGGTAGTCCATAAACCTTTTTATTATTCTAAAAGCTACTCTCATTAGCTTATATAAAATTATAGTTTTATCAAAAAGCTCTTTTGTACAGATATAACTGTTTTAAAATTTTCTTAAATTAAAATTTAAGCTAAAAATCTTTTTAAAACTATAATTTTAGTTTCTTCTAAACACACACTAAGAGGCAAAATTATAATAATCTTTTTATCATATAAATAAATAAATTATAATATTATAAATATAATAGTTTATTATATCCAAACAAAGTAAAATCAATTAAAAATAATTAATTTTGCTCTATATTTTAAAAAGAATAAGAGAGAGAGATATGAGTAGTATGAAAAATTAGGTTTAAGTTTATATATAAAAAATTAGCCAATAAAAGAATATATATAATTGATTTCTAATAATCAAAAAAGATTTTAATATATTAGAAGAAATATAAAAATTTAAAATCTAAATCATCTTCTATATATGTTTTTTTTATATTTAAAATCTTATTATCAGCTTTTTTATATATTTAAAAAAGAGTATAGAAAATGACACAAGTTACATAACAAATCAGACCTAATAACTAATAAATATTTTATATTTAGTTAATTAAATTTGATATTCATTAAAATGTTTGCATGAATCACACGGATTGGAAAAAATCAAGATAAAAAATGTGATAATGTTACAAATATTCTTATACATGTGGATATCCATAAAACTTATATCTCTTGGGATTCCTCTTAGGATTCCTTCTTCCCTTTATGCCATAAACCTATAACTTTCTCAATGAATGACTTGAGAGGGGTTTCTTATGGTTAATGACATTTTATTCCTCTTTAATCTTTTGTAACCTTATGTTTAGTCTTTAATGGGTGTGACCTATAAATAATGGCTATGTAGAAGGCATTTGGACAAGTGAATATACAAGCATATGAGGAATTTTCTCTTGTCCTTCCATTTCTCTCATCTCTAAATTTTGTCTTGTTATTCTTTCTACTCTCTCACTTTCTTATTTCTTCTTCTTTTGATATATTGATACAATATTATGATTAATTCTCTATTTATATATATTTACATATATGTGTTGTTTACATTTTTCCTTTTCCCTATATATTGTTTACATTTCCAATTCCCCCTCCCTATATATTTATTAATTTATATTTCAATTAATTTATTTATCTTCTTTATATTCTTAGCATTATTATATACTTACTACAGTTATATAATATTCACTTATTTATATTAAGAAATACTTATACTATATTACTATTTATATATTTGATTTATGTTATTTCTAATTCTATGTATTGTAACATGTTATCTATGGTAATTTTATGTTATTTAATTTATTTTGTTACATTTATTTATATTTATTTAATTTATATTACTTATTTAATTTATGTTACTTCTATTGTAGTATTATTTTCTCTATATTATTTATGTTGTTTCCATTGTTTTATTTTGTTTATTTAATTGCTTATGTGTTACTATATATATTTTATAGTTATTTATAGTTATTTATTTTATTTAATTTTTTTTATGTATACCATTTATATTTTGTTACTTTTATTGAATTTATATTTATGTTGAATATAAATTGTTTATTTATTTATGTTTTTATTATCATATTTTTCTAATGAACTTTATCAAAATTCTAATTGTTATTATTATTTTAGTTCGATCCATGGCTAATCTGACGAAACTCGAGTTTACTGCTCTTGATATCTCGGGAAAAAATTATCTGTCTTGGGTTTTAGATGCTGAAATCCACTTAGATGCCAAAGGTCTAGGGAATGTTATTTTACCTAGAAATGAAGCAAACAATCAAAACAAGGCTAAGGCCATGATTTTCCTTCGCCACCATTTACATGAAGGGCTAAAAGCTGAATACCTAACGGTAAAAGATCCGTTAGAATTGTGGAACAATTTAAAAGAACAATATGATCACCAAAAGACAGTAATCTTGCCTAAAGTTCGTTATGAATGGCTGCATTTGAGGCTGCAAGACTTTAAATCTGTATCTGAATATAATTCAGCTGTTTTTAAAATAAGTTCTCAACTGAAATTGTGTGGTGAGAAAATAACAGATAAGGACTTATTAGAAAAAACTTTTTCAACCTTTCATGCTTTAAATGTGCTCCTGCAGCAGCAATACCGTGAAAAAAGTTTTAAAATGTATTCTGAACTAATATCATGTCTTCTTGTGGCTGAACAAAATAATGAGTTGTTAATGAAAAATCATGAGATCCGTCCCACTGGATCAGCTCCATTCCCTAAAGCGAATGTAACTGAACGTACTGATTTTTATGCCCGTGGTAGTGGTTGCGGTCGTGGCCGTGGCCGTGGTAGGGGACGTGGCAATTACCGTCATCATGGTGGTGGAAGTAATTATAATCCAAATACCCACCAAAAGAAGAAATATAACGAAGGGCAGAAAAAAGACAAGAGTGGTCCCTCAAAAACTGTAGAAAATTTATGTTATAGGTGTGGGATAAAAGGGCATTGGTCACGTACCTGTCGTACGCCTGAGCATCTAGCAAAGCTTTATCAAACCTCCATAAAAAAGAATTCAAAGAACATGGAAGTAAATATGACTTTCCAAGATGATGATGTTGAGGCAAAGTTTGCATACAAGAATGATGATACCAATGAGCTATATGATGACCTTGATGCTATGGTATACTTAGAAGTGGCTGATTTCTTTGAGAATCATGAGTAGAGAAATAAATTTAGTTTATGTTTTATCCATATTTTATCTTAATTTAGTTATGCTTTATGCTTTATTTATGTTTATTTTTATTTTCTTCTTTTAAGAGCATTATTACTAATAATATATTTTGATACATTTATTTTCTTTTGATGAAGAATATGGATGTTCCTCTCTCTTTTATTGGGCACAAGAATGAAGATATATGTCTCATAGATAGTGCTACAACACATACCATACTCAAAGATAAAAAATATTTTTCTCATTTGACAATGAATTGTGCAAGCATCAATACTATAGCGGGTGATACAAAACTAATTGAAGGCTCCGGAAGAGCAATGATAATATTACCCAAAGGGACAAATTTTATAATTAATGATGCTTTATATTCCTCTAAGTCTCAAAGAAATTTATTAAATTTTAAAGATATCCGCCGAAATGGGTATCATATTGAGACTATAGATGAGAAAAATATTGAATATCTATATATTACAATTGTTAGACATGGAGAAAAATATGTTCTTGAAAAAGTACCTGCATTATCTTCTAGTTTGTACTATACAAATATTGGTATAATTGAAACAAATTCTACAGTAAACCAGAAGTTTACTGATAAAAATACATTCATTATTTGGCATGACCGGTTAGGCCATCCCGGATCAACTATGATGCGAAGGATTATTGAAAATTCACATGGACATCCATTGAAGAACCAGGAGATTCTTCAATTTAAAGATTTTTCATGTGTTGCTTGTTCTTAAGGCAAACTAATTACAAGACCTTCATTAACAAAAGTTGGGGTAGAATCCCCTACATTTCTAGAACGTATCCAAGGGGATATATGTGGACCTATTCATCCACCATATGGACCATTTAGATATTTTATGGTTTTAATAGATACATCTACAAGATGGTCACATGTGTGCTTGTTATCTACACGTAATTTAGCATTTGCTATATTACTTGCTCAAATAATTCGATTAAGAGCACAATTTCCAGAATATGCAATTAAGACAATTCGTCTTGATAATGCGAGTGAGTTTTCATCGCAAAAGTTTAATGATTATTGCATGGCAACTGGAATAACAGTAGAGAAATCTGTTGCTCATGTCCACACTCAAAATGGTCTAGCAGAATCATTAATTAAACGCCTCCAATTGATTGCTAGACCAATACTTATGAGAACAAAACTTCCCATTTCAGCTTGGGGACATGTAATTTTACATGCATCAATAATTATACGCATCAGGCCAACAAGTTATCATAGATTCTCCCCATTACAATTGGCTTTTGGTCAGGAGCCAAATATTTCTCATCTTAGAATATTTGGATGTGCGGTATTTGTCCCAATTGCTCCACCACAACGCACAAAGATAGGACCTCAGAGAAGGTTAGGAATATATATTGGTTATGAATCTCCTTCTATAATCAAGTATTTAGAACCGTTAATGGGAGATTTATTTACGGCACGTTTCGATGATTGTCATTTTGATGAGACAAATTTTCCAACATTAGGGGGAGATAATAAGCAGCTGGATAAAAAAATCACATGGAAAGCATTATCGTTATCTCATTTAGATCCTCGAACACAAATATGTGAGTTTGAAGTTCAAAAAATAATTCATTTGCAAAATATTGCAAATCAACTGCCAGATACATTTACTGACTCCAAGAGAATTATTAAATCTCATATTCCAGCTGAAAATACTCCAATTTGAATTGATGTCCCAGCAGGACAAGTAGCAAGTGTAAATGAAACTAAACCACGTTTGAAGCGTGGTAGACCAATCGGTTCTAAAGATAAAAATCCTAGAAAGAAAAAAGTAGACAATCAAGATGGTCAAATTGAGGAGGCTGATCTTATAGGAGATACCCAGGACATAACAAATCAAAAGACCCCAGAAGAGGTCCAGGTACCTGAAAATAATGAAAAGATCTCAATAAGTTATGTCAATACGGGAAAAAGATGGAACCGAGAAAATATAGTCGTCGACGATATTTTTTCATACAATGTTGCTGTTGAAATAACTAATCAAAGTGAGGATCTTGAACCTAGGTCAGTTGAAGAATGTAGACATAGAAATGATTGGCCAAAATGGAAAGACTCAATTCAAGCAGAATTGAATTCACTTTCAAAATGTGAAGTTTTTGGACCTGTAGTCCAAATACCAAATGGTGTTAAACCAGTTGGATATAGATGGGTTTTTGTGCGAAAATGAAATGAGAAAAATAAAGTTGTTAGATATAAAGCACGACTTGTGGCACAAGGCTTTTCGCAAAGATCTAGCATTGATTATGAAGAAACATATTCTCCTGTGATGGATACAATTACTTTCAGATATCTAATTAGTCTGGCAGTGCATGAAAGACTTGATATGCGTCTAATTGATGTTGTTACAGCATACTTATATGGTTCTTTAGATACTGAAATTTATATAAAAATCCCTGAAGGATTTAAATTGCCTGAAACATGTAAGAATCCTCGAGAAAATTATGCAATTCGTTTGCATAAATCCTTATACGGATTAAAACAATATAGAAGAATGTGGTATAACCGTCTAAGTGAATAGTTGTTGAAAGCAGGCTATAAAAATGACTCAATTAGTCTATGTGTTTTTATAAAAAGGAACATATCAGAATTTGTTATAATTGCTGTCTATGTGGATGACTTGAATATAATTAGAACTCCTGAAGAGCTTCAAAAAGCAGTGGATTGTTTAAAGAGAGAATTTGAAATGAAAGATCTTGGAAAAATAAAGTTTTGTCTCGGTTTATAAATCGAGCACTTAACAAATTGAGTGGTTCTTCATCAATCATCTTATATTGAAAAAATATTGAAGCAATTTTATATGGATAAAGCACATCCATTAACTACTCCAATGGTTGTAAGATTGCTAGTTAAAGAAAAAGATCATTTTCGCCCTCAAGAGGAAAATGAAGAACTTCTTGGTCTAGAAGTACCATATCTTAGTGCTATAGGGACACTAATATATCTTGCTAATTCAACACGACCTGATATTGCATTTGCTGTGAGTTTATTGGCAAGATTTAGTTCTTCTCCAATAAGAAGACATTGGAATGGAGTTAAACATATATTTCGATACCTTCGAGGGACAATTGATATGGGATTATTTTATTCTAATGAATCTGGATCACAATTAATTGGTTATGCAGATGCAGGATTTTTATCAGATCCACATAAAGATATATCTCAGACAGGATATTTTTTACTTGTGGAGGTACAGCTATATCTTGGCGTTCGATAAAACAAACTTTATCAGCTACCTCATCAAATCATGCAGAAATCATTGCAGTTCATGAAGCAAGCCGAGAATGTATTTGGCTAAGGTTAGTAATCCAACATATCCAAAGAATGAGTGGTCTACTTCCAGAACAAGAGATTCCAACAGTATTATATGAAGATAATACAGCATGCATAGCTCAATTGAAAGGAGGATATATCAAAGGAGATAGAACAAAACATATTTCTCCAAAATTCTTTTTCACTCATGATCTTATGAAGAATGGTGATATAGATATTCAGCAAATTCGATCATGTGACAACCTTGCAGATTTGTTTACCAAGACACTACCAACTAAGCCATTTGAGAAGTTAGTGTATGGTATTGGAATGCGCAGATTCAAAGACATAAATTGACAACGTCATCAGGGGAAGTAAACACGTACTTGATGTACTCTTTATTTTAAGGATTTTGTTTTTCATTGGGTTTTCCTGAAATTTTTTTTTATAAGGCAACCTAAATAAATATTGTGTACTCTTTTTCCTTCATTAGGTTTTTGTCCCAATGGGTTTTTCCTAATAAGGTTTTAATGAGGCATAATATCTGTCATGGACATCTAAGGGGGAGTGTTACAAATATTCTTACACATGTGGATGTCTATAAAACTTATACCTCTTGGGATTCCTCTTAGGATTCCTTCTTTCCTTTATGCCATAAACCTATAACTTCCTCAATGAATGACTTGAGAGGGGTTTCTTATGGTTAATGACATTTTATTCCTCTTTAATCTTTTGTAACCTTATGTTTAGTCTTTAATGGGTGTGGCCTATAAATAGTGGCTATGTAGAAGGCATTTAAACAAGTGAATATACAAACATATGAGAAATTCTCTCTTGTCCTTCCATTTCTCTCATCTCTAAATTTTGTCTTGTTATTCTTTCTACTCTCTCACTTTCTTATTTTTATAATAGATAATTTTTTTTTATTTGGGTATTTGATTATACTATATTCGTATTGTCAATCATAATTAGAGAGATAATTCTTTTTAAAAAAGTATATTTTTTATTATTTAATTTAATCTCTTAATTTTGTAAAATATGATTTCAACTATCTAATTATTAATATGATTAATTGAAAATACTGATTTTGCAATTTTAAATATTAGCAAACAGTAATTAATAAATAAGTAAAAAAGCAAACAGCACCATTTCATAATTACCATTTAACGTGGTCTATTTTGCTCATTTTAAAATCTTAAAAAATACTTTCCAAGAAAACTAAAGTTTTTCTTATAGTCACGAGGATATTTCCATCTCCAAACTAATAGATAGAGATTAATAGTTTCAAGATATAAAAATTATTAAAATAATTTTTTTAATAAAATATTTTTTATACAATTGTCTAATTCGACTATTGATATATCATGTTTAAATTATTCAAATATCAATTAACTATAACAAATTTTATTACTCGAAGAAAACTAAATTTAACGTACAAGTTTTGTAAAAATAATGCTAAAAACAGCCGGTGTATCGCCTAATTTTATAAAAATCAATTTAATGTTCTCGATTCAAAAGAATATTATTTTATCCATTTATCATATCATATATCCAGAAGAACCAGTTGACATAATAGTCCCCAAACTATTATGATCAAATATAAGCAACTCTCATCAAACTAGAAGAATCAAAATCAATAATATATTTAATAAAAAAATGGAATGCAAACAAATCATCATAATGCCAAACACATGAAATTATTTTTCTTGCCTACAATTCCATTTTTTATTCTTAAAAGATGCAAACATGAACTAATATATAGACATGATCTAATAAATGACTTAAATTGCCATAAATAAATGTAACTTCCAAATTGGATGCTGGCACTTTGACTTCCCATGAAAACACTCTGAATAATCTTCGCCAACAGAGATATGCAGATCAAAAGTCTTCATTCATCATCAAAAGGAATATAACTTGTGTTTTGAGCTGTGATCATCAAGCCAAGTGATGATATCATTGAAAACTTCAACTATTACTTCATCAGGTTCGCCCTCAAGAAGAGAATGGTAAGCATGCTTGTAAAGTTTAAGCTTCTTCTCGGAACTGCTTGCTTTCTTGTGCAACAGTTTGCTTACAGAAGGATCTGTTACAGTATCAGCCTCTCCATGAAGGATTAGCATTGGTAGTGAAACCTGCAAATCATAACCAATAAGGGTTTATTTGGATTAGCAATGACAATAGTGGCTTTTATTCCATTCAAATTTTGCCAACTGAAATTGAAATAAAAGTTAATTAGTGTAATGTGATTTATGTGTAGCTAAACTTTTATATAAAAATCAGCTTAACAGAAATTTATTTGGATGATATATTGAAAAATCAGTTTCAGAATATTTAAATTTAAAGAAAAATCAAAAGCCAAAAGCCACAAAAAGTTACTTCACTTTAAAATGGCTTTTGGACAAAAAGCAAGTTGCTCCCAAAGCCATGCGAAACATCATTTTTTTCATCCAACTTGAGTTTGAAGTGATTTGAAGTGAGCTAGGGATGGCTCTAATGCCATCCCAAACAAGCCATAAATGTTAGGCTATTATATTTTATTGCTCTAATCTTGTAGGACCAAATCTTCTTGGAGGAGATATAACTTTATGTTCCACATAAGGATTCTAGAAAAATAAGATCAACCCAATAAAACTAATATTTCCAAACTAAAAAGCTTGTTAATTTAGTTAAATACTATATTGTTACTGTTATGGAATGACTATTGACTATTTTGATTCTGCCCATGGGCATCTTCTAACAATATTCACAGCTCAACGGACAAATGTTTGCAGAAGCAATTGAATGATAAATTGTAAAGAAACAGAACTCAAGGCAGCAATAGTTCACTGAGATAAGAAATATAGGATCTTCAATGGAGATTGCATTTGAAGTATCTCCTAAAACAGTTTAGGGAGCAGATTGTTCATTGTTCATCAAGGTGTAGTTTATTATTCTTTTCTTTTTTTTTCAAAAGCAAGCAAAAGATATAGTCAAGGTCAGAAATCAGCATACTTCTTTCAATCTCCGTTCTATTTCTTGAGTAGTTCTAAGCATTTCTAAAGCAGTCATTAAGCGAGGATTATCCTTGTAAGCAATAACATTGTAGGCTGTCTGCAAAGAGACAATAGAAAGATGTCAAGCACAGATCGCTAGAAAAAGGAAGACTTTAAGCTGAAAGAAAAGAACTGGAAGAGGAAAAGCCATGACACGTCCAAGTCAATGTAATGCACAAATTGGAAGACAGAATTGTGACTTAGGTTAAAAAAACACAAACCAGTTCCCTCTTCTTTAATTCTCTGAAAGCAGCCTCAGCTAAATCTTTTTGTGGAACTAACTTTTGCTTTGGAAGCACATTGGCTACACCAATCAAGATCTGAGTGAGCAACCATGGTGGAGTCATGCCATCTGCAATCTACATAGAGCTTAACAGTAAAAAAAAGGAGATCAAAGAAACATATGCCACAACCCTATTTAATTGAGGATAAGACTCTTAGAGTATGTTTGAATTGAGGATATAAAAGAGAGGTGAGGATAAAACTGTTCAGAGTTAAATCTAAATCAAATAAGATGTACAAATTATAAGTTCACCTTCCTTCTCTTTTATTCTCTACAATTCAAACATACCCTTAAGCCGGTTCGGGTTTAGGATATGTACTTTACACATAGGGGCAACAAGAATGGCACCATCCCATGCCTTGGGTTGTTTTAGGTGCATCTTTAAGGCAACAGCTCCACCCATAGACTGTCCAAAGAGGAAGCATGGAATAGATTGGATCTCCGGGTTTTCTGTCGCGGAACCAGTAAAAATGTTTGCGTTAATATTAAAATAAACAGTACCCATCTCCCCCAACATTAAGTTGTTTGCAATAGAATGAATGAAATTGTATAGTTTACATGCAAAGTACGCCTTCCTTGGTAAATCCACAGTTCTAATTTCTAGCTTCAGAATCATATTTTGGAAAACAGAAACAAATTAGACTCAGACCATTCAATACATAATGACACGTGTTAGCGTTTTCCTAACAATGGGTTTTCACCGATCAAAACATTGACTTGCCTGTTCTCAATTCCTTATATTTCCAGTAATACCAACATTCACTTCTCAGTATTAACTTCACATAGATCACTTTCAGAACGAAAACTGTGGAAGAGATATACAAACCAAATAAGATATTCATTAGCATAATATCCCGGAACTCTGTCTAATGTGCAAAGAACTAGATGACACAATCTCCTTGCCCGCTCTGAGAACGATAAGGGATCCTCCTTTTATTTTTATTTATTTTTTTGTTTATCTAGCTCTTATTGAAATTTGATATCCGATGCAGTTAACTTTTCTCGTACAAAATATGACCAGCTGGTAAGCATCAAGACAGGTTTCATGATGGTTTTAAGTACCTTTGACTTTGGAATAATGCTCAATCACATCATCAACAAGAGTATCAAAACTTGGAATGTAGCAATGGAGACCTTCAGAAAGACCAAATCCTGGATAATCCATAGCAAAAACTCCATAACCAGATGATACCAGCTTTCTAGCTATTCCTGGAGATATTTCCACAATATAACTAAGTTGGTGTAATCAACAATGTAACTCTATGAATTTACTTGTAACTGAATTCTTAATACCAACCACATGCCTTCAAAGAAGAAAGTACAGGTGTCTCCATAGCCATGACAGAAAAACACTGCTGCTTTGGGCTTAGAAGTTTCAGGAAGCCAACTTTTGGTAAAGATTTCAATGCCCCTTGAGTTCACCTCATATGACTGCAATCATGGCAGAAATTGAAACGAAGAGGGAAAATATAAAGGTACATATTTATTCTGTCGGCTACCATTTATATATACACATATTGTACGTTATCTGATATTCGGTATACTAGGTCAATTCTGAACATTGTGAGGACCAAACGGCAGTATCATTGTTGAGCATTGCCATTTATATGTTGACAAAAAAAAATATTCATCTAAAATTTAGAATTCAACTCAGTCAAAATTTGACATGACATGACTTAAATGGGGAAAATGACAACATATACTTATTGCGTAATGGTAAATAAGTATTGAAAAAGAAGCCGAGATAGGGATGGCAAAAGTGGATAATGCCAAGGAGGCATTGATGAAGTTACGAGTTGCATATCAAGTAAACTCCTAAGTAATGACAAGACTAAAATTTATAAGTGCTTCAGTTTATGGATGTCTTACCTCCTTCATTTTCAGTCCATGGCGAGGAGTCTGCATAACACAAACAAGTACAAAGGAATGAGCATTAACATTCGTCAATGCCACAAATTGATGGATTTGAATGTTCATGGAGAGGAGGAATTAAAATATATATATCAGCAATCAGATTGCAGATTTAACATCTCTATGCTTACTATACAGGGAGAGGGAGACAGAGTGGGTCCAAGGTACAAGACTAAAGAATTCTTCAAGGAATAGATGAAAAGAGAACAACCAATAAGTTCAATAGGAGACTTAAACTCTCAAGGTAGTTTAGGTAGAACCCAAACCAAGATTTCAACTACCCCAAAGGATTTAGTTTATAATCAGGATTATCTACAATCATAAAAGTGATTATAGTACATTCAAAGAGTATTTTTTTTAATCAGTGCACCGAAAGAGAGATTAAAAAACAGAGGGAGGGAGGGAGGGAGGGAGAATTATATAAAAAGGAGAAGCGAATCTCATACACGATTAAATTTTGATATTTCTTCAAATATGTATGCCTATATGATTACAGAAGATTACATTATAATCTTTAGGTTAACTGGGTTGGTTAGATTATTTAGTATCTCATAATACCAAGATTTGACTCCTAAGAGGATGCTAGAATTAAAATCTTAAATGCATCAACCTACGTTGGAGAATATACTCCTGAAACCATACCCCAGATTATAATGACCAGAAAAAGAAAATACAAAAGTCTCAACTACCACATATGATATCATTAATGTCCTCAGAACTAAGAAAAGAACAGCCCCAAAAGAAAAAAAGGGGGAAAAAAAACCTGGTCGGCTGGATCTGGTCTACCCAGAAACAGAGAGAATCCATAGCAACCCACAGAAAGGTAAATGAAGTGAAAACAACTTGTAAATCTTCACACAGACACAAACTCAAACACAAAGCTGATGAGGCGATTTGTCAATTTCACATACAAGAGCAAAATATACCAATATACCTCGATTCAAAACAAGCTACTATGAATAAATTGATCAAACACCATACCTTAAACAGTATATGGTCAATTCCAAGCTGAAAATGCTTGAAGGCATCACGAGCGCGCCTTCTGGCGGGAACTTCGTCCATATTGGCGTCCAAAATCTGCTGCAATTCATCGTCAACTCCAGGAAACCTCATCCTCGGCGCCAATTCTTTTCTCCGTTTCCTCCGACTTTGAAAACAAACAGTAGCCTTGAATTCTACAAACCATCCGAACACCGAAATTCAGGCACAGAACCAAACGAAGAGAAGAAAAAAGAAACAACGTGGGAAATTTCTTCCGCCGCCTGGGGGTTAGACTAATGGGAACAGAATATCCAAAAGCAGAAATTCTTGTGTGCTTCGTGGTTGTCTTTTTTTATTATAATAATAACAACACTACCATGGGAAAGTAAGGCGTGGTGGCGCCTGTATAGCTTTGAGAGATTCAAATCCATGTGGCGTTGATTATTAGTTTATTGTAAGCGAGAAAGACTGGTAAACGAGAGGGGGGGGGGGGGAGTACGAAGAATCGGGGAAATCTGACCGGGCAAAGAAATGAGCTGGAGGAAAATAGCGTCTGATATGAGACGTGGACCATGTTTTATACATATATATATATATATATATATAATTAAGGAAGCTGGGATTTGATTGTGGCGTGAAAACACATTTGCATTGTGGGTTTTTGGATTGCATTACTACCAGCGGCTACTGGCTGGAAGGTTCAATGGAGGAAGAAGACGACAATGCGATAGGCGAGGCAAGTTGCATGTAAGGAATTAGAAAAGACGTGTAATCGTTTCATTTGATGCTGCCGCTGTCATAAATGCAACGCAATCTCTCTATCTCTGACTTTGCGCCATTTTTTCTTGCAATTTTTTTGTTAATTACTTCACTCTTTCTACAAAATTTGTTTGTTTTAGCTTTTTTTTAATAAATATTATAAAATATATTAATTTTTTAAAATTATAGTTTTCCTTTTATCTTTTTCAATTAAGTTTTGACATATTCTTGTTATTATTTTTGTCTTTCTTATTAAATAGTGCATATATATTTAGTTTGATTTCTCATAATTAATTATTTCTGTATTTCTTAATATAAAATATATTTAATTAATTTAATTAATTAATTAATTAATATAGTATTTTTTTAATATTTTTAATATTTTTTAATTAACTCTCTCACTCTCTTATTTAATTATTATTAAATAAGTATTAATATAGATAATTTTAAAAAATTGATAAATATAGGAAATACTACCTTTAGTCATTATTATAAGATTTATTTAATTAATTTAAATAGATTAAAAAATTAATTTAATTAGTTATTTGTAATGATTGTATAGTAATTTTTTTAAAATAACCTCGCCAATTATATGTATTTGATTTAGATTTAATAAAAATTATCTTAATATATGTAATTATATAAGAATGCGTTAGAGAGAAAATTATAATTTTAAAATATAAAATAAAATATGATCTTATATTTAGGACGATTAAAATAGTTCTATATCTATATTTTATATTTATGATTAAAAAATATATCTTATATTTAAAATTAAGATTAACTAATTCGATTATGCTACGTATTAAAGAAATGAGGAGTAATATAAATATAATTAGTTTGACTCCAAGCTTTCAATTCCTATTTTAGCAGCATGGTGGGCGCCCCATATGGCTTGTTTTCTATGACAAATTAAAGTAGAGGCATTGCTTATTTAGCCATTAAGAAAGGGCCATCTTGCCAAATCAATTGCATTATTGTTACCAACAAGGCTTTGTTCTAATTAAATAATGGTTTGAATAAGAATTCTTAATTATACCATCCATGATTGCGAATTCAATTTCTTATGAAATCATGGAGTTCTCATTGTCCATATCCTACTAAAAATATCTCTTATGATATGTTTAGATCGCTAAGGAAAGAAAGTGAAAGATAAAGAAAAGAGAAAGCATTAAAAAATATTATTTAATTTTGCAATGACGTGAACATGTTAATCTGAACTTCATTGGTTCCTTATTTTCTCTTCTTTAGAATAATTTTGAAAAGTATATTTTCTCTCCAAAATATTATAGTTCTACTTTTGAAGATGAAGGTCCCCTGCCTTTTCTTTCTTTCTTATTGCAAGAAAAAAAATTAATACAATTACGACGAGATCCCATATAAAGATTTAATTATTAAAAAATTTTAAATATAAAAAATATATCATTAATGCTTATATTAGAACTTAGCAATGATAACTCTTTTAATTATTAGTAAGACTTTTAGATAATTAATTTTTTTATATAAGACTTTATAGTAATTTTCTTAATATATTTTCTCTCATTTTCTCCTCTCAGGTTGCTTCCCTCTACTTCAATACTCAAGGGCACCACAATGGCATTCATGACATTAAAACCAACATGATGTTACTCGTCAAACCAATGAATGAGTCATAAGTTAATTTAATTAAGAGTTTTAAATAAATTGATCATGCTCTATTTTTTTTTTCTTTTATTGAGTTAAAATGATATTATTTTGAGTTTTTAAAAATAGCAAACCATCATATTTATACTTTGATAGCTTTATTTTGTTGGATGGTTTATATGAATGTTTCATTTGCTAGTAGATTGATACAATTTGTTATTTAAATAATACTCTTTTTAAAGTTATATATAAATATTTGGATGTATTTTTAATTAAATTATATTTATTTTAATTACAATTGAGTTAATCTTATTTCAATAATAGCTAAACCACTTAACTTTAAATTTTTGTTTGTACAAAAATTTTTGAAAAGGGGTTAAGCTCGCCCATAATCTAAATGCAAGACAAAGTCTCCCTTCCTCTTAGGCGATATTAATATAGGGTAAGTAAATTGTCTATTATCCCCATGCGTAAACTTAAGCAATAAGGAGTTATGATGCCTCTCTAAATGTCACGACTAGAACTATAATAAAGTGATACTCTTCAAAGATCAAATACGCTATAAATAGTCACATGTATTACTTTTTTACTAATTGAACCTATAAATAATGGGTACTTAACCTTAAATTACTATATAGTTCAATCAACCCTTCCATTTTCAATATATTAGTTAATATCTATAATAGGACATAGTTTAAGATTGATTGTAATTTGGGTCTCTAGTATTATTTTTAGTCTTAGCTAACATCCTCAACATGCTAGTATCATGTTATTATGTAATATCAAATATGCCTCTCGATCATTTTATTCTTTTACCCAAAAAAATTGCATATATATAAGAAAATTAATTATTAAAAAGTGTTAATAATAAAAAAGTAGTATAAACTTATTATCATTTCCTATATTTAAACTTATCAAAATCATTACATGCTCCTAAATTGTTATTAGACTTTTGAGTAATTAAATCTTTTTTTTTATGGATTTACACTAATTTTCCCAATATATGTTGCTCTTAGCACATTGTGTCGAGATTTTTAATTTGTAAAAATCATTTATTTAAGTATAGGTATTTATCTATTGGAGTCAATCATATTTAAAATAATATAGGATAATAAATACAGATATTTTTTTATATAAAAATTTAAATATTAATTTACTATATTATAAGGATTAATTCTATCCACTATTTTGTTTAAGTGAGAGTCGGTGGATATGAAGCGTGTAATGTAGGCATTTGATAAATGGGAGATGATGGTCTTTAATTTCTAAGTAGGGTTAGGACATAAAGTGTGTGTTTGGTTTGAAATAAAATAGAGATTTTAGTATAATTTTTAATCTAAATTTTAGTTTAAAAAAATTTAAAATAAATATTTTTATTTATTCATAAATACTTGTAAATTAAGATATAATTTTCAACTATAATTTTAAATAAATTTTTATAAATAATTTATAAATAGAAAAAAATAGCTAGTTTAAACAAATCAATGTACCTTTGCTTTTCATTATTCCTTCTCTTCCCTCCTTGCATAAGGTACTTGTTCTATCTCATCTCAACTTTTTGCCATTACTCTTATAGGATATGTAATTTTTTTCTTCTACCATTCCTCTCTTTCTATATAAGGTAGCTCGTTTTTTTTTCCTCTTCCCTCTTCTCTCTTCTCTAATCATAATTATTTATTTAATATCACACAATAATAATAAATAAATAAAATTACTTATTTAATTTTTTATTAGTAATTATTTATTCCTATTTACTCAATAAATAAAATATATGTATCATTTACTATTTTAATATGACACGAAAAATAATAATTAAAAATTTTATTTTATATAATTATTATTTCAAAATTTATACTTTTTTATTTTTTTTAATCACAAAAATTATTTTAATAATAACTATCTAAATACTCATTTATTCACAATCATTTTTTTATATAAATATTTTTTTTAAAAAAGAATTATCTAAATATAATCTATCTTTTAAAAACTTACTCGAGCGGGAAATAGGCGACATCGTTTTCTATTTTGGGACAACGAGTGGGGCCCTGGGCCCACCTTCTCCCTTGCAATTTTGTTCTTTCATTTTCTGTGGTCTATTTTTCACTTGGTGGTTTTCGTATTCTGTTTTGTTGTCTGTCATTTTCTAATTCTTTCTCTCTTGCACACAAACACAATAATTATCTGTATTATTCAGTTAAAAAAATGGATTGGTTTACACGTCAAAACGTGATTGGCTTAAAATATGCTCATCCTTTTTTTATTTCCAAGATAAGGGGGTGGGTAACTTACGGTATTAAAAATAAAACCGAACTCCAATTGTAATTAAGAGTTTTGAACATATTTTAGTTTTAGGGTTTAAAATTACCAACCTTAACATAAATATTTTTTTAAAAAACTTAAATTTAAAATTAAAAAAATAATAATAAAACTTTATACAGTCTTAAATCTTTACTTTAAATAATGCAATGTTCATTAACCTGTTTAAATAAGATTTTAGAAGCAGATTTATAAAAAAAAAAGAACTTTTAGGTAGCTTTTAGAAAAAAAAATTTGGAGAATAGCTTATGAAAAAAAGTGTTTTGAATAAATGAGTGTTTGGATAGTTATTTTTAAAAATATTTTTTATTATTGATAAATTACTAAAAATAGTATGAATATTAAATAAGAAGAGGAGAGAGAGGGTAAGAAAATAAAAAAAAGAGATGATGTAAGAAAAAGTAAGAGAGAAGAGAGATAATATAAAAAAAATAGAAATAATATAGTAATTGGTTAATCCATAAACTCTTTTACTATTTTATAAATTATTCTAATTAATTTATTTAAAATTTTAATTTTAAATTATAGTTCGATTAAAAAATTTATTTAAAAAAATATAATTATTTATTTTAAAAAAAATAAAATATAAATTTTATCTAAATTTAAATTTAAAATTTTTTCAAACATCCACTATAAAAAAAGTAGGAGTAAACTCATCCCTGCGTTGACCCTTACATCTAGACAAGGTGACA
The DNA here is from genome assembly GCA_037074615.1 of Leucaena leucocephala. Taxonomy (NCBI): domain Eukaryota; kingdom Viridiplantae; phylum Streptophyta; class Magnoliopsida; order Fabales; family Fabaceae; genus Leucaena; species Leucaena leucocephala. The sequence continues at coordinate 32,649,776 of CM073520.1, read as the reverse complement.
GATGAACAGCCACCAATCATGTACGAATCCATGCCGAAACATCTCATGATTGCACCCGTCATATATAATACAAAAAAAGGAACAATATATATATATATATATATATATATATATATATAATGAAGGAACTTCATTGACTGTCTTAAAAAAATATTATCATTATCCTATTTATAAATTATTTTTAATATATTTTATATACATTAAAAATATTAAATTTTATTAATTTTACTTTAAAATTTAAACTTTCTAACTCTATTTATATTTAATACTTTTTTTTGTTCTAACTATAAAAGATAAAAAAATTTTAGATAAATTTAACAAACTAAATAAATCAGTTAATTATGATCAAATATAATTATTTAATATAAATTCATAATCTATACTCTTCAATATATTCAAATTAATAATTAACTCTTATATTATTTATAATTAACTAATTTATTTGATTTTTTAAATCTATAAAAAAAAGTTAATTTGCTCTTAAGATTAGGATTAGAGGTAAAATACATTATACCTAATAAAAATAAAGTCAACATAATAAATAAAGGGTAAAATTATGAATTTATATAAATAATTAATAACATGACTTATAAATATGATCAAATTTTTTTCTATAAATAGAATAAGAGGAGTATTGAATGTTCCAAAATTGCTGATTGAATAACCCCTTAGATTAGTTTTACGTAGGAATTGGCAGGTTCTATAAGCACACCCTTAGAGAGAAGTTAACAACGTCATAAATTTGGAAAGAGGGTGAATTCTCTTACGATCTAAAGACAGAATAAAGTCTCTATTCTTTTTAAGCGATACCAATATCAGGCAGGGTAAGCTATTTATTACTCTCTGACATAAATTTAGGTACTTAGTAGATAATGTGCTTCTCAAGTATTGCGAATAGAACCACAATAAAATAGTACTCTTCAAATATCGAATACGCTTTAAATTGTCATATGTATTATCCCTTCACTTGTTGAATATACCAAAAATGTGTTATAGTAGGGCCCTTTTATATCTTTAATCAATCTCCACCTTGCCTTAGCCGGGTCGAACTTCATAAAGGCAATTAAACTCTTCTACTCTCTTTTGCTTCTTTGAATGATATCCAATATTTATTAAAAAAGGAAAAAAGAAAAGAAAAGAAACTGTTGAGTGATGAATCACGTGACAAAAACGTGATGACATTGTTTTGAGATTAATTATTGTTTTAACATTTATTTATTTTGGTTGTTATTTTGAGATGGAATGGGTCAAATTAAAGTCATATTTTCTGTTGCTATATTCCCGTTTCGTACGTAAGGCCCCTTTATATTATTGATTAATAATAAAAACAAAGTGCAATTCATCTGATCTGCTGCTTCGTCAATTCAGTTTTGCTATCTATTATTGACATCATATATTTACCAATTCATAAGGATCTTCGAGAGTGATGAATATCATTATTGCCCTTTTTGCATTACATTTTTCACAGCTCTCACTCCACTGATCAGAAAAACACGAGAGAGCTGATGAAGAAACCCTAGTGATCTCTAGTGAAGACGACACGACAGAGAACAAGGTTCCTCAGCTACAAGAATCATTAACCAGGTAAATATATATATAATCACTTAATAGTAATGATATTATATATTGGATTATTGAAACTAAGCAACAGTTTCCTGAGATTAATTTCTGATATTGCAAACTTGTTCCAATGCTATATAAGCTGATTTCTTTTTCTGGTGTAATTTACACTAAGATCGACTGATAGGGTAAGTTAAATAATTAGGCTAAGACGTACAGTGTGCTCAGTCCTCTTTATACCACTCCGTTTTTATATATACTCTTACTCACATACCAAAAAATATATTGAATTAATCAATTTTTTTATATTTGTCCTTATTAATAAAAACATATTTAAAAAAGTCATTAATTATCTTATAAGTTTGTTATAGGTAAAATTGAGAAAAAAATGTCATTAATTCATTAATTAATTATCCTACAAATAACTTACAAATAAAAATATAGTGGTATTATATGGATGAATATAAAATAGAATTGTAGAAATAATATCTAACTATTATAATGTATTAAAACACTACAAATTAAATTTTATATTAAAAATTGAAAAGACTAAAATACTTTTTTTTTTATAGGATTACATAAAATTTATCATTAGATGTTTGACAGAGATCTCATATAATTTCTTTGATTATAGGCTACAAGAGAAGATTACTAAGGTTCTACGTACGTCAACAAGCCTAAGGTTCTACGTACGTCAACAAGCTTTGTCGTCCATGGCACCTAAATGGGAGCATATCTAAATCTCTTATATCGGTTACTTTTATATTAAGTGTAAATACTTTATTTATAAAAATATTACTGATTATTTTTTTTTACATCAATTACTTATATATCTAGTATAAATATTTTATTTTTATTTATAAAAATATTGCATCTCATTTTTCTATACCGGTTATTTGTATATCCAGTATAGATATCTCACTATAATTTTTGCAAGAACCAGTTTAGAGAGAGTGTTTAAAAAACCTATTTTGTAATAATGTAATAAGCGTCCTGAAATTCTCTCTTTGGTATAAACCTTACTACATTCCATGATAATAATTTGAAGATAAAAGAAAACATTATGTTAAAAGACTTCATTTTTTCTCTTGATAGAAAGGTGCTAAATTTGGCCTTCATAATGTTGGAGGGAATGCAAAGGTACCTAATTTGGTAACCAAACATGTTTTAAATAAGTGTGTACACTTTTTGAATGGTTTGTACGCCTTCCCTTCGCTCATAAATATAAGGCGTCACTTGTAGTACAATTAGAAAGGGGTCCTTTAATGCCCCTCCAATTGTCTAAACCTCTTAAATATTTTTTTTTTTCTATAGATCATTAGATTATACATTTTGATATCTTACAGATAAAAAATGGTATAGTTTTAAATATTTTTTTTTACAATTTTACAGGAAAAATACTGTAAAATTATATAATTTTATGTTTTTGAAAATTATTAAATAAAATAAAAGAAGGGCAGGCTTGGGTTGGCTCAGCGGTAAGCTCGCTTATCGTGGGGTCTGAGGTCACAGGTTCAAATCAGCCTCTCTATAAAACAGGGGTAAGGCTGCCTAGTATATTCCCTTCCCCGGCACCCCCACCAAGTGGGGACTCGAATTGGGTTGGCCCTTTTTTCTATTAAATAAAATAAAAACTGCATTATTTTTTTTCTGTAAGATATCAAAATATATAATCTAATTATTTATAGAAAAACAGAGAAAAACATATGGGAAGTTGAGACAATTGCAGGGGCATTAGAATTCCCCTTAGTGCAATTTGCAGTACAACTAAAGTCTTATATTTATGACGTAGCATATGTGAATTTTATAGTTTCTTGGGCTCATCAAATTTGAATTCAGAGGGAAGGCTACAAACTGGAGGAAAGGCCACAAAAGTCACAACAGGAGAATCAAGACTTGCTCATCAGATGCATCGCACAAAATGTAGGCTTTGCTGGAAACAGACCAATTGCAGCCTGTATCACATTCAAACGCTTCTTGCACTGGCGATCATTTGAAGCAGAGCGTGCTACCTTTTTTGATCGTATAATTGAAATTATCGGCAAGGCAATTGAAGACGATAATAACAATGACATCTTGGCTTACTGGTTGTCGAATGCCTCTGCACTTCTCTTGCTACTCCAGCGAACACTCAAGGGAAATAGCGCCACCGGAATGTCTCTGCAACGCCGTCCTTCTCCATCGGCAACACTACTTGGGAGGATGACACAAGTAATAAGTATAATTTTTCTTTATTTGGAAATATTAAGTATTACTCCCACCATTTGCTAGTGTTGAAATTTTTAAATAAATATATGAGGTCAAATAAATCAATTAATTATGATTAAATTTAAATTTTAAAATAAATTTATATTATATATATACTTTTTAATCTCCCTAAATTAATTAATTAATTGATAATTGTTTTAGAGTTTCCGTGGAGCTCTATCATCTGAAGCCAACAATCTTGCCCTAATCGATAGTGGTAGCGATGGAGGAGTTGAAGCCAAGTACCCAGCTCTTCTTTACATGCAGCAGATTGAAGCGTATGTGGAAAAGATATATGGAATGATTCGAGATAACTTGAGGAAAGAAATATCTCCCTTGCTTAGGTTAAGCATACTAGTATATATTAGATATTTATTGTCATTAATATAAAACTTAGTATGTAGTATAATTTAAGATGTAAGTAACTGTTTGAATTGATGAGACAGGCAGCGAGAACATCCAGGGCACTCCCTGTTAGCGCGGAAGGTTAGCGAGCTTTGGTTGCTCACTGGCAGGGGAGAGTGAAGAGTCTCGTCAACTTTCTTAATACTTTGAAAGCAAATCATGTTGGTAGCTATTTCTTGTTTCTTATGTAAATCTAACTCAATTTCATTCTCACATTAAATGCAAGGAGGAGTTCATGTTTCATGTTTTCATTAATTAAGGGAATTATATGTGTATGTGCCCATCTCTTCTAAAAAAATGGAATTTATGTAGGGATCATATTTAATTATTATAAAGTTCTAAATAAGAGATTTAATTATCTAAAAATTTAATAATAACTGAGAAACATATAATAACCTAAGTTTTTATATAGGAAATGACAACACAAATTTATGCTGCTAAGTACTTGTTTGTTATTAGGACCCTTTAGTTATTATATCTCTTATTTGAGATCTTATAGTAATTAATTTTCTTGTTATGTAATTCTCACAACAAGCATGTATATGTTTCTTAATTGAAACGTCATTTAATTACCCAAAAATTTAATAATAATTGAAGAGTATAAAATAATAAGTTCTAAAGGAAATAACAATGAATTTATGCTCCTTATTTATTATTGGGACTTTTTAGTAATTATATCCCTTATCTAGGATCTTATAGGAATTCCCCCTTCATGTAATCCTTGACTGAAACCTCATCACTGTGCTTCATTATTTTGACAGGTTCCTCCATTTTTAGTTCAGAATGTGTTCACCCCAAGTGTTCTCTTTTATCAACGTCCAGCTATTCAAGAGGTTATTAGTTTATACTCCCCATATCCTTACTATAGGATCTAATTAAAGAGTTAATTTTAATTATAAATATAAGATATATTTTCTATATTTGTTAATTTTTTTCTAAATTAACACTATTGATACTCCCTTAATAATAATTAAGTACGAGAGAGGGTTAAGAAAAATATTAAAGTATTTAAAAAAATACTACATACTAACTAACTTAAATAATTTTTTTAATTTAATTAAATTAATTAAATAAATTATATAGTAATGACTGGAGTAGTATATTGAACTTCCACTGTTTGTTGTTATTGGGATTTTCATGTGTTAGTTGAAGTCTCAATTTTGTATATTATTATTGGTTGCAGTCTTCTTTTAAGAAGAGATCAGAGTGCTGCTCATTCAGAAATGGGGAGTATTTGAAAGCTGGTTTGGCTGAATTGAAGCACTGTTGTTATTATAAAGCAACGGACGAGGTCCATTTATTTATTTGCCTTCTCCAATATTCTTCCCCTCGTTAATATAAGATTTAGTTTATTACTAGTAGCACAAATTACACTAAGGGCTAGCTTTTATATTAAGGAGGGGAGGAATCCTATTCTCTTCTTCTGTGTGGGCTACAATTGCTAATTGGTAGATTCCTCCCCAATGCAGTATGCAGGTTTCTCCTGGTATAAGCTCAAACCTACTAGGCAGGCCATTGGATTCCTGGTATCCTTCCAATTTTGGCTTTATATTATCTGCTTCTGTGTAGATTAATGGTTCAATTTAATTTAGGATTAAAGGTAAAAAAAGGTTAATTTAGGATTATTTAATTATTATTATTATTTGGATAAGTGTAAAGAGTCTTGTTTTCCCAAGTCAAGTGTGTCTTTGATGTAAAACAAGTGAATAGATCGAGGAAGAGAGAAGAGAATTGAGCTATATTTGAATGGAGAGAAAAAATATAAGGGAAAATAGGGAAAATTTTATTATCTTTAAGAGTTTTCTCTTCTAATATTTTGTACTCTAATTTTCTTCCCATCCAAATATAGGGTAAGGGTAAGATAACAAAAGGAGAAAATAACTATCTATAATTCAATTTACCAAAATCTAGTTCCCATAACTGACAAACTTTAAGCTATTTAATTATAGAGTGTGTTTGGCAAACTGTCAAATTTAGGTTTAGCTCAAAATTTAGGTTTGGAGAAATTTAAAACAAATAGTCATATTTGTTCAAATGAGCTTTTGGACTAAATCATGGTTTAAAATCAAGGTTTCAGATAAACTGGTCAGAGTAGCTTATGGAACAGTAAAAGAGCTTATAAACTAACTAATTACTATATTACCTATACTTTTTCTTACACCCTCTCTCATACTTTTTCTTACACCCTCTCTCTTTTCTTTCTTATACCATCTCTCCTCTCATCTCTCATCTCTCCTCATTTAATACTTATATTATTTTTTGTAATTTACTAATAATAAAAGTATTTCTGGAAATAACTATCCAAAAACTCATTTATTCCAAAATAACTTTTTTTCATAAGCTCTTTTCCAAAAACCCTTTTATATAAGTTGCCTAAAAGCCTATTTGTTTCATAAGCCCGTTTCTAAAATCTTATCTAAACACACACATAAGCTCTAGAATAAAACACTAACTAAATAAGAGTCTTAATTAAATTAATAATAAGAATAAATTAGAAATATACTAGAAAATAATAAAATAAAAATATTAATCCCAATGAAAATATTAATCCTAGTGAAAATATTAATGCTTTATCTATCCCATAACTTATTCATCTGTCTCCCTCTTCAATAATGCAAGTAAGCTTTTTGCTTCATATACAATATTTGTTTATTTATTTTCCTCTACCCAACACTCTAATTAATGGTCGGATTGCGGCAACTACGGACTGATCATCATTTTGTATCTCCTTAATTTAATAATCAGGTCATACATATATAAGAAACCAAAGAAAACGCTGGGTGAATTAATTCTTGACCTGTGCCCGGTAAGTAAATACCAATGATTTGTTTGTTAATATAATTAATTAAGGACAGTTAATTTCCCTATTCACAGGACCTGAGTATACAACAGTTATATCAGATATGTGCCATGTTCTTGGATGACAAATATGGCAAGCATATTGTGTCCCCCTACACTTTCCACTTCTTAATATAAGATTTAATTAATTTTTTAAATATATTAAATAAAATAAATAGATCAGTAGTTAATTATGACTAAATCTAACCCTTAAGATAAAGATTTTTGATTTAGATTCTTTAATTTATCTAAAAAAAGTCAACAGTCTATATAAGGATCAGTGCTATCATATATGTTCTCATGAGTCAAGGATGATGACAAGCTTTGTGATCTGATCCATGTTTTGGTGCAGATATTATATCCAACCTGAGAGGCTCATAATCACTGAAGATCATTCAAATAACTCTTTCCTGTTGAATGATGATTCCATATATGCATGCATGCATGCATGTATGTACGCATGTATGTATGTATGTATGTATGTATGTATGTATGTATGTATGTATGTATGTATGTATGTATGTATGTATGGTGGATGTTACTTGACCGTACTATTATATGCATGCATGGAGGTGTTATATTAAAAAGTGTGTGTGTGTGTGTGTGTGTGTGTGTAATGTTGGCAGTATTCCATTTTCGGTTGATGGCATATCAAAGTCAATGGAGCAAATAGATATCGCAGACATTGAACCCCTACCACTCATTCGAGAGAACTCTGGTTTTAGTTTCTTGTTGCCACTCATGGAATATTGATAGGTTTATAGAAATTTATTTTTGTTAAATTCACTAATTAACTCTCTAAATTTACTATTTTTATATTTTTAATTTATAAAATTAAACTCGTAAATTCACTCATCGAATTTAGTATTTTTACGTTTTTAATTTATACAAAAATATCAACTCACATTTAAATTTGTACTAATTTTTGAATTTAATTATGGTTAGTGATTTTATATGTAAACTTCATAAAAAGAATTTAGTGTAATAAACTATGAATATTGATGAATTTAGTTTCAATTATTTGAAAATACCTTGGAAAGTTTTATATGCAAATCTCAAAAATTCGGTTGTAAATTTTAGAAAATTAATTGCAAATAGATTTTAAATTGTCAAGGTTTTATATATCCCAAAAATTTAATTGTAAATATTGGAAAGGTTTACTTGTAGCTCACTCTTGACATAAGATAAAACAAATATTGGTTTCCATTTCCTTTGTGATGGGTCTGGAATTGTTTTCTTTGGAATATTCTCTGGATGTGCAATTCAATTTCGGTAGCGATATATTGTGTTGGAAAATGACAGAAAGAAGTTTTACTAGTGAGAAAAAAGAAGGACAAATAATAGAAAAAGAATCTAAAAAATGGTAAATACTAAAGTAAGATATTATATTAGTAATATTTAATGGTGACTATCCTATTTTAATATTTATTATTTTTTAGAATTTTTTTCTATCATTTTCAAGAAAAAACATAAGGAAGGGAGGAGACACATGACAAGTCACGAATTTGTGGGTGTGTTTGCATGCACATTGCGCGACAATGCCGAACATTTTTTTTTTAAACGGTTTGAATAAGAGTTTAAAAAAATATTTATAAAAAATAATTTTTAAAAAATAATTTTTAGAGAATAGTTTATAGAAAAAAGTGATTCTACATAAATAAATATTAGATAGTTATTATAAAAAATACTTTTATAATTGAAAAATATTAAAAAGAGTATGATTTTATTAAAAATAAGAGAGAGAAAATATGACAAATGAGATATGAAAGAAAATAGTAAAGAGAGAAAAAAGAGAAGAGATGGTGAGGAGAGAGGAGAGAGAATAGAGTATATAAAAAAATAAAAATAAAATAATAATTGAATAGTTTATAAGATCTTTTATTATTATAAAAATTAATCTAAATAATTTATTTAAAACTTTAATTTTAAAATATAATATAATTTAATTTTTTTATATAAATATAATTATTTATTTTAAAATTTCTCTCAAATTTTAACTTAAAAACTTGTTTTAACTTTTTAAAACAGTCACTTAATTCTTAACATACATACTTCCCAATCCGATCCATTCACATTGAACTCCAATATTTAACCTTAACTTTCTCAGTCCGTTCGTCGGCCCCACCGTTTATGTCCCCAACCGCTACCTCCACCTCCACGTTTTCGATCAAGCAACTTCGACGTTACCTCATCCGATCGACCATCTTCCCTTTCTTCAATCCCTCGGTTTCCTCTTCTTCGTCTCTGTTTTTTCAATTTCTCTTCAGCCTACATAGCATCTCTTATATTCTCTTCAAAATCTCGTTCCATTTTCACCAAGCCAAACAAAAGAGAAGATAACACCCTCATCTCTTATGATGGTAATATCGTGGAGGGAATTAAAAGTAAACTTCCTCGAGAAAATAATGGCAAAGAAAACTCAGCCCCCAGGAAAAAAGTGAAGTAAGAACTTGCACGTAACCTCACAAGTCACAGTGCGTAATGTGTGTATATGTGTGTATATATATTAACAGTTTCCCGCTCTCACACTCCCATCACTTCTCCAAAGCAAATCTCTCTTCTTCTAGCTCCGAAAATGGCTGACGTGCAGGCTAAGCTCGAGCAAGAAGAGATCGATCAGCCAGAGCAAGAGAAGGCGAATAACACAGAAGAAGACAACAATACATCAGCAGCAGAAGTGGCGATGATTAATGCAGAGGTTGGTGGACAGTACGACCCCATCGGTGGCGGCAGTGACATGTGGGAATTAGAGGGCATCAACGAGATGGAGATGGTGGAGAGACATGGCGTGAGTGGAGGAGGAGGGTGGGGAGAATGGATGAAGCATGACGACGGTGGAGAGACATGGCTTGAGGGGGACTTCTCCAACGCTGCGGTGAATAGTTATCAGCCGGAGAACGATTGGGTCATCGACGACCTTTGGGTCTTCGACGACGATCATCACCAACCTAATTACAACGGTGACGATGCAGCTGCAAACCCTAGAGGCCCTCAAGCTTGAACCATTCAAGTTTCAGAGATTCTGTGTAGGACTAGGGTCTTCTAATCTGATAAGAGTCTGGTTTTAAACTAAGTTTATGTTGTGGCTTTGTAAATATTTCAAGCTTGAATTAATATGGTTGAGTCTATAGTTAGAGGTATAGGCATGTTTGTGAGAAATGAATTAAAAGGTTCATGTGAGTCATGAGTTAATTTGTCTCTAAAAGTATATGATACTTATTCTTTAATAAATATACAATTAAGGAATTGATTTGATGCTATATATAAAATATATTTTTTATATTTAATAATTTTTTAAAATTATTTTTATCGATATTTTCTCAATAATAATTAAATAAGAAAAAAAATAAAATTATGGAAGGTGATAGATTATTTTAAAAAATATATCATATTAACTAATTTAATTAATTTATTCTATTTAATTAAATAATTGTTATATTAAGAATTATATGGGTATCTCTTATCATATGTGAGCTTTAAGTGGATTGGCCTAACTAGCTAATGAGGTGCATTTGTCAATTGCTATACAATGGTAAATAGCTATTGAGATGCATGTGAAGTTAAAGTTAATATTTAACCTACATTTTTATTTTTTAGGTAGAAATAATTAGATAATTAATTTTAATTTTAAATATAAATATATTTTATATATTTATTAATTTTTTAAAATGATTTATGTTAATATTTTTAACAATAATTAAGTATAAGAGAAAAAAATAATAACTAAAGAAGATTATTAAAGTATTTTATAGAAAATATATTATATTAATTTATTTATTTAATCTAATTAAATTAATTAAAGAATTAAAATAGAATATTTTTTTGTACTATTTTTGCCAAGATGATAAGTGGCTAAATAGTCATATAATTTTTTGAAAGAGGTGCTGGAATTAAACCTATCTTGACCAACTTTGCCATGGAAAAGTCCCGACCGCTGGAATTTCGGCGGCTAACAGGGGTGACTAGTTGAGGTGGCATTTTCTTTCCTCTTTCGACAATATTGCAAAAGCACAAATATTCCAAAATTCCATTTCAGTGCAAAGGATTGATTTGAGATTATTGAAATTGCAACTGATTTAAAATTTTCAAAATTTAAAGATATTTAACTGAAATTTTACATTGAAATTATCCGATCAACAAAATTTTGAAGATCCTCAATGCCACTTGGATCTCTATAGAAAAATTATCATGTTTCTTGTATCAATCCATATATATATATATCATGAAAAATAGAATTATCTTTTATGAAAATAAGGTTTTAAAAATATAATATAATCATGAAACTCTATGCATCTAGAATATTAGAGAATAATAAAATGATTGCTGGCTTAGTTGAATTCAATACCAAGTTTTAAAAGTAGATATAAATTAATTAGAAGTATGTTTTTTTCAAATATATTTCTTCCATTAACAAAAGGAAAAAAAAATCCATTTTAAATCCTTTTGAAATATTAAAATACCATGAAATTAGTTCACTGAATTTAAAAGATAGATTCAATATAGTTTATTTTCTGCAAAACTTAAATATAAATTTGCCAAGTGAAAACGTACGTCGTTTCTCATTTATGTTTCCCAATTAGTTACATTAATGGAGACAAATTATTCAATAATATCAATTAATTATATTAATGCTAGAATTTTATTCATCCTTCAAATTGCCAAAAAAAAAAGTAAGGGTAAAGAAACCATGAATATTAACTTAGTCTTATACTAACTAATTTATTTAAATTTTTTAATCTAACTTAATTAAATTCTTTAATTTAATTAAATATATTATATTAACTAATTTAAAATATTTTAAAAATATATCATATTCATTAAATTAAATTTTTTAATTTAATTAAATTAATTAAATATATTATGTATTAAAGATGAGAGAAATAAGTTATATAAATTAATTTTTAAAAAAATAATAAATATTATATATAAAATATATTGAGATATTATATTTAAATAAATACAACCCTCTAACTATAATTTATTCTAAGAACTGGAAGCAGCATTAGTGATGAAGATTGATGACACGCCACTTATTTTGGTGTGGCATGAAAAAAACTAAGAAAAATCTAATTTGTAAGTAAGTTACTTCTAATTTTATTCAATTTTTAATCAGATATTCAGGGTTTTTTTTTTTTTAATTGGGTCTTTAAGTTTCTACAGTTAAGTTAGATATATAAAAACTTAGATTATTTAGTCCCAACTGTTAAACAAAGACTAAAAGAGTTTTTTTGTTGTTGCCTATCTAGTTCAATTTTATCTCAATTATATTTAGATCTAACCCGTGTCGTATATCTAGTTATAATGGATAAATTTTTTAATAGAAATTTTTTATATAAACTTAAATTCAAAATCTATACTTCACTTAAACGATATTGAGTTATTTATTACTCATAATAACCCTAATTGGTAAAGACTACAAGAGTTGATGAGGGAGAATACGAGAATAAGTAGCAGCCTAGGTGAAGGGGATGAGAGAGCGAGGGCGTCAATGTGGTTTTCATATTTTCTTTTATTTTTCTCCTATGTGGCACTTTTAATCACAGTCAAAGTTCAAGTTGGCAAAATAAAATAAGTTCTCGCCACATCAGCACTTTTTAAAAGGATTATTGACTCCGTTAATCTTTATTTAACGGTAGTGATTAATGGATCTAATTGTAGAAACTTAAAAGACTTACAAAAAAAAAAAAGCTTGAAAACCTATTTATAAATTATTATTTTTATTATTTAAATTATTATTCATATTATTTAAGTTATTTTTTGATAAAGATATTCATGTAAGAAGTCATAGTAATTTAATAATTTCTGTAATTTATTTGTAATTAAATTTTGATAAGAGATTTGAATACAATTTTTTCCAAGACTATAGCCGGCGGCCCTCGTTTCATTCCACTTCACTCCTACCCTACTTATTGTTCAGCTCCAGCCTTTCTGAATTCAACAATGGCGACCTCTGCAAGTGTATCTCACAACCTTAGCCGCACCTTTTCTCCCAATCTCTCATTTTCCCCTTCACCTTCGTCTGGTCTTTACTTCATTAGATTACCCACCACTTCCATTGATGTGAAGCGTCTTACCAACCACACCCAAGGGCTCGCTCCACGAACTGCTTCGTTTGTCTCACATGCCAGCGCTTCTCCTTCCTCTGCCGCCGATTCCACAACCTTTCATGGACTCTGCTACGTCGTCGGTGACAATATCGACACTGACCAGATAATTCCCGCCGAGTATTTAAGCCTAGTCCCTTCCAAACCCGATGAGTATGAACAGCTTGGGTCATTTGCTCTTATTGGGTTACCCGCGTCTTACACCACTCGATTTATAGAGCCCAACGAGATGAAAACCAAGTATTCAATTGTCATTGCTGGATCAAACTTCGGTTGTGGCTCGTCTCGCGAGCATGCTCCGGTGGCATTGGGCGCTTCTGGTGTGGCTGCTGTAGTGGCTGATTCTTACGCGCGAATATTTTTCAGAAATTCAGTGGCCACAGGTGAAGTTTTTCCGTTGGAATCGGAGTTGAGAATATGTGAGGAGTGTAAAACAGGGGATGTTGTTACAGTAGAGCTCGGCGAGAGCCGATTGATCAATCATTCGACTGGAAAGGAGTACAAGTTGAAGCCCATTGGCGATGCTGGACCTGTCATTGAGGCTGGTGGGATTTTCGCATATACAAGACAGACTGGGATGATTCCCTCTCATTCGGCTTGAAGCGGCGATAATAGGTTCGTCTTAATTTTATCTTCTTTTTTTCTACTTTGGAAATGATGAAAGAACTAATGGGTTGATTCTGGATGTTTGCTTGTGTTTGCGATTATTTCTAGCAATGTCGCTGGGGCTTTACTTAGATGATTGGATAATGCTCCAGTGATTTCTATAAGCCATATAAATTATGAAACTTGAAAGATATTAAACTAGGTTATGTTTTGAGTCCTGATAAATTTCTTAAGATTCTTCTTGTGTCAAAAGAGAATAAAGTTTTATATTATTTCTCCATAGCTTTTATGTAGAAAAAAACTATGATGTTGTGGTTGAGATTGTGAAGACTATGCTGCAGGAAGCATAATGGAAAAGATTGTTCGAAAGATGGATTTTCATCGTTTTATACATCTCATTTTTTATTCACTTCAAGAATCTATAATATTCCTCATGTCATTAATAATAATAGACTTAACAAAATTATTTAAGTTAGTTAATATAAAATATTTTTTTTAATTACTCTAATCATCTTTTTTAATTCTCTTCCTCTCACTTTTAAATTATTGTTGAGGGAGTATGATAAGGGTAATTTGGAGAAAAATTGAGAAATAAATTACATTTTGGACTAAGATCAACTTGCTAGTTATGTCCGGGACCAAAGGAGTATATATTGTTATTGGTTCTGTATGTCATGTGCTTGATGGCTATTACCTGGCTCCTGGGATGGAGAAATAGTGCAATCAACATAAGAAATTAGTTGTGGCAAAGTCTCCCTAAGGTTATGTCAGTAGAGAACCAAAACGCTATGGTTGGAATATCAGTCTGCTGTATTAAACTGAACAAATCACTAGCATTGCCCCAACTACAAGCTTTTGTTAAATAGCTATCCATTTGAATTGATAGTTTTTGTAGCTAACTCCTTCTGTTAAATTTGCCGCCTTCTTCATTGGTGGGCAGGTTTTTAATTTGAAATCGGAAGTGTAGAGTTTGTCTGCTCGTTCAATTGTTGGTGCATTAGGCTGTCTATTCAGAAAACTCTTTTTATCAGTTCTGTTTGCCTAGATTTTTTTAATCAATTCCGTGTTATTGAGATTTATATAGGTGATCATGATAGAGCATTTTTGAATGTGGAAGGAGTTTTTGCGGTAATGTGGTGAGATATGATTGATGTGGCAACTATTAGCTGGAAAGGACTTTTTACCAATTCTATTTGTAGTTAAGTTGTGTCAATAAGCGGAGATGAACAACTGTTATGAATTTTTTGGTTACTCTCTGTAGGTTCTATCCCTCAATTATTCTGCTCTGGTTTATGTTGAGATTAACACTTAGGAAAATTACAATAGTGATTAAATCTATCTAAATAGCCCTTGATTCACAAAGTCACTCATTGATGCAATTCATCTCTAATTAACACACTTTAGCTCAATTAAGGTGCTAAAAATCCGTTAAAACCTAGAAAGCTAAGAATAGATATATGTCAGAATGGGAATGAGAATAAGTAATGGAAAAGGGGCTTTCTTGAAAACCCATTCTCCGTCTCACTTTACAACCAAACACACAGAAGTCTAATTTTTCTTTTCCCGTTTCCTTTCTAGAAACGACTTCTCCGTGTACCAAACGTATCAAGGTATGTGCATATACTTTGATGCTGGAAACATGCTTATATGCGTGAGTTAGCTTGCTATAAGTTGATACTGTGATTGTGGTGGTTCCAATGTCCCTTGCTGCTTGGGTTGAATAGAAGCTGTGATTGTACCTGTTATGAACACAAGTCCAAAGGGAGAACCCAATCCCAAAAAAATAGTTTATGGAAGGGAGAACTCCTTGAACTTATAAATCCTATTTTACTTGTGAGGCTCCTAATAGGGACTTATAACAGTACTTATTATCTGATTATATCTTCATAGGCTGTGGTTTTTGCTTTGTGCGGAGCATCTTAGAAGCTGGCAGATACAATAATAAATGATATGGCTGAGATGAATAGATGATTAGTTCTTGTTTGTTTTCTTGATGGTTTGAGTTCAGAGTTTCTTATTACTTTCCTTTATTTAGTCTCTCTCACACACACATCTTGATAGTTATAGTTATGCGTGCGACTGTGCGGGTAGTTACTTTACCTTTTTTTTTTTTTTTTTTGGGTTGGCCAGGGCAGCATTGCTACTAACATGCTGAAGATCAGCTCTATAGTCACCCTGTCTGCGTGCGTGCCTTGGAAGTAGGGATTCTTATATATGTATTGTCTTCTTTGAGACTCCTCTCCATAATATGTTGACAGAATAAATTTACTTGACTTTTCTCCACGTGTATTTTTATTAGATTTGCCATTAGTACGTTGCTGTTTTTTTATTTCTTTTCCACGACCGTTCTATCGATTTTGTGGTTTTATGTTTGTGTGGCCCTTCCCTAGTTCCTCAAATATGATTAAATTTAGGGATCAAATAATTTAAACTCGTTTCTTTTAAGGACTAGAAGACATATTTATACACTAAGTTCAACGAGTGTTTGGATTGACATTTTGGAGCATCAATGGTAATTTTATGATTTATGGGATAAATATGTGTGGGGAAATTTATCTCGGTTTGTGTGAACGTAGCTATCAATGGTAGTTTCAAACACGTACTAAATCAATTGAGATGATATCCCACTGTTCCCTTTTATCTTGGTAGAATCATCAAGAGGAGGAATGAGTGTTTTTTTTCATACAAATTTTTTTAAAAGGATTTAGGCTCACGCATGAAAGTAAAGTTTCTCTTCTTTTTAAGTGATACTAATATCAGGTAAGACGAGTCGTCTATTACTTTCAAGTGTAAACTTAAGCACTCAGAAGTTAGGATATTTCTCTAAGTGTCACGATTGGAATTACAATATAGTGGTATTCTCTAAAGATCGAATACGTATTAAATAGTCATATGATTTAAGTTTTTGTCAATTGAATCCATGGACAATGGGTGAGAATGAATGAGTTATTATAAAACAAATGAACTCTATCTGATAAATATATACGTGGGAATTTTCAAGCAACATGTTTGCAATTTTGCCAATTTTTTTTATTGTGTAATAGTCGACATTGATTAATTATTAGTGCTTGATTGGAAAACTTGTAAACTTAAATTTTAAAAGGATTTCTAATTTAAATTTTAGTTTAAAAAAAATTAAAACAAATAATCATATTATCCATAAGTATTTTTAGGATAAATTATAATTTAAAATTATAATTTTAGATAAGTTGGTAGAAGTAACTTTTAGAATAGTGAAAGAATCTATAAATTATTTAAATATTATTTTACCATTATTTTTTTATTCTCACCCCCTCTTCTCTCTCTTTATTCTCGTCGTCATCTTTGTTGTTGTCTTCTTCGTTGCTTTGCTCATCGCCGTTTGTCTTTTGCTCATTTCTATCTTTGTCTTTGTTATCGTCTGATGCTCGTCTTCATCATCATCTGATGTTGGGGTCAACAGTCCTTCCGTGTCGTTACATCGTTGGAGTTGCTGTAGGAGAGAAGGAAGAAGGCTATAATGGTTGCGGGAATTTCTAAAGAATAAATAATTTTTTTATCTCATATATTTTCTTATAATTTATCAATTACAAAAGTCTTTCTAATAATAATTATCTAAATACTCATTTATTCATAATCAATTTTTTCTATAACTTCTTTTTTAAAGCCTTTTTTTTTAAATTGTCTAATTTTTTTTTTCTAAAACTTTTTTTAAAGGCTTTTCAAACAGACTCATATAGTATGTTGAGATTCTTTTTTTAATCGTGTTGATCATTTAAAAAAAGTAATACTCATCCTATTTTTATTATATGACCTAATTATGAAGTTGATTTTAATTTTAAATATAATTTATATTTATATTTTTATTAATTTTTTTTAAATTATTTTTATTGATATTCTTTTAACAATAATTAAGAGAGAGTAGATGGAGTTAAAGAAGATGATTAGTATATTTAAAAAATTAATTTTTTAATATAATAAAATTAATTAAATATGCTATATATTAGCAATATGATGAATATTGCACTGATTTCTTTTAAAAAATTATGTTTCATTGCTCTATAGTTATTTTTTAAGAACTCATAACTTCTCTAAAAATAATTTTAAAGTATCAATATCAAAAGCTAGATATGACTTATTATTATTTTTTTAAAAAAAAAATTGTTAGCCGTAACAATACAAGCTTGATTTGAAGTCTCTTAAAAAATATATTAAAAGATAGAAGTATTAAAAATAAAAGAAAAGGAATAAAAGATTTTGCATTGCTTCTCTTAGGCACCTTACTCTCTCAAATTGAGAAAGGAAACATGCAAAACATTCTTCTGACTAAAAACTAATTAATGCATGCGTTTAACAAAGCTAAAATCTCACATAGAAATCATATATCATTCCCATTTTAAGACACTCACATATGATTTGTCCTTGAATTAGCCACATTTTATTGTGGCTTATTTTGATTTTGTTCACATAATTAGTGTGAATGTAATAAAATGAATTTGACAAATTTACCCAAAATTTAATATAGACAAAAGTGCATTTTTAATTTTTTTTAATTTTATATAAGGGTTTGTTTTCATCCTCAATTTCATAAAAAAAAATATTTTTTTTATTCTCCCAACTTTAACACTATTAATTTCATTAATAAAGAAATGAAGCCATTAAAATTTTAAATATTAACAAAATATTCTCAAATGCTAACACATTAAATTTAATTTTTAAAAATAACAATGATTAATCTAAAAAATCTTTATCTAAAACTATCAGCATTAAGATTAAGGTTAAAGATTGAAAAAAAATGTATTAGAGACCATAGTTTTACCAATAATAATATGACTATATCAGATATTATTTATATTTTATAATATATTAATATTTCTTATATCCAACATATTTCAGAATATATTAATAGTATTAATATTGATTTTTTTTTTTTCTGAATATTTGTCTAAAGAAACTTATTCAACGTTTAAAAAATATTGCGCTTGCGGCTCAGGATCTCCATGGCGATCTGGGAAAATTCAGCAGTGATAACGACACGCAACGTATTTTGGTTGGACAGCCAAAAGAAATCTGGTCGACTAACGGGATTCCGGCTAGGGTTTTTACTTCTTGGCTTTGTGTCTCTGTTTCTGTTCCCTGCAATTCCCGGCATACCAGAGGACGCCGGAGCAACCTGCAATTCAGGGTTATTTTCTCTCTCGATTATTTCCTCGCTTTCTTTTACTATACACACTGTGCTATGCGTGCTGATATCCGATACCTAAGGGTTCAGTTAGGATTAACCATGCTCGTTTTCTTATTATTTCTATAATTTGATGATAATTGACCTTAGTATTGGCTATTATACGTGTTCATATGGTAGTTCTGCTATTGCTCTACTGTTCTTATATCTTCCTCTACCATTTATTGTTATATTTTTGTTTCTCCCTCCAATTTTGCTGCTGGGAGTGTTTTATATCTTTGTGGATCTTATTGTGAGTTTTTAGTTTAATTTATTGAATTCCATAATTCATCCTACACTCACAATGCCGGTTTCTTCTTTTTAATGTAGCTTCCACGCATCCTTAGCTCAAATACTTTATTTAAATGGTCTATTTTGTGGTTTCTTTGATGATATCAACATCCAAGATCTTACTTCTCCCAAGGAAACAAATAGATTTTCACGTTTTCTTTTGGACTTTGAAGTTGTGGGGTATTTTGAATATTTAGATATGTATAAACTGCCCAAATTTTGAGTATAATCAGCGAGCATTTTTCGATTTTTGCTTAATATTTTAACTTTAGTTTAGCAATTTCGTATTTTTTGCTGGAACCTTCTTTGTAGACATCCTTTCTCGTTGATTTACTAGTCTCGTTCACTAAAAGCTGGTCATTTTTTGCAGTCCCTCACCGAGGTTCTCCTGTATAAGTTTCTATTAAAACCGTTTCCGTGGTTTTCCTGGTGAAGTTGCTGTCGAATTGTGTTCTTACATCTGTTAGATATGGAAGATGAGGATTTAAGTAAATTAACATCCATAGTTGATTCTGTTTCTGAAAGTGAAAAGAGCAAAACCCAATCTGGGTATAGTAGCACTGATTCTCAACCTAACAGTTCTGAGCATAAAGAAGACATGCTGAGTGGGAAAAGTGTGGAGCACAAAGGTGATGCTGACTTTGAAAATACTTGCTGCTTATCTGGAGAAAACCTCACAAAAGATTGTGTTGACAATCACTCAGATATGGAAACTGAAGATACTGTTAGCCTTCCTGTATTAACTAATACTGGGTGTAAGCATGAGAACACAGAAAAGTATAATGTGGGCACTCGACCTGGTGATATTTTGGATGAACACAATGAGATGGAAAATGGAAAACTCTGCCAGACTGAGAATTTCGTTCAGCCTGATGGTGCCCATTGCCTTCCAGAAGCAAAGCTCAACAAGGATTTAGAAGATGGTCAATCTAACTTGCAGGTGAATTTTGAGTTGACTGAAACTGTTATAGTCTCTGAAGAACAGAAATGTTCAAACTCAGGAGCAATTGCTGAGAATGGTTGCCAAGCTCCCCACGATGGAAGTCCCCATAGAAGCAATAATAGAAGTTGTATCCTTTATTGAATGTAGCATCTCAGGATTGTTGTTGTGTGCTTTCTTCAAGTTCATATTAATTAATAGGTTGCAAACTGATTTCTACTGGGAAAGAAAGTCCTGCATATATCCAAAGGGGTTAACTTAGTTGGTAAGAGCAGACACTATTTCTCTTAAGCAACCTGGATTCAATTTCTCCTTGAAGCACTTTAGAATTGAAATCCTACTACACTGGCTGTATTAACAAAAAGAAAATTCTGGATAATAAATCTTTTTTAGCTTTTAGTGGGATAGGGGGTTTAAAAGATACCGTGCGTGCTATATATATGCCACAGATAGAATTCATATGGTAAAGTGCAGGATTATGAATTTACTTTGTTTGCGGGTGGAGTCATTCAAAATATTTGTAACTTGTATGATATATTTGGCGGACAAGTTCTTTTTTTTTTCTTTTCAAAATGAGAAGCTTCTCTTCCAAGTTTTATTCGTACCAGTGTAATGGGTAAGTTTGGTTTCAAATAATATCTTGTGTGATATCTTCTAAACTAATTTTTTATTGTTTAAGTTTTTATTAAATTCATTACTAGATATGCAGTTTTTCTGTCTTAACTTTATCAGCTTCATGCATTTGTTCGCAATTATACATGTCCGAAGTCTGCAAATAAAACATATTATATGATCTCAAAGTGTTCTCCTTTATGACACATAGCTCAAATGGGTGCTAAAAGAGCCCGCATCACTATTGATGAAGATCAACCTTCTGTGCATGTTGTCTATAATTCCCTAACAAGGTTAGTGTCAGTGTTATTCTTTTCTTTGAACTGTTGAGTAAAGTTCTGTAAAACTACAATGGGACCATCACTCATGTTTTTGCCAATATAAGAGTGGAACATAGACTACATTACAGTGAGTGATTTTAATTAGTGGTGGGAGGGATAAAAAAAATAGGAGAATAATAAGAAAAAATGTGTATAATATTTTTTTCTAACAAAAATTATGATGATGCATGCTAGTTATGTTGGTTAATATAGATATATACAACGTTAATACTTTAATGTTTTGTGTTCTGTTTTTAGAGCCAGTAAACAAAAGCTGGAGGGACTACTACGGCAATGGTCAGAATGGCATGCCCAGCATGTTTCTTTATCCAAGGTATAGATAATTGGTTCTCTTTTAAGGGAAGAAGAATGGTGCCAACAATTGAGTAACAGGAAGATGAGAGTAAGTAGCCATACAAGAAAACATGGAAGAAAAGGGGAATATGGAATTTTTTAGCCAAAGAAGAAATGAATGTTATGAACTTAGAGTCTGTACATGTGCTGCGGTTGAGCAGTAATGCAAACAATAATTATGTTGTCATTAAAGATGAACAAATTCAAATTCAGGCTTACATATCTTTTGAAACCACAGGACCTCTTCTGGTGATGATCAATGTGTGTTGGTCTTCAGATACAAACCCTAATGAAATGCAATAATCTGACTAATTTTTGGCCTTTGGAACCTAGGAGATGAATTCTTCACGGTTCAACTTCAAACTGAAGTGGTCTTGGTGAGATATGAAAAGGGATCTGTTAAGATCCACTCCTCATTTGTGTTGGAAGTGTAACTTTTTCATCTTCCCTTTTGCATGTTGTAAAATCAGAAAAGACTACAAGGTCAAAAGTTTATAATTGGATTTAGATATGGGTCTGGTAGTTCTTGTAAAAAATGACCTGTTCAACAACTTCTGTGATCTAGAAATGGGAGGATCCTTGAATATTTGGTGTACTGGTAGGGATATGAGAAGCTATTGTATTTTATTTTTTAGTATAATAGTTATCTGCTGCAGTAACTGGTATTCTTAGCCTCATGACAGTGCTCATCTGATGGTTATGTTAGAGAGATTTCTTTGCTGGACATTTAGTTTGACTGGCTAGCTCTGCTGAATTGATGTACTTGTCTTTTTTTCCCTAGCTTTTACTAGGACCGGATCTCGTCCTCTGGTCTTGCTCTTTTGTCATTATTTTCTATCGTTCCCTGATAATATGTCTTCTTTTACCAGAAAATAAATGGTTTTGCTCCTAGGTTTAGATTTCTTCTTATTTATTGAAAACGTGTTGCTAAATTCTCGCATAGATTTTCCTTGAAGTTCTCTTTTTCTGGAGCATGTAAATGAAAGTTCTTGAAAACGATACTATATTTTGGTCATATGTTGCTGTTAACGAATACAGTTTTTTCTATTCAGGTTTTCCAAAGAATTATTAGAAGCTTATAATATGTCTCTCTGTCAGGATCCTGATGATGTGTTAGAATGTGGTGAGGAGACATTTTTTCCTGCTCTACAGATTGGCATGGAAAAGGCATCTGCAGTGGTGAGTTTCATGAGTCTGTATAGGTGAATTTGCAAATCTGCAGATTGAGAGTGTCAATTGTGCTTCTTGAGTTGATTTTGGATTGTTTGATTTCTTTCGTTGTCTAATTCTTAATGGTGTTCCCAGAATAGGCTTTACTTTTCATATTCAATTGTAGTTGGCTGTACAGTTGCAGCAGCATCTGCTTGTCATTCCAATTTGTTTTTACACCAAAGCCATACTTCATGAATTTTCTTATCAAAAGTTTAACATTTCTGTTTATGCTAATGACCATTAGTTCAGATTATCTGACATTTAAGTGAGCTTGCAGATTAGAAAATTCTCTTGCACCATCCAGTAGATGAATTACATGTTTTAGAAGTTAGTATTCTGTTGAGCTTTATTTAAAAAGCCAAAGTGCTGCTATCTTGTAATTTATAGATAACTGATTTTACTACATCTTTCCTTTCAAGCAATTGAAAGTCATAGCCAATTGTGCATAGAACAATTTACTTTCCGGTAAGCATATTGCATATAACCTTTTCATTGGTGGCTGAAACTCCATTCATAGAATCTGTGAAGTGGGCAACTTCTATCTCCGTGACCAACACCCCCCCCCCCCAAAAAAAAGAAAAACAGCAAAGGTTGCATATTACCACTAGCTGGGGTCTTTTGGCTAAATTTGTGGAATGACTGTTTTGATCATAGTGACAAATGGCCTGCCTGTTGTCCTTGGAGTGTCCTGCCTAGCTACTTAAAATTGCTTACTTCTATGGCTAACAATATCGGTAATAGGATATGGAATTAAAATATAAGTATTGAAGCCTTAACTATTTATGTAAAATAGCAAATTATAGCAAGCTATTGACAATATCGGTAATAGGATATGGAATTAAAATATAAGTATTGAAGCCTTAAGTATTTATGTAAAATAGCAAATTATAGCAAGCTATTGAATAGTGTGGCCCATTCCTCAAACTTTGTGCAATGCGTGGAAAAATGTGTCCAGTTATGTAGTTACGATGTGGTTAGTTTTTCTCATTTCTCCTTGTTTTTACCCGATTTTTTCATTTAACTTAGAAGGGCTTGTGCTTTAAAGGCAGGCAAAGCTTGGCTAGTGGATTTGCTGTGGTCTTCAAAATTAACCTATTCCTTAGAAACCTGAAATATGTCCAAATATAGAAGATGAATGTTATAATGGTTGAAATCCTTTTAGTGCTTATTAATACCATTGAAATTCATCAGTCATATGATTAATATCCATGAATTAGCCTCTGCTATTTTATGAGGATTTTTGCTTTTTAAATTTTAAGTGCATAGTCTTTTAATGTTGTTCCACCATTTTTCATTTTTCCTTTTTCTTTTGTATTAATGACGCCTTTTGCCATGTTCTCCTTGCTTTTCTCTGTTGCATCATGAGGATTCAAGATTCATTGTGGCAGGACTATATATCCTATAAATTCATTGTTATCAATTTCAGATAATATTATTTCTTTCCTTTTTTTATTGCAGTCATTTTGGATGGATAACCAGACAAAGAAGGAGCAGAATAAGCATCCCACTCCTGTAGATGGTAATTCCGTGCCTTTGTATGATCGTGGATATGCTTTAGGTTTGGCTTCAGCAGATGGTTCAAGTAATGTTGAGGGGTATTCACTATACTCTTGCTTTATGTTATTTTAGATGAAGTGTGGTGCTGTTCCTCGAAGAGATACTTTTCATCAAAGTTCTAATGTCTATGCTCAACAAAATGGTATAGGCAAAACAAAAAAAAAATTGACACCTTAAATTGCTAGGTCTCCTAAATTTGATTTTCTGTGCCATGTTCTCCTCAAAGTCTTCCCTTAAACATACATAACCACTCACCCTCAGATAAATTTATTTGGTTGTGCTGCATATGTTCATATCCTTTCCTAACTTGGCTCAAAATCTGTCAAGAGTGTCTTCTTCTTTTCGGTATTTCTCAAAAGGGTTGTAGGTGTTACTCTCCTCACCATAAAAGTGCTGCCCCTATGTATATCACCCTCGAAAACCTTTGTATCTTATCAATTGAAAAGCCTCTAGTGTTTGAGGATAATGCCTATGTTAACAAAAAATTCCAAACAATTGACACAGCATGAAAGTAGCAGGATGGTATTAAGAAAAGTGAGCGCCAAGGTTGGAAATTAGAGGGTTATGAACTCTTCTCTAGATCCGTTATAATAGGTTAGGATTTACTAGACCTTTTGTTTTACTTCTGATGTTTGCCCTTTATTTGTTGCTTATTGTAACTGTGCCCTTTCAATTTTCATTATTATATCTACTGTCAGTTAATTAAGTGTTTACTATATTCTTTCAAAATAGATTTCCTTTTGAGAAAACAAAATAAATTTCCTTATTTCATCTGATTTGTTCAAAATTTAAAGGGGCCCAGAGGTCATTGATGATGCTCCCCGATGTTTCAATTGCGGTGCCTATGATCATTCTTTGAGAGAATGTCCACGGCCCCGTGATAATGCTGCTGTCAATGTTGCTCGTAAGCAGCACAAGTCTAAGAAGAACCAGAATTCTGCTTCCCGGAACCCAACTCGGTATTATCAGAATTCTCCTGCTGGAAAATATGCTGGTTTGACACCAGGTGCTCTTGATGTGGAAACACGGCGGGTCTTGGGTTTGGGGGTAAGAGCAGTTGATATTCAAAAGGATGTTTTGACAGTGGCTATAAGAATTATACATTTTGACGGATATGTTTGGAGTGTAATCCCATTTTGATCTTTCAAAGATGACCTTGGCATCAATTGGCTCTCTCAATTGTTTTTCTGTATCCTTTTACCACTTGCAGTTGACGTGAGGGTTTTAACAATAAGCTTCAATGTGGTCTTTTTTTTTTCTGATTCTCTTTTGAATTTTGGAAGATAGGAAATCGTATTTGTAGCTTGTCTAGTTTTGTTTTTGATGTATGACTGTAGGATTGAAACTTTTGACTTCGTGGTAGAATTCTTTTAAGTCTCTTTGTCAGAGTAGAGATTTTCCCCCCTTTTATGCAGGAACTTGATCCGCCACCTTGGCTTAACAGAATGCGAGAAATTGGATACCCAACTGGATATTTAGGTGAATTACCACATTTAATAGACTTCCGTCTATTAGTCTTAGAAGGCTAAATTTTGTATTTCATGTATTCTTATATAAACCTAATCCTCCTGTCTGCAATTTACCCTTTGAACTTGTCGAGGTTATCCCCCTAATTAATATTCTGGAATTTTAGATGTGGATAGTGAGGATCAGCCATCAGGCATTACCATATTTGGTGAAGAAGAGATCAGAGAACAGGAGGATGGGGAAATTATGGAGGCAGATTATTCAAAGTCAGAGAGAAAAATGACTGTTAAATTTCCAGGAATAAATGCTCCCATTCCAGAAAATGCGGATAAAAGATTGTGGGCTGCTGGACCTTCAAGCTCAGATGCTTTCAGAAACCGGCCTCAGCAGAGATCGTCAAACTATAGTACAGATTATGCCAGCAGAGGATATCATCGTGACCGGAGGTCATCGATGGATTTCAGGGATGATGCTCCTCCTGGGGACCCGGGATATGGCTCATCCACATATAGTTTTCATCCAAGGTACAGTAAATATGATGACGAGTACAATACAGGAAGCCCTACCTTGGGGAGATCCCAATCAGACAGAAGTTGGAGAAGTCCTTTGCATGATGAAGGATCCTCAGACCCTGTCTCCTTTAGTTCTTTTCACTACTCACATCACTCACGCCCAGAAAGGCTTCTTTCACCTCGAGATCATGATTCAGGCAGACCTTATTACTGGACTGAAGGCCTGAATGACAGAGACCCAGGTCGTTCTCGAATGAGGGATATATCAGAAGGACGCCACTATCGAAGTTGGAGGTAAAAGAGGTATTAATCGTAGTTTGTGAAGATACATTTTCGTTTATTATGAGTTGAAGTTACCTCTAACCCTTGCCAATTAGGATTAGGGTCTGTACAAAGTTCCAGAGAAGTTGTCAGGTTTTAGGCTTTTAGCCATCCCAGCTGGCCTTACTCAAATGATAATGTGAGATTTTGCTGACCAAATATTTCTGTCATTAGCTCCATTATGAAGGCTTGAAGCATCTTGTGTGTTTGACTGTAAGATTATTATCTGTAATCATTTTCTGCTTGTTTACAATCTTGGGCTCTTGAGAGTCGGCGATTTGATAGGAAATTTGACGTTGGAAAGCAATTTAGTGCGTGAAACAACATTAGTATTAGTATTAATAGTTCGTGGTGTAAGATATTCAGATATAAAAGTTCATGATCTTTGAAATGTTGTCAATGAATTCTTACTTTGTCTTTGTTTTTATACCGCTTTAACATTTAGGGGGAATATATATTAGGGAAAATTGCATTTAAGTCCCATACAATTTGTATTAGGAGTAATATTTGTATTCAAATCCGGAAGATTTGAATTTCTTCAATTCAATTGCTTGCACATATTCTTATGAGTAACTGTATATTTGTTTTGAAAATGTTTTTGGGACTTATATGAGGTTATTTTTCATTTCGAGCGCTTGTAGAAGCAACAAGGTATATTATATTTCTGTTTAATTTAAACATTTTCTTAAACTGAAATAGCATTAGGTGCTCAAATGCATATTCTTTTTTCAGTTAAAATACTTTTTCTGTTTTTCATGGAGAGTATGCTGATTAAAACTTGCAATGAAGCGGAGAAACGATGAAGCTCTTGCTTATGTGGCAATTTGAATGAGCCAAATTTCAAGTTGTGAACACACGTGTCTTTGCTCAATAATAACATTTTAACACCCTTTGTTCCCATTTAACAGAAGGACTAAAAAATCTGACAAGTAAGGATCCAATTTAAAAAAAACATTTTAAGGATCTGATTTAAAATTGAAGACAACTATAAACACCTCTAGATTAATTTTCACTATAATTTATTCAATTTTATTTATAAACTCTTTTGTTGTCAACTACAGTCAGTATTTCTGGGCAAAAATAATATAATTACGCATTTTGTCATTTAACTTCAAATAAAATTTTAGTTTAGTTCTTTAATTTTATAAACTAGTTTTTCAGTCTTCTGATCTCAAGATGATTAATCTCAAATGATGATTTTGTATCATTCATTGTTATTTTAAAAAATAAATTTATTATGAAATTATTTGAGAAATTTTGTTGATAATTTAAATTTTCAATGTTGATATTTTTGTTTATGAAAACTACGTCATTAGATTTCGAAAATTTTTAAAAATATTTTATAAAAATAAGGAATTAAAAGTGATGTAAAATTAAATAAGTAAAAACCAAACGGTCTGAAGCAGAAAAGTGATAGATGCGATTCGCAATGACAGATTTCTCATGCGGTCTCTGATACATAAGGAAATGCATTTTTATTTGTTGGCAAAGTTTTTTTAGGCAAGCTAGGGATCTATTATCGCTAAACATAGTGATTAATCTCTTGGTATTGGCAATAAAATTTCTAAAGAAGATTTAGTATTGGCAATAAGATCTTCTTCATATACACCACTAAATATTGAAGTCCTGATTAGATACTTAAAAAATCTAGTTAAGTGTATTAGGCCTTATTTATTCTTGGTAAGGTTTTTCATTTGCATCATGAATTGGTTATCTCCTACATTGGAAATACATTAGTTATCTCCTCACTCAATCATAGAAACTATAGTTTAACATTGATTTAGGTCATATTTATCAAAAAAAAAAATTTAAACTAAATTATAATTTAAAATTAAAATTTTAAATAAGTTATTAAAATTAACTTCTAAAATAGTAAAATAGTTCATAGGTTACTTAATTACTATTTCACCCTCATTTTTTCTTATATTATCTTTACTCTCTCATATCTATCATCTCTTCTCTATTCTATTTTTAATAAAATTATATCATTTCTGGTATTTTTTCAATTACAAAAATTCTTCTAATAATAACTATCAAAATACTAATTTATTCATAATTACTTTTATTATAAACTCTTTTTTAAAAATTATTTTTTTCATAAATCATTTTTCAAACTCTTTTCCAAACATACTTATAGTCATGCAAGATCTCCAATCACTTCTGTTACTTTTTAATCCTGTTGTTGCTAATGTTATCTATAACAAAACCTTCTTAGATAGATATTAGGAACATTTTTCCTTTTGTAATATTACTTTATTTGGGTTTTAATATATCCTTTTGTCTTTCCTTCAAGGAAAAAAAAGGTGTAATATGATACCCCAATTTAATTATCTTGGAATCTTTCTTCTTTTTTTTTCAACTTCAAACAAGTTTGTTAAATTTGCAAGACATCACTTCAATTTATGTACTTATTTATTTGTTTAGTGTCTTGATAGTGGTGCTATATAAATTAGCTGTAACATATAAATGATGGACTTTTCATAGGGTATTATCTTTTACTGTACTATATTACTATTGAAGCCCCTAAGAAAAATAATAGAAAAAAATTAGAGAAAAGTCTCCATTAATTTTTTTTTCAATAAAAATAATCTAAATTAGAGTACCGATTATAAAATTTATAAAATATCTATATTTTATGTAAATAAAAATTTAATAAGTCTTTTTTATTAATAAAATTTTTAATTTGAGACTTTTCCCTGATAAAATTATTACATGACGTTGGGAGAACATAGAAGCTATTCTTTTTGGGGATGTTCAAGTCAAGCAAGTAATTTGATATTTATTGTATCCTTTTCTTTCTTTCTTTTTCTTTTTTTTTTGTTACTATCTTCTTCCCTACAACTCATCACAACATATAAGTCGTTGAAAAGAAAATAGTCACACCGTCTCTCTCTCTCTCTCTTCGGGCACGTTGAAGCAGAAATGTCATCTCCTCCGGCGGTGAGGTTCCCGATATTCCTGACGGTGAGACTGATCGGTATTGTGGTTACGCTTCTTCTCTTCGTCTGGGCACAGCGTTTCAGAGGAGGCCTCGCTCTCGTTTCCGACAACAAGGATCTTATTTTTAATGTAATTTTACTCTTTTTGCACTTCACTTCCATCTTTCCAAGTTCTTTTAGTCCATTGTACCTTAGAAAATCGAATCCACTAATACTATAACTGGTTTTGTGCTTAAAGTCTTTTTTGGTGTTCGATTTGCTTGATTGAGCTCGTTCAAGTAGGGTCGTTGACTGTGAGTTCTTAACTTGTGGTTTTTTATACTGTCAACTGAATTTCAGTCCTTGTCTGTCTGTTTCTTTATAATTGATCTTATTATGTACATCCGTGGAACTTGAAGGAGACGTTCGACTTCGAAGGGACCTTTTTGCTATATGATTATTATTCAGTCTCGTTAAGAGGAAAAAAGTATGTATTTTCTGTGATTTCAATAATGTCATAATGGAATGAATAAGTGGGTCCTCAATGCATTCCTTTCTTCCACTTGACTTGTTGAGATATTATCTGAGGGTCTGTGTTACTTTGCTTGAGTAATTAGACTGGAATTCATAAGAGCCATAGAAATCTCTATTGTGAAAAACTTCTACACGGTTTTTCAGTTTGACTCTAACTTTTTGTGCACTCTATTGAATATCGTTAGTTAGTTAGTTAGTTAGTTAGTTATAAAACTTCTGCACAGATTTTCAGTTTGATCTTCGGTTTCTTATCATGTCCTCTTTAGGTGCATCCGGTGTTGATGGTGATTGGACTTATTCTAATCAATGGAGAAGGTAAATGATCTTTCTTTCTTTTCTTTTGAAGGGAGAAAGGGGAAATAATTTGTTGCCTGCATATCAGCATTTTTGTGCAACTTTTCTTTGTGATTCTGGAAAGATGGTTTGTTCCACCAATTATGAACTTGTTACTACCATAGAATTTTAAATTTTAATTAGATTTAATAGCATTGTCATTGGTAAGATGAAACATGAATGGTCACACTGTAAGAATGAAATATGACACAGGCACACAGCTATTGACTAACAGATATAGTATTTGATAAGCTCACAATGTTTCATTCTCTGGTTAATTTTTCACACCTTTTCCCCTGAAAAAATATACAACTTTTGCTTTTGAGGCTTGTCAACCTTGCATGTTTAATTGGTAACTCTTAAGAAGTTTTCTGGGTACTGCAACAGGATTCTGCATCTTAAATTTTATTTCCTCGTGTGAATTCCCTAATTTTCTTAACATAATATATCAGCTTTCCCTAAACTTTATCCCATTATTGCTTACGCTTCAATCTATGCCAAGTGTATATATTGGTAAATGGACGTATATGGTTACTATTCTGACTTTTAGATGAAGTTTGACTCGGTTCAGGATCCTTCTTTGCCATAAAACAACTGGTGACCTATTTTGCATCAATTATCTGACACTTTCAGTAGCTGATTGTATCATGACATGCAAATGGTCATGCAAGATGTAAATCTTATGGCTGTAGCTGTATGGCCATGGTCCATAAGGCTGTGACATGCTAGGATACTTAAACCTTTTCACCTCACTGCACTGTTAAATATCATGCATTCTTGAATCCCATATGGTTAAAAGATTCGACTGTGAAATTTAATCAATTTGCATCATACCTTTCAAGAGATAAGGAGTCCATTCAACTCAAATTGTTTTCTTGATGATGTATAATGTCTTTAACGCATTATGATTTTCCAATCACTTTACTTTTTAAAAGAGTTATTGTATTTAGTGGTAGAAATTGGCTGCTGGAAAGGTTAGTCACCAGTCTTTGACCCCACCCAGAATATTAAAAAATTTAATAGGATCTTATATAATTTGCAATATCTGTCACCTCTAAACTATGGACACGGCAAGTAACAGAAGATCTGAAATGGCATGGCATGAAAACATTCAACATTAAAGGCACAATGGTTAGATTGTTTCATTTCCACTTATGATTTATGATTTGGAAAAAAAATGATAAGCAGTTCTCCTACTCTTTCAACCAGAAGTAACAAAACTAGATTTGGGTGAATTGTTATTTATTGGTCTAGTAATTTGACATCTTCATTTTAGACTTATAGGTAACGTGTTTTCTTATGATAACCTGATCATATGCTTGTAGAGCGTGTCAGTGTATTAGCTCTATGTTGAGTCCACAAAAAATATATCTTGATTGTCACCCCTCAAATGGAGAATTTCCTATCTTTAATCCAGATTCCAGAGTAACTCTAGAATACAAAGGTCTAGAACTAGTTTGGTCTTCCCCAAACTAGATAACTAGCTTAATCTCCTACAAAAGAAAATGTATCAGATTTGGAATGTATTTTCGTGAAACAAATACTTAAAAGAGGGATTTGTATAGTATCTGATACAGATCTTGCACTTGTATTAGACACTGTGACTATTTAATTTGCACTTTTATTCTGTCATGTTTCATATTTGTATCCAACATATGTACTTCTTAACTTGTTTTAGTGCGTGTTTGGCACCCATGGTTGAAGAATCAATTTTGGGCAAAACTTCGGTTTGGGAAAATTTCACCCAAACATCAATTTTGTGTTCAGAATTGATTTTGGCCAAAACCTCGGTTTGAAAAACTTTGAGCCAAACAGCCATTTTTGTCCAGAATTGATTTTGGGCAAAACCTCGGTTTGAAACCATGGTTTTGAATAAGCTACTGAAAATAGATTTTGGAACTGTAAAAGAGCTTATAGATTATTCAATTACTATTTTACCCCTACTTTTTTCTTATACTCTCTCTCATCTCTCTCCTCTCTCCTCTCTCCCTCCTCTCTCCTCTCCCTCTCTCTCCTCTCTCTCTCCTCTCTCTCCTCTCTCTCTCCTATTTATTCTCTACCCTCTCTCATCTCTCATACTTTAATCAAATCATACCCTTTTTAGTAATTTATTAATATAAAAAGTGATTCTACTATTAATCATCCAAACATCTCTATTTGCAAAATCTATTCTTCCCAGAATCTATTCTTCCTAAAATCTATTCTCTAAAATCTATTCTTCCCAAAATCTATTCTCTCCAGAATCTATTCTCTAGAATCTATTCTTCCCAGAATCTATTCTCCAAAAGCTAATCCAAACACACCCTTAGTGTGTGTTTGGCAATAGCTTTTAGCAATAGATTATCTAACAAAACCATGGTTTGAGCACATATGAGCCAAACACTAGTTTTTTTTTTAAAATCAATTTTAAGATTGAAACCATGGTTTGAGTCTTCAAACCATGGTTTTAAAAAAATTTATTCTTGGGTAGCTTTGTGCCTCAGCTTTTCGGTTTTTAGTGTGTCTATGGGTTTATTTTTTTATTTTAATTTTAAATAATAAATTAATTTTTATTTAAAAAAAACAAATACTATTTAAAATCTAAAATTTTAATTTCTTATTTTAAAATTACTATCTTCCAAAATTTTAGATGGTGATCTAGATTGGTTAATTCTAATAATTTATTTTTATTTAAATTTATAATTAATAATTTATATTTTATTTTAAAAAAATAAATATTATTTTTTTAAAATCTAAAATTTTAAAATTTTGGAGAAAAGATAAATTTGTCAATAAAAATTATCATCTTCCATATTTTTTTACGGTTATATAGATTAGTTAACTATAATAAAGTTTTCAGTATAAAAAAATTAAAATTAAGGTGAATAGTATAAATTTTTACCTTACTCAAATACATATGTATATGTATTATTTTGTAATCACTTAAATAAAAAATTTAAAATCAAATTTATTCTTTACGTAATTATCATATTAGTTTATGTCTTTTTTAGTAAATTGTCTATAGAAAAGTGATTCTGCTACTAATCATCCAAACATCTCCAATTTTTAAAATCACTTTTTTCCCAGAATCTATTATTCCCAAAATCTATTCTCCAAAAGCTAATCCAAACACACCCTTAGTCCTTCTAGTATGATCATAGTTGACCACACTGTCCGCTAGCCAGAACCTTCAAAATGCCCTTGACTTCTTTCTACCTAAATTCCATGGATTGATTTCCTCATTAACTCATTGTTAGATTGTTTCCGAGTGATTGTTCCTTCCCAATAACATATTTTTTATATTTATGGCATTGTGCAGGGATGCTTGCA
This sequence comes from Leucaena leucocephala, assembly GCA_037074615.1. Classification (NCBI taxonomy): domain Eukaryota; kingdom Viridiplantae; phylum Streptophyta; class Magnoliopsida; order Fabales; family Fabaceae; genus Leucaena; species Leucaena leucocephala. Next base: position 32,616,136 of record CM073520.1, on the reverse strand, counting down.
TATAAAACGGTACCAGGAACAAAAAGCTTTAAGAAAGTAGTTCATCTCACATTACAATTTCTTTCTTTCATTTTAAGCTTGATTGGTCTCTGGGCTGCTTGGAAGTTTCACAACGATAAGGGAATTGACAATTTCTACAGCCTGCATTCATGGTTGGGTCTAGCTTGCCTTCTCCTATTCTTCATTCAGGTGCCTTCATTATTCTGATCATCTCCGTTACTTCCTTTGTTCTAGCATGGTATTAGAATTTAGAGATTAAGTATATGTTTAGGTTAGTCTTTTTATCAAAATAACCAATTTGATAAGACTTCCTCTTGACCTTATATACCTTCAATTCTTTCTCTAATTAATTAATGTGGGACTATTTTTCAATATATTCTACTCCCTCTGTTCCTTTTTATAGGGAACAATCTCTCTCATCGGGGTGTTCCTTTTTATAAGGAACAAATCCTCTTTGTTTGAAATTTTAATGTAGACTTATTTTTTACCCTCATTAAAGTGCTCCACTTATTATTTCTCTACAATAAATTTCCACCAATTATCTCTCATGTACTCTCTTTATAAATAAGGGTATAATTGAAAAATAAAATACAAATCTGACAAATTTATTGCTTTTAACTAAATTTAACTACTATTTTGAACTGCATGATTTTGGTAGCTATTCCTTATAAAAAGGAATAGGAGTAATACATAGAACTTTGACTCGGTTATGGTATACGTCCGGCTTCTCACTGTAACTTTTTGCAGTGGGCTGCTGGGTTTGTTACATTTTGGTACCCAGGAAGGTCAAGAAATAGCAGAGCTGCCCTGTTGCCATGGCATGTCTTCTTGGGAATCTCTATATATGCCCTGGCTATAGCTACAACTACTACTGGTATTTTAGAGAAGGCTACATTCCTCCAAACAAACAAGGTGATATCACGTTATTCCAGTGAAGCAATGTTGGTCAATTCCTTGGGCATTTTGATTGTCATTTTAGGTGGCTTTGTTATTCTTGGAACCGTTGCGCCATCTAACGAAAAAGCTAATACCTCATGAGGAAATGAATGACAAAACTGCTTTTTATCAACTCACAGTTGTGTAAGATTACCATTTGTGTGTAGGTTACACCACAGCTCACATTATGTATCAATTGAATTTATTTATATATGTACACATACAGGTTTGTTGTTCTGTTTGGTTCACTTGTACCAATAGATTAATCTTTGCTTCTTATTTTTTAATGTTTTTCAAGTGCCAACAGGTTTGTCTATGCAAGATTTATTTTCCTTTTTCTCCTTGTCCATATCGATTATTTTTCTAAATATAGGTATACTTTTATTAAAGGTAATCATGTTTGAAGCAGTTCTCTTCTGACAAGAATTTATATTGATTTGCTTACCACTTGTTAGACTCGTTTGTAAGTTTCTGTTCACAGTGCATAGTGTTAACTTTCATTTCATACACAAATAACTTACGAAATCTGAAGTAGCTTTCTTTGAGCTTTTCTAGAAGAAGAATAATATAACATCTTCCAAGATGTCTAATTTTAGTAGACATTGTCTATGTTTAGTTTATTGGTATGGTAACCAAGGTAAGTAATTTTGTGATTTCATGTGTAAACGTTCAATACATAAAATAAAAAAGAAATAAGAGAACAAAACAAAGGAAAAACTTGTCTTTTAAAAAAAGAATGAATAAATCTGTTTACAAATTAGGAATAAATGAATTCTGTTTCCAAATTGTGAATGACTAAACTACCAAAGATCATTCATAGGATGTATGTGTATATAATGTAAAATTCATAAAAAGTCATAGTAATCATCAATCATAAATTGCCTTCTCTTTAAACGCTGTTAATGCAACCCATATTCAAGTTGCTGCTAGTGAAATATGTTCATTAGTGATTTTCTTTTTGCAGACCAACGTCCGTTAGCGGTTCTCTTTTCTTTTCTTTTTCTTTTTGATAAAACCTCCGTTTGCAAATTAATTATTCATAATTCACTTAAAGAGCTAAAGATTAACTTGATCAATTTTTATGTAGTTTAATTCAAGATTAGTTCGACATATCATAATCCTTTTTGTAATTGCAGATGAAAGTATAGGAATTTGTAGATTAATTCTCATGTTTTACACGAAACCTAAAGTGGATTGCATATATTAAAGGTAAAAAACAAGTGGACTACATATATATTTTGACAAGCCCTAAAATTTAACTTTATTATTTAAGACAAATAAAATATAGATATCTATATTATGAGATAATAATTAATCTATATTTCTAGCAATATAAACAATCATTAGATTAACTACGATAATATATTAGTTAGCAATGAAATTTCACATTTATAATTTTTTTTAATTTCATTTTCCACACCAAACGGCCACTAAGATAATCATGTCATAATAGACCCCCAAAATTAAAGAAAGTGAAGCATAAACCGTAATGTATCCAAAAAATAACTACTAGAAACAAAAATAAAATAATAACTACTAGAGAAAAGGGCTAAGAACAACTAAAGACTTTAACATAACCCAAAATTGTGAGTGAAATACCATCCAAAATTTGAAGAACACTGAGAACAAGAACTGTTACAGGTGAGAATGCATGGGATGAATAGTGCCTGGAGAGGCGAAAATACGCACTCTTCCCTGAGGCAGACTAATACAGACGAAAGTCCAAAAATTTCACAATATCAAAATGGCCCATTAGACATTATTCCCATTTCCCAGATGACAAAATAAAGGCAACACCAAAAATATCCATCACAACAAACTTTTCCAGTCTTATTTTTGGCTCGGCTGCTAAATTCGGATTTGGCCCGTAGACAAAATTGAGATGATCCACATTTCATTTATATCCACAATTGTTCTCTCCTATACTCTCTTACAATTACTGGTACACTTGTGGGTGGGACCTGCAAAAAATGAATTAAAACAACAATGATCCTTGAGAAGTATTTGTGCGTGAGAGTAGTGAGAGAGAGAGGAAATTGAAAGTTTGAAGTTTATTATCGCAAATGAAGGCCTTTGTTATGAGGATTTGCATCTACTTAGCGTCTGGAGAATTACTATAAGATTATAAGGAATAGATTTAATCACTAAAAAATCCAATAACAAAAGAGCCTACAACGATAAGTTCCAATACAAAAAATAACATGTTTATACTAATCATTTGTTGTTGGGATTTTTTGGTCACTAGGGGAGGGCTAAAAACAAGGGAGAATTACTATGAGGTTTTAAGGAAAAGATTTTTTGGTCTAAATGAAATTGAAGATAATTTATAAGTTCCTCTTATCTAAATGAAATTGAAGATAATTTAAATGTTTAACTTGGTTTAGTTCTATTTTTAATGTTTGGGTTCATCAATATCCAAACTCCACGCTGCTCTTTTTCAATTTGACATTTTCCCAAAAAATGAATGATGGGATGTATTCAATTCATCTATAAAGGAGGATCAGGAGTAGTCTGGGCATTTATCTTCAACAGCAAATGAGCATCTGTATGTATGTGCGTATGAAAGTCCAGCACTTACCATGCCATAATCGGTGACTATCATTGAAACATAATCTGAAGGTGTGGCATCATAACTGCAAAAAATTAACAAGTGCAAGGTCAGAGTAGGAAAATGACAATTTTGGTGTTGTATTAATTTATACTTACTGACGTAAATTCTTACATGAGATTTAGAAGTTGCAGATTATCTGTGTTGGCCCAACCGTCCAAGTGGTTGACATCCTCTCTACCATGAACCTTTGAAATGACATCTGGCTCACCTGCAAGAACGTTCATAGGAATGTCAAAGTTCCCTCTCACACACCCTAGGAAAAATAAATCCCAATAAAGAGTCGTAAATAGACATACCAAGTTCATTTGAGCATATTGAATCAAGCTGTACCCTTTCATGAAATTTATAAGCCTCGCAACACACCAAGACGGGTACACGGAATGCATGAGCAACCATTGCAACACAAGCAGTCCCAACTCTAGAGTAAACCGTACCATTAGACAATACTGATGAAGCACCCAGAAAAACTCGAGTAACTTCATGCATTATGTAGGAAACGGCATTTATATGAGTGTAAGTGCAGCTAAGACCTTTAGCCACCAGCCTACTAAGTAAAAGTTGCCCACTAAGCTTTGGGCGAGAGTCAACTATAACAACTCGAAACAGTTTTCCTAGTTCATGAGCATGTAACAGTATCATCTCAACTGCAGACGATGACCCATAAGTAAGGAGGACATCGCCGTCTCTTATTTTTGTGACAGCGTGTTTGGTTATCACCTTATTGGCAAGGATAACCTTCTCGCTTATAAAACGATCAATATCTGACTCAAGAGAAGCTTTGGCTTCTGCCTCTGAAAGAGTCAAAGGCAGTTTAGCAATTCGACTCTTAAGAAATCTAATTGCATTTCCCATGCTGATTGAAAGAGGCCGACACTCGATAAGAAATGAAACATAACTACTTATTTTTGCTGTTAGGTCCCTCGCAAGAGCTTTCTCAGGGGGAACTCTGTAGTCTTTGATAACTTCTTGAAATGCTCGAAGCATTGCAATACATCGGGCATTGCCACCAGATATATCACCAGTCAGATACTGCAATCCCACCTGATATCCACCATATAAGGTTAATGAGATAATGTATCTGTATCAAGGTCTAAAATACAAAGTATAATTAAAAAGATCCCAAACACCATCATATCCAATACAATGTGCAAGTAATTCTAATCATACTTTAAATAGAGTATTTTAACATCTAATATGGCTGAAAAAAAGATAATTTTTCTACACGGTTTTGAAGTTATTTAACATGACTTCTTGAGCTGCAGATAATTTATGTAAAACAATTAAATGCTATAAATAATGCAATATGAGATCCAAGCTCATTTTTGAGCCGACAGTTCAACAAACATTCAGAAATAACAACTCAGATTTGTTAATGACATTCCACGTACATACCCCAATAAATCCACAGGTGCCAGAAGACGTCTCCCTTTCTTCTCTCAACGATGATGTGACCCACAGACTTGATAATTGCTTCAAATGTATCCAGAATTTTATCAATATTTTTTGGCATGTTTGCTTTAATGGAAAAGGATGATACCGAAACAGAAAGGTAATGAGTTATGGCTTTTCCAGAGTTTAATACACTGGGTTTGGAATGCTTCACCCATTCCCAATGGAAAAACAAAAGTAGCTCAGATGATTCCAACATCAAGTTGACGGAATGGTCATGTATACTATAGAATGGATGGAAATTCTCAAAAATATCCTAATTCCAGACAAAAATGAGTTTATCATTTTGTATGCTTCTTTGTGCTTTTTAATATTTTTATTTTGAGGGATATTTTGGTCTTTTAAACTTTATTTATCTCCATTCTTTCTTATTTCTATCATACCAAATTTCATTTGGAAAAATATATTCTTTCCTTTCTCATGAATACCAAACATTTTTAAAACTCATCCCCGTTCCCATTCCCGTTCTCATTCCTTTAAAAATCTTCCATCATACCAAACAGACCGTTAGGATTATCCCCTAGTTTTGCTGCATAATCCATTGTCAACTCCAGGAGTTTATTACGTAGTTGAAATAAATAAAGGTATAGAAGGCTGAAGTGCTTTTCCTCAACCCATAAGTATAAATACTAGTATAGTAGTTATAAGAGAAATCAATATATATATAACTTAAATAAGTTCTCCTGCACGTTTTCTTTTTTTGCATTGAATTGCATGCAATTATAATTTTATATATCCTTGCAATAGCACTCGTTAACCCTAGTTACATGAACATCTAAATTTAGTTGAAATTAATTACATACTACCTCTATTTTCAAATATAAACTTTAGCTCAATTTTAATTTTTGTTATTACATACACTCAACAAACTTAAATTGAAACTTAATAATAAATGCCTTTTTTGTTGTTTTCTTACTAAAGAACACTGGGTATGTTTCTCGTCTATAAAATCACTTTTTTCCATCCAACCTTTCTTCTCGTTACATTTCATTCTACATACCAAACAGCCTAAGAGATAAAGCTAATACTGCATACCATCCATAGTATAATCCATGAGATCTAAATATGACCTCTATTATAAACCATAAAGCATAATAAATACCAAGCACTATTCTTATGCAGCACATACAGCACTCCTTTCTCAAGCATCATGTAACTCAACATTTGGAGAAAGAGAAAATCAGTTAAATCTGGCCATGACTAGTTTCAGGGTAAGAAAAACATTTTAAGAGCAATCATCTGAATGCTAACATTTTTGTTAACAGAAAAATAATTCATTGGTCCCATTTTAAATTGAGTGTGGACCAAAAACTAACTCTACTTCTGGAAGAGGATACAGTATATGCCAGAGAGAGTTCAAGAGAAGCTCTAGACACCCTCATTTGCCTCAACTAAGCAAAAACAAAAGCAACCAAAAAGGTTCTTCGCCACAAAACAAATGGTCAAACACCGTGCAATGATAAACTCCAGGGCCACATAACAAATATAAATTGCAACAAGTGATACGAAATTGAATTAAATACCTTATAGACAGCAGGATGCATGGGATCAAGTTGAAAAAACTTTGCCACAAGATCTGGCAACTGACTCCCATGTTCATATTGAGGCAAATGCCTGAACAACTCGACTCTGTTCCTAGCTTCAGTTTGCTTTACCACAGCGCGCCGTTTAGCTTTCTCCACTCGACTCTTATCATCATACTGCATGCGTGGTTGAGGGACATCTTTCTTTCTCTCTTTTTCTGATGGGCGATCACATCCCTTTTTCTCAGTGGCAGCAACTGAAGCATCAGCCTTTTGAGAAGGCTTTGCAGCTTTAGCGGGTTTTGCATTTGCTGAAGTTGCTGTTCCAGATGCCTTGCCTCCTTCAGCTAACACATTATATCAATTAGCATAACAATTGTTAGGGTGCGGGAGATCTTCTAGAAAAGAATGCTCATGCTAGCACATTTAACTTCCAAATTTTAAGCTAGCTAAAACCATTAGAAAGGACAAAACTTGATCATGGCAGGTTTGAGTCTAAAGATGAAAACAGGTTAGCAGTAGACATAACTGAACAATTATCATACCCACTGACAATATATTAAATCTACACAAAAGAACCCCCAAATAAATGCTGCAACTCAGACTGACCATCTACAAATCCCAATTAAACAGGAAATCAAGACTATGTTAACAAACCTTTAGCAGCAGCCTTTGCGGCTCGTTGAGCTTCTTGAAGAGCACGTCTTTCAGCTTTTGTGAGTTTTTCCTTCTGCGGTTTTGAACTTGAAGCCTGTTCTTTTGTATCTACTGCCAATCCTCCTCCTTTGTCTGTTTTATCTTTCTCTAATAGGAATTGAGAAAGCGGGTAGGAAAAAGGTTAAAAACTAAAAATGCTTCAAAACTAAATCACATGAAAAATTCTGAATGTGAAAGACTCAATCAAAAGGTTGATAAATGGAGAGAAAATATTGTATTTATGTGATGGCATTTCATAAGTTTAAAACAAGCAAATCAGACCAATTCAACAACCATTTGCCAAATGATATGACTGTACAAGCAATGATGAAGTCAACACCAAAAGAAGGCAGCCCAAAGACATTAACATCATAAGCAGTGAAAGATACACGTGATTCAAAAGAAAACCACTGCTCCAGTCCAAGCAAATACATAAGTTCCAGGCTTTAGCCATGAGAGGCAAGACATGAACTTTTCAGCAAAGAAGAGAACATGCAGTTTGGCTCCCGTGGATCAAAAAGCCAGAATTGAAAAAGTATCAAGCCCATGAGCTGTTTTAGAACTACAGAGTTCATTCAAACTAAGTGTAGAAAAAATGGATTCATTAAGAAAAATCACCGCATTCAATTGCAAGAAGCAAAGCCAATTAGACCAAAGCACGCCATAATCAACAGCAATCTAGCGAAGATAAAACACACAGCAAAAATGCCTTGTTTAGAGTTAATTATAGAAGATAATTTTTTTTAGCAAATATTGCATATCTCTTTGATGATACCACACAAGGTTTCAGATAAAGCTTTGGCTTAATTTAACAAATCCAAACAACACATATTTAATATAAAGATAAAGAAGGTTTTTCCCCTTAATGTTGATAATGAGGGTATTATAGAACAGATGGCATATGTCCTTCAGTCCTACTCACTCAACAGCTACAAGCCATTCACTTAAGAAAAGCAGTCAATCTGCTTAAACATACGACTATAAAAGAAACAATGCATGCCACAGCAGCCATGTTTAAGGACCACAATAACTAGACATGCTCTGCCAAAAACTTCTGCGATCAGCAGACCTTAACTAGACTATACAGTTGGTGGTGCTCAACACAAAACATAGCACTAATTTGAACTTCAAAATAACGAATATATGTGTCTTCTGATTCCATTATCACCATTAGCACTCGGAAAATGACTCTAAGTAGATTCCTGATTTAACTATCACAATCGTTCACCCATCCCATCGGCCCACTAACTGTATCAAATTAGTCAAAGTAACAAAGGCAATAGACTCCTTTCTTTTCCTATACTCATTAAATGACTTATTTTGTAATCAGATCATATGCAGATCAATTCAGACTAATCAGAGGTATAATTTTTTCTCCGTACTGAATAGACCATATATTGACACTACCCTTCTCTCTAAGCAAAGAGCTTCCCATAAGCAGGCAAAAGAGTGATTGCAGTTTAAAACTTCAAACTACTATGAATATAGTTCAAATTGACTTCTTGGATAACGCTGTCAATCCACAAAAGAGATAGCGCATCTATTTAAAATCCACAAAGATGCAAGTAAGAACCGTAAACCCACCCGCAATCACAATAAGGTCGTTCACAACCGAGACTGTGGTCATTTCTCTAGCCGGCACACTACTAGCCTTCATTGCTGTCAAGTCAAAACCTCCACGAGGAAACGAAGAAGCCACTTTTCCAGCATTGCCCCTAATTCCACGACCCGGCGATGCAATCCCATCAAATAAATCTCCTTCAACGACCACCTTGTTCGTGTAAGAGGAAGGGGTCGGAGACATGGGAGCGGGGAAAAAATTGGATGATGAGTTGTAGCTGCCGGCAGTAATGGAGTCTCCCCGGAGAGGAGAAGCCAACTGGAATGCCGCCGGACGGGTGTGCACAAGCAAATTGTCGGACAAATGACGTGGCGGCGGAATCATCACCGGCGAGAGTGAATTGCCGGAGGGAGATATATCAGAAACAGGAGGAGGAGGAGGAGGAGATTTAGGGAAAGCCGGGTCGGGTGGACTCGAGTGAGAGCGTTCAGGTGGAGCTCCGGGGGCAAAGAACCCTACTTGGCGGACCTTAGGGTCAATCACAGCGCGAGGAGCTCGGCGAGAGTCCATGGATGAAGGAGGAGCTTAGGGTTGAAGGTGAAGCAAGAGGTAATGGTTAGAGCTACTGTTATTGGGATTGAGATTGGTACATGGAGTGTTTGGAAGGGAGGAAAATTTGAGGAAGGAAACGGGGTTTTCAAATTTTCTCGGGAAAATCTGAGGAAGGAGGGTTTTGAGGATTGAGATGTAAGGGTTGGATTCGATTCGCTGCGCGGAGTTCAATGGGAAATGGGAGAGAAAGGGGAAAGAGAAGAGGAAAAGCAATCACAATTCACGAACCGAGCTGCGCTGGCCGCAGCCATAAGAAAATCATTAACTCCACATTAATTAAATAAATAAATTAATCAACTTTTTTACTTTGATATTAGTATCAGTGTAAAAAAAAATACAAATATTATTAGAGACCCGGAATGATAGGCCAATCATTAAAAATGCAAATTAATGTTAATTCAAATTTTATTGCTAATATAACTATCTTTTATATCTATTTATTTAGTAAAAATCCTGCAATTACAAAAGTTAGACAGATTTTTTAAAAAAAAATTGTTTAAAAATAACAATGTAAAAATTTTATAAGCTAAAATAACCAAAATTTGAGCAAGAGAACGATTGCAACTTTTTTTTTAAAGATATACAACATATATTTAACTATATTTAAATAATTTTTATTTTAAATTTTTTTATATAGTTAAAAATAAATTTCAGAATATTAAAAAAGAGATATAATGTTTAATACAATAAAAATATCATTAAATTATAATTATAATATAAGGTAACAAATGTCATGTGTCTCTTGGCAGTGGCCACCTCAGGAGTGTACCTTAGTCTAGACTGATGAGTCCTATAATTCAACTCACATCAATTTATATATATATATATATATATATATATATAAATATTTTTTAAGAAAACGAATATCTATTGATGATTATAGAGAAGTTATTATATAATTTCTTAAAAAGTGGGCGCTTATATTTCCAATAGTATAAACTAATATTCCTTTCAGATATAAATTATGAACTTAGTTAAAAATAATCCACTTGATTTTCACTATTCATATAGTATCCTTTTGAAATTTTCTTAAAGCATGATTGAATTTACATTGTAATAATTTAGAAAATGAATGAGTCACCAATAATAATAATAATAATAATAATAATAATAATAATAATAATAATAATGTGGAACCCTCCAAAAGCATTTTAATTTAAAGATATCTTTAACTACCACTTTCATAAATTTTAATCTTTAAATATATTTTTGCTATTAATACCGGAGATTTTATTCTTACCCACTCTCGGTCACTTTCTTTCTTTCCTTGAAAAAACTTGAATAGACTTAAACTGGTAATTTTTTGTGAATTTTTATTATCTTTTTTTCCCTTAAATGGTGGCAATAACTCTTTATGAGAATCATGAACAAGCTAGATGATAGGGTAAGGATCACCTGGATTTTAGTATATTCGAATCCTTCTTTTGTACTGAGATTGTTCTTTGATGCATTTATTTGGTCCCCATTGAGTGACTTTCCTCATAAAGTAAATTTAACCTCTTACCAACGCCTATTTAATAAACCCATTAACACTCGTTGCCTTTATGTTATAAAGGGAAGGGAGATATGATTATTTAAATTATATTTAATTTTTAGATAGTATTATTTTATTATAATTTTAGTCATGATATTTGGAGAGGTATCATAATTCTTGAGTGTCTAATTTTATATCTGAAGACAATAGACGACTTGTTCTATTTGATATTAATATCGCAAAAGAGAAAATAAGATATCACCCTATTCTAAATAAGTCTAACTCATTTCTAAAAATTTTTATAATAAATAAAAATACGCCCATTAACAATTGTACTTAGGTGAACAAAAAAAATCATTTGTATTACTTGTAAAATAAGGAAGCATTCACAATATAGTTATTACATGTTAATATAATATTTAATTCTTATAATTTATTTTTATTTAAATTTTTATCTTTATAATTTTAAAATATAAATTTTAGTCCCTCAAATGATAAATTGATTCAAATTTTTATTAAACAAAAATATTATTTTAGACTTAAATAAATTGTATGGACTAAAATCTATAGTTTATATTTTAAAATATTAGAAACTATAATTAAAAAGAAAGTAAATTACACGAACTAAATAAATATTATATTAACCCTTATTATAAACATGATATTATAAGGGATTTCCATAGCTCCTAATTCTCAATTTCCTATGATCAATGTTTTATAACTTTCAAAGGTGTTGTCTCATTATATTTTATTTTAGTTCTTTGTAATAATAGGATTAAACTTTAATGACTGTAGATGTATGAATAAAGGGCATGTACAAAGTATTGGTATCCCTAATGGCACATAATTCTAATACATTTTGCTAATTTAATGTATTTAGTTGCCACCTTAAAGTGATTAATTAACATAATTATGATTATAACATATATTATAGCAAATCATATAATTTCCTTTATTATATAACTAGAAAGTTATGTAACATATATTTAATCTTATATGAATTAAAGTATGAATATGTGTACTTTGACTTTGATAGAATTAAAAATATTATTTCATGTATTTTTTTATTTTATTAGATAAAATATAAAATTTTATTTTATGATTTTTTATTGACATAATAAATAAGTACTCTATAATTATCATGTATTCCATTAAATTTCCTATTTTTCTATTAACCAGACGGCTACTAAATGAATGGAAGGATACGCCACCACTTTCTCTTGTGTTGCTATTCTCTTTCGTTTCCTCTACTATCTAAATATATTTTATAACAATATTACAAATTTTCCTTTCCATATATATATATATATATTGCAAGAAATTTAGGCCTTTTTACTTTTGTTCCATGTAAATTGGAAGAGTTATGGTTTTCGCATAAAATAAGGCCACCCAAACATATTGTATAATTTTAAAAAAATAAATATTTAGATAGTTATTATTAGAATAATTTTTTTATACATAAATTATTATAAAAAATAAAATAATAATTACATAAATTATAATTTTAAATTTATATTTTCAGTTTGATATTATAAAAGTAATATTAAAAATTGATGTTTGAATTATTGTTATTAGAATGATTTTTATAAATAAATTATTAAATAAGAAATAAGCTAATATGATAATTATATAAAGTATAAATTTTAATTTATATTTTTGTTTCCATTTAATTAATTAATTAATAATATATATATATATATGTTAGAGCAGTTAATTATTTATATTATTATTTTTTGAAAAAATTATATAATTATTTAAGATATATATATGCGCCAACTACTGGATCGAAAGAGAAGGGAAGAAGACCCACACAATAATATAAAAGATATAAAAGGTTTCGGAGGGTATTTTTGGCAAAGGCACAACAACAGCAAAATTCTCTTCAGAAAAGTTGATATTCCCAAATGATTTGAAATTACTGGTCGACGGTAAGAGGAAATATGACATGAGACTCACCGAATATTTGGATAGTATTTTAAAAAATAATTTATAAAAAGATATTTAAACAAATTTTAAAAAATAGCTTTTTAAAAGAAGAGTTGATGTGCCTGTTTGTTAATCTATTAAACTATAATTTAAAAAAAAAATAATTTTAATTTATAAAATTTTTAAAATAAATAGTCATATTTATTTAAAAGAATTTTTAGACAAAACTACAATTTAAAACTAATATTTTAAATAAATTATTGAAATTAGTTTTTAAAATAGTAAAAGAGTTTATAGACTATTTAGTTACTATTTTACTTTTATTTTTTCTTATACTCTCTCTCATTTCTCTTCTCCACGCTCTCTTATCCCTCCTCTCTCTTCTTTCCTCTCTTCTCCATCCTCTCTCCTCTCTCCTCTCTCATATTTTTAATAAAATTATATCATTTTTGGTAATTTTCTAATTATAAAAGTCATTCTGATAATATCTATGCAAACACTCATTTATTCAGAACTAATTTTTTCTATAGTTTTTTTCTAAAAGCCATTTTCTAAAAAATGTCTAAAAACTTTTTTTTCATAAGTTATTTTCCAAACTCTTATCTAAATAGGTCATATGGAAAAAAAGTAGTTATGGATAAATGAGTATTTGGATAGTTATTACCAGAATAATTTTTATAATTAGAAAATTATCAGAAAAAGTATAATTTTATTAAAAATATGAGAGGATGGAAAAGAGATGAGAAAAATGAGAGAGGAGAAAGAGTATTAGAAAAAATAAGGATAAAATATTAATTGGGTAATTTATAAACTCTTGCTGTTCTAAAAACTAATTTTAGTAGTTTATCTAAAATTTTAATTTTAAATTATAATTTAACCTATAAGTATTTATAGATAAATATGACTATTTATTTTTTAACAAATTAAATTAATATTTGATCCATCAACCTTTTTATGCCCTCAATTTTCAAGTTCTTGTGTTTGGATAGTTTGACTTAAAAACCAAAGTATCTAAGTGCTTGTTTGGGAGTTAGGTTTGAAAATCAATTTTCGATAAAAATCCAATTTAAAAAAATTTGAAATAAATAGTCATTTTTGTCCAAAATTAATTTTGATAAAAACTATGGTTTAAAACTATAGTTTTAAATAAGCTGCTGAAAATAACTTTTAAAACAGTAAAAGAGTTTATGGACTATCCAATTACTATTTTACCCTACTTTTTCTTATACCCTCTCTCCTCTCTCTTCTCTCTCTTCTCTCATCTTTCTTTTTCACCCTATCTCCTTTTTCCTCTCTCTTCTCTATACTCTCTCCTCTCTCCTATTTCTTCTCTACCCTCTCTCATATCTCATATTTATTCTCTACCCTCTTTCATCTCTCATACTTTAATCAAATCATACCCTTTTTGGTAATTTATCAATATAAAAAGTGATTATACTACTAATCATTATAACATCTCTATTTTCAAAATCTATTATTCCTAGAATCTATTCTCTATAATCTATTATTTTTAAAATCTATTCTCTAAAAATTAATCCAAAAACACCCTAAAAGTGCTTTTCTTTTCTTCCTATCATGTGTGTTTAGATTAGATTATAAATAATATATTTTAGGTATAATACATTATAGAAAATAGATTTTAGGTATAATAGGTTATGAAAAATTAATTATTGAGAATAAATTATGGGTATAATAGATTTTTTTTTAAAAATTATTTTTTAATCCAAATATGCTTTTTGATCAAATAATATAAGCACCCCGTATTTTTCATAATTAATTTTTTTATGCAAATCAATAAACTATCTTAACACTAATTTTTTTCTATAATGAACTTTTTATTAAAACTAATAAGCTATATAAACACTAGTTTTTTTGAATAATTAATTTTTTACCAAAAACTATAATTTTGAAAAATGTAGGAGAATCATTTCTAACAATCAATTTTTTTTATAAAATCTATTATTCAAAAACTAATCCAAACACACCAATAAAAAATAGACTTTTTATAAAATATATATTATACAAAATCTATTCTTCCCTAAAATATCTATCATCCAAAAATTATTCTAAAATATCAGTTAGAAGCTGTTCCTCTTAACTTATACTAAAACTATAATTTTGGTAAAAAAATATATTATGGTTAAAAATGAGTGTTTAGATAGTTAATTAATTTTGGTAAAAATTTGATTGAGAAAAAAAATTAATGTTTAGACATAGTTTATTAGTTTTTCTAAAAAAATTGATTGTGAAAAATTAGGGTATTTAGATTATTTTGTCTAAAACCATGGTGGCTAATCCAAACACTCGTTTTGTGTATGACAACAGTAATTAGTCCCCCACATTGGATTTTTGCTGACACGAAAACCGTATTTTTTTTAATATAAAAAAATTTATATGAGTTTGGTATCTATTCCAATCAAAATTAGACACAGTCCTAAAGTTTAGAGAGTACTTATAGGGAACTTAAGAAATTATTTACTAAAGGAACCCTTATGATGGTAGTAGAAATTGAACTCGCATACACATAAAATATGAGTTTATTCCTTATTATATGTGATAATTCTTTTTTTTTTCACTCGATTCACTGAATCTTTATCTGACTATATCCGTATATGATCCGCGTCGCTTACCTAGCTATAATGGGTGAGTCTTTCAATAGAGATTTTTTACATATGTCAAGACTTGAATTCAAAACCTTATTTAAATGATATCAAGTTATTTATCACTCAGACTAATATTATTGATGATACGTGATAATTCTCATTAGTCACGAAAACCATATTCATTTCAATAATAGTTAAAACGAGGCACATCTATGATGGCCCAGTTACTGTGAGCGTATATTCATTGGGCAAGGCCCATTAACATCTGGTGGGCCTATGTAAGGGAAGAGATTATTATGATTAATAACACAATAAACGGGAATCTTATAAAAAATACAATAAAGGGGAAATTAATTTGGGAAATTACAAAAAAAATCTAAAAAATAATAAATTCTAAATTAGGCATATTATCAAAATATATTAAGTATTACTAATAATAAATATAGAACTATTAACAAAAAATCCTACTTTAATATTTGTTATTTTCTAAAAAAAAATAGTTTTGCCTATTAATTTTTATTCATTTTATTTTTAATTTATTTATAATTCATAATTCAGTTCCTAAACTTTTTAGTTAACTTATAATTGGATCCTACATCTTTTTTCCTTTTTATATTATCGTCCTTATACTGATAAGTCATCCTAAGTTGGAAAAATTACTCCTAACTCCACAAACTTACTTCCAACTTAGTAGTCTCACCTGCTCTCTTGACTCTACTCATGACTATTAGGGGTGTTCAATTAATCCTAGTCCCAGGTGACCCATCCTGTCATGATAAGGATTAGGATGGGAAAAATTTAGGACGAGAACAAATAATTTTTGGGATAGAACGAGCCTTGACTCGACTTTCAAGTTGTTCAGTCCCGATAAATTTATATGTTTTTTAAAATAATGACCATAATCTTTTTAGCCCTCCCTCATCCTCCCACTTTACTTTCTATTTTTCACAGTTTCACTCTTTCAGTTTCAACCCTAACATAAGTCTTCCTTCCTTCCCTCATCGCTCAGTTTACTTTCAAGCCTAGCCATGCTTTTAGCCCTAACCGCACTTCAGAGCTGCTTCATCTTCAATTTACGATTGTCGCCTGCTGCGACCTGTGACCTCCAACCATCTCTCCTCTTGATTTTAGTGCATCGTTGTTGTTTGCCTCAGACGTTGAAGTAAGTGACATTTCTTCTTGTTGCTCCTTCAGTTGTTGGCTTTCTTATATTCGTATTTATCAATATGTATTACTCTCTTTTTTTTATATCGTTCATCATACAACTAGCATGAGTTGCTGGTGTGACTTGGCCAGAGGGTGGGGTTGGAGAGTGAGATTGGAAATTGTGATCATTGTCGAGAGAAGTGAAGGCCTCAAAGGTTTAGTCTTGAACAGAAAATGTCTATGAATTCATGAATCTCATTCAATCCTTTGGATTTGTATGTAGCATGTTGAGGGGAACTTGTATACGTTGTGCCCTTGGATTGTATAGAGTTTATAATAGAAGAAAAATAGTATAACATCAGCATTCTTATTTATTTACCTCTTACAAGTTAATTAAAACAATGTTACAGATACCTTTGTGCATTGAGCCCTTGGATTGTATTGGACGTCGTGTGTGTGTGTGTGTGTGTGATGACCTTGAGGAAGTGTCTTGATACAAATTATAGGATGAGGAGATTTTTATTTTATTTGACTGTTGATATTTAATACCAAGAAAAAGAGTTCTACACATACTGGGACAAAACAAGGTTACTGTCCATATGTGGGTTTCTAAAATGATTTGTTGTATGAATGATTTTGTGAATGATAGGTTTGAGCTGTCCTAGAGTTAGAAGTGAATTTTAAGAAACTGTGTTTGGAAGACTTTTCTTGAATGCCTTCTGTTCTCATTAATGCTTGTCATTAATTCTTTTTAATCCATGATACTACTAGACTCCCGTGCTAGATGTAAGTTGTAAAAAAATTCCTTTAGTTTCTGTAAAGGTTACAACTCTGGTAGCTCATGAACTGGCTCATCAATTGTATGCCAATGTTAAAATAGAGTGGTGGACACATTTATGGCTGAATGAAGGTTTTGCAACATGGGTAAGATTTATAGTTCATATATTCTTGTATCATTGCTATCATAGTGTCTCATTATTAAAACAAAGCCATTCACCAAAAAATGAAGATCAAGGGCCCGTTTGGATAAGATTTTGAAAAAGGGTTTATGAAAAAAATGACTTTTAGGTAGCTTTTAGAAAAGGGCTTTTGGAGAAGAGTTTATAAAAAAAATAGTTTTGAATAAATAAGTATTTTGATAGTTATTTCTAAAAGTACTTTTATTATTGGTAAATTATAAAAAATAATATTATTATTAAATATATGAGAGAGAAGAGATAAGAGATGATAGAAGAGAGATGGTGTACAGGAAAAAGGAGAGAGAGTGTAGAAAAGAAAAGAGATAGGAGATAGGGTGTATAAGAGAGAGGAGATAGAGTATAAAAAAAAGTAAGGGTAATATAGTAATTAGTTAGTCTATAAGCTCTTTTATTGTTCCATAAACTACTATGACCAACTTATCTAAAACCTTAAATTTAAATCATAGTTTGGTCCAAAAGCCCTTTTGAACAAATATAATGGTTTATTTTTAAAAGAATTAAAACTTAGATTTTGCCTAAACCTAAGTTTAAAACCTAGGTTTGTAAGTGTTCCAAACATCCACCAAGTCTTATTCCATACATAAAAAAAAACAGATTATAATGATATCGTATTGGTTTGTTTCTCTCACTAACTTTTGCCTCCATAGCTATATCTTTCCTCTTGCATTTTAAATTAGGCCCTTGATGAATATTATCGGATGAAATATGGTCTTAGTAGTTATGTATGTTTTCTGCAGGGATCTTTTGGTGAAATTTTGAAAGCACATTGGCAGAGAACACCTGTTGAAATTTTGAAAGTAGATTGGTGATGTAAGATTCATTTGCCTTGGTTTTTAAGCCTATGAAGAGGGAGTTCATATGTTTTCTCTCTAAAATGGCTTGGAATGGAGTCTTTGCTGAGATTTTAGATGCAAATGTGTACAAGTATTACTCTGACAGCAAATGGAAGAAATCTTCTTCTTCAAAAACTGTTTCCATCATCAATCTTACCACTAGAAAAACTCAGTACAAAGTTCAGGGTAATTTATATACGATATGGATGTTAGCTTCTTCTTTTTCCTTAATTTTGAGCTATGTCTTGCATTTCAAGTCTCAAATTCAGTTCACTTTTTATAACTTTTTTCTTCATCTTGGAATGACATTGTATGCTTGAGTAGTTTGTGACTTGTGTAAGTAAATTAGTGCCACTATGAATAATTTACATCCCACGTCTTTATAACCATTTAAGCCATTCCACATGAGAAACAAAAATGAAAATTATATGAAATTTCATACGTTGCACAAAATGGTGAGGAATGGATAATTTTATATTTATGAATAATGTAGAATACCATAAATTTATACCTTATAAAATACCATTTGAATTCTAAAATTCTAAAAAAAAAGTGCATGCTAATATATAAAAAATAAATTAATCATAAGCATCAATTTATAATTTAAATATTTATAGAAAAAGATAAAACTGCCCTATAACTAATTTGAGTAGTCAATATCATTATCAAAATAGTTAAAATTATTATACATTATTAATTTTGTTATTAATATAGTCAATGTCCTGAAACTTGATTTAATTACTCGAATAACTAATTTGTTAAAGGGAATAGTTAATATCATTATCAAAATTGTTAAAATTGTTATAGGTATTATTAATTTATTATTAATGTAGTCAATACTCACAACTCAGGAGCAATTTTATCTTTTTTTATAAATATTAAAATTTTATATTGATATTTGTGACTAATCTGTCTGTGTATATACTAGCATATTCCATTTGTATATTTGTTAGTGATGGATGTTCACATGTAATACAACAAAGAACAACTATTGTTTTTGCATTGGATTAGAAATAGTATCATTATATGTGTGATTAAGAGCCAAAGTTCAAAAACTGTTTGAAACATCACATCAAGTAAAATATCAGCAGACAAAGCATAAGATATCAAAGCCAACGCACATACACATAATAATAGGCATGTTTAGTTTAGCTTATGAATAAGAATTTATATAAAAAAATAATTATAAAAAAAATAAGTATTTATATTGTTATTACTAAAATAATTTTTGTAACATGAGGTCAAATTATAATTACATGAAGTTATTATAAAGTGTTTAGAAGAACTATTGCTCTATTGGACTGGTCTGCATCACCGTTACATTACTATCATCTTCCATTCTGACTTTTTCTCTGACGCTGACTTGACACCAATGCTGAAGAGTCCTTTTCTCTAACACTCATAGCAAAGCTTTCTTCTTCTTTGATCTAACCCTTAGTTGTAGTTTCCTTTTACAACAATGCCTCTTCGTCTTCATCATCATTCTTCTTCTTCTTCTTCCTCTTCTTCTACAAGCAACAACCAAATCTCATTTCACATATAAAAATCTCACAACGCAAGATCCAACTCGAACAATAATGGTGATATGAAGGGAGAAGAGACTGAGCATAAGCTTGAAAAGACAGAGCTGTTGAGCACCGTCAACAAAGAAGAGACTCGGTGACAACACAAGACTAGTCGACTGACTAAGCATCGCTAAAGGAGAAGATACTCGATGCAGACACAAGACTCAACGAAGACACTAGACTCGACGACCAACTAAGAACTCCCTGGGAAGATTCCTGTTCTAGGTGAAGGCTATTTCTGACGAAGGAGAGAGATATCGGTGAGGAGAGATGTAAAGAGAGGGAAGCACGACTGGAGGGACATTGGTGGAGCAAAGATAGGGGAGAAGAGATAGTAGTTGGCGATAGCTGACAGAGACAAATGAGAGAGATCGATAAGAGAGAAATGACGAGATAGAAGACGGCAAAGCAAAAATGATGGGAATAGAGAGAAGAAACAATAGTAAAGAAAGCATGGTTTACTAAAGAAGAGAAGATAGTGTATTAAAAAAAAAAGAGGTAAAATAGTTATTTGAGCATAAAAGTTATCTAAAATTATAATTTTAAATTATAGTTTAAACTATAAGATCTTATGAACATTTGATAGTTATGTTTTAATTTTTTGTTTAAACTATATTTGATCCAAAAATATTTTTTAAACTATAGTTAGGATTATAACTAAACATGTGCAATGTGTAGCGGAACAGTAAAACTCAACATAAATTAATAGTCCAAATTACTTTTGTTTTGTTATTTATGCTCTATGATCACTTCATCTAAAATTCAGTATTTTTATTAAAAAAATTCACTCGCATGTGTTTTTTAATAAATGGCTAAATGATATTATTGCATCCAATATTTAATATAATATATATTTAATTAATTTATATATATTAATAAAATTAGTTAATTTAATTAATTATAATGATCATGTATTGGTTATGCTAATATATTTCTTTTAATTATATATATTTTAATTTTTTTTAATAGAAATATCTTTGATATGGCCAATCAGATATCGACATTTAAAAAAAAATTATAATTTTAAAAAATAAAATAAATTAGAATTTTATATTTACGAGTAAAATATGTTCTATATTTAACTCTTATAATTAAAACAAGATAAAATAATAAATAAAATATAAAGTATATAATAAGTTATCAAATATGTATGAAGAAGGATAAACATTGCTACATGTATGAACTAGTAAATAAAGGGAGAAAAACCCGAATGTCCTCTGAGACTATATTTCTTGTTCCTTCCATTTGACTGAACATTTGAACAAATTACTTAATTGATACCAAAAATTGTAGTGATAAGGCCCTGCTAGAAAACAGAAGATTTAATAATTTACAAAAGAGTGGAACAAAAACACTTGTAATTAAATAAAATTATCCTCCCTTTATTTTTTAACCCACTGAAAGTATTGAAGAGGCAGACCTTGTAAGTATATCCAATAATGCCAAAGAATACCACGCCTTTTGCTTTTAACTTGATGTAGTATGATGGTCCCAGTTGAGAAGGAATTACTATAATATTTTACGGTACATTTAATAGGATAATTTTTTTAATAAAAATAAAAATAAAAATAGAATTAAATTAAAAATTATTTTTAAAAGTTAATTTGATAAGATAGAAATGAGTATAAAATTGATATATATATTTTATAATTTTAGATAAAATTATTTAAAATATTTTTTTATAATTTGAGAATAGTTAAAGTTGTCTATAAATTTTATAATTAGGATAAAATTATTTTAAAAAATTCATTTCTATTTCTATTATCTTAATTTTTAACTTTTTTGATAGAACTGAAATGATCTAAAATATTATAAATAAAAATAGAAATAAAAGTAATTTATATCGCACCAAACAAATGAAGTAGAAGAATTCACTTTTTTACCTTTATTTTCACTCTACCAAACACCCTATTAAAGAATAGATTTAATAATTAAAAAATTTTAAATAATATAAATTTATTGTTAATTTTTATACTAAAATTTATTAATCTTAATTCTTCTATTATTATTAAAAATTTTAAATAATTAAATCTTTTATTCAAAATATCGTAAGAATTTCTCCCATTAATAACTGGATTTAGAAACAGCACATGGAGTCCGTGTTATGATAGGTGGCTTGGATTAAGTGTGTATTTGGGTGTATAGTTTTAAAAAAAAATTAGGTAAAATTTTAGCTTAGAAAAATTTTAGATAAACAGTCATATTTATTCAAAAGTGATTTTGACCAAAATCATAATTTTAAATAAGCTACTAAAACTAGCTTTTAGAACAGTAAAAGATATTATGAATTATCCAATTATTATTTTACCCTTATTTTTTCTTACACCATCTTTTATCTTTTATCTCTCATCTCTCTTCTCTATCATTTCTTTTCTCTTTTATTTTTAATCAAATCATACACTTTTTAATAATTTACTAATACGAAAAGTAATTATACTAATAATCATATAAGCATCTCTATTTTTAAAATCTGTTATTTCTAAAATCTATTTTTCTTAAAATTTATTCTTTAAATCTATTTTATAAAAACTAATCCAAATAAACCCTAAACTAATATTTGGAACGAGTTGGCATTTGTCATGTTGTAAACGTGAAACCTCACTTCTTTCTTCTGTTTCTTTTTCAGAATAAAATTCTCTAATTCGATTATTTTATATCCTTCTCGTTTTAATGTGTACAAAACGACAAGTGATAGGATTAATCAAATGAAACGAAGAAGTGAGATTTTGTGTTTAAATAGAAAATACTTCTGTTATTTTTTATTTTATCTTATAAACTATAAAATTATAATTAAAAAATTAAATTAAAGTTTTAAATCTCCAATCTAAATAGCTACTTATCTCATTAATTATAAAATCATAATTAAAAAATAAGATTAAAATTTTGAGTCATTGATCTAAACATATATAAAATGTCTATTTAGTTTTAGTTATAATAAACATATTCAATGTAAATGGAGATAAAATTTTGTCTACGTATTTATTTTATAAATTATAAAATCAATATCAAAAGAAATGAGATTGAGACTTCAGAATAACCAGTGCAGTTCTCAGGTTTTGGAGGAGCCTTCCCTCCTACATGCTGTTCCCTGTGGTGGGCTCTATACTCTATCACTATCAGATCATAACAAAAAAGGGCAGCATCTTTTTCTCTTTTCACTGTAACGCATTTATTGCACTAGGGTACCTCCTAGGAAAATATCCTTGTATCATGTAAAGCATGCACAATCATATATAGTGGGATTTATGCTTCTCTATAGTTCTCCCACGAGAAAGTGATAACGACTTCTAGATGATAATGTATGTTTACCATAAATAAATATCAATATATATAATATATATACATGCTCTTTTTTAAAAGTAAAAATAACTTATTAAAAAGGAGTTTTTAGAAAAATTTAAGAAAAAAACTTGTATAGAATAGTTTATAAAAAAATTATTCAAAATAAATAAATATTTATATAATTATTACTAGAATAATTTTTATTATCAGTAAATTATATGAGATAAAAAAAGTAAATCCCTCTGTGTTTTCTATTATTCTCTCTCTTCTTCTGACGACCTATAACAATGACAAGTAGACAAACCATGATGACTCATGAGATAGACCACGACAGAGACCAGGCGACCCATGACACTGACCACAACGACAGACCACAGCGACCATGAGATAGACCATGTCAATAGATAAAGAAGGAGGAGGTTAGAGCAACGGAGATAGGAGAGAGAGTAAGAAAATAATAAGGGTAAAATGGTAATTGGGTAGTTTATAAGCTATTTTACTGTTCTAAAGATTATTCCTAATAACTTATTCAAAACCATAATTTTAAATCATATTTTAGTTCAAAAATTATTATAAATAAATATAATTATTTATTTTAAAAAAATTTAAAATAATATTTAAGTCAGAAAACTTTTTAAAATCTTAATTTTCTACTAAACCAAATAGACACTTATATAAAATCTTTTGACCACATTATGTACTCAAGATTACGTCTATTTTATTTGCTGCATTCATTCATTATTTTTTTCTACTTAATATTCATTTTCTCTTTATATAAGAGTTAATTAATTCTTTTAAATAAATTAAAAAAATTAAATAAATCAATTAATTATAATAAATATAAGAATTAATTAATTTTAGTAGATTAAGAAGTATAAAATATAAGTTTTTCGTGAGTTGTTAGAATTTGGATATAATTATAAGTATATATACATATAAAATTGTGTTTAAAATCCTGTTGATCTTAATCAAAATTAAACATGCAATATAAAAGCATTTTTGTTTTGAAAATGACAAAAGTTCACATTTTCAATTAGAAACTAAACAAGCACTAAGTTTATATTTAAAAAAAATTAATATATAAGTCTTTACAATTTCATTTGATTTTTAATTAGATTTATGTAGTTTTCTTTTCTTTTTATTATATTTTCATATAATTTCACCTGATTTTAAATAAATTCCTGTAGTTTTAAGTGACCAATAAAAAAAATTACAAGGATCTAATTAATTAACAATAAGGTAAAGCCCTTAATTTAAATTAAGTGAAACTATAAAATACATTATGAACAAAATTACATATGTTTAATTAAAACTCAAGTAAAGTTATATAAACTTTTAGATTAATTTTTTCAAAACATAATTTTACAGCTTTCAAAATAAAGTTACTTTCCCCAGCGGTCATTTGTGGTTTAATGGAATAAAACTAATTTATAATTAAGAGATTACAGATTCAATCTCATTTGTAATTTAAATTTGCCTGTTTAATTACAAAAAAAAAAACACACAAAGTTGCTTTCCAAGTTGCTTAACCAACAGTTTTCTAAACACAAACTAAAATGCAAAATGATCAAGCTTCGAGCACACTTGGGTATATATAGAGAGAGGGGGGGGGAAGTTATGAAGAGTCAGGGGTAAGAAGCATAAGAAGACAGGCTTTGATAATGTAGAGTTTTGCTTTCTGCTGGTGGAGAAAGCGTTGAAACTTCTGGAAGCTTACCTTCTTCTTCTTCTTCTTCATCTTCATCTTCATCTTCATGTTTGAAGCTCTCATGGTGGATTCATGATTATTAGCACTAGTTGTGCTCATGATCATCATCTCCATTGGTCGTTCTGCTCTATCCTCATTCAATAATTACTACGTCGTATCAGATTTAGAGCTACGCACTCAAATGATCTCACTTTTCTAAAAGTTTGAACTCGATTTGCTTTGAACTCATATCTCTCTCTCCCCTTCTTATAGAGTTCGCTGTGGGCATATGATTGCTTTTTTTTTTTTTTTAGTAAAATCTATCAGCTCGAGATTAATCTTTTTAAAACGTAAAAATTATTAAAAATAAGTTTATTTCTTTTAATAAATTTTTCTATATATACATAATTTAATTTAAATTTAAAATATTATATTTAAAGATATAACTATTTATAAACTATTCTAAATTTTATTGATATGATTGGTTCTTAATATAACTAAGTTAAGTCAATCTAGTTAGAGTCTAGTGGCATATAGACTCAAACTAATAGATCTGACCTTTAATTCGATAAAAGGAATGACAAAGTATGGTTTTTTTTTAATTTAAAAAATGGGAAAAAATATAGAAACAACTCAATTATGAAATAATATTTTAATATTATTATCATTATATTTTATCAAAAGTTATATTTATATCAAATTTTTTATATCTATTTTATCAAATTTTTGAATGATGTTTTACTATATGTACTATTGTTTTATGTAGGTTTAAATTAAATATGGATATAAAAGAAAGACATATAAAATAAAATTATTAGGAAACTTAATAAAATAGACTTAAGAAACTTTTCTCCTTTTATCCATCATCTATATCCCGTGGGAAAACTGTGTTTTTCACAACATAAATATCTTAGGTTAAAAATATAATGGTGTGAGGAGGACATAAATATCTGAGGTCGTAGAGCTAAAATCTGGAACAGGACATTTTCTGTACAATAAAGAGATAAGGAAGGGGAAGGGGAAGGGGAAGGCGAAAGCATGGAGGACCCTGAAGTTTATAGTGGTCCGTGTGTCGTTCCACTTTTGGAAGGCGTGATACATAACATAGTTCTAGTATAGTCGCCATTGCTATAATGAGATCCTATCGTTTAAAAACAGTTTTAACACCATGCAACTTTTTTGTAGATTGATTTGGAATTGTACTACCTTAATCAGTAATGTTATATTCCAGTTGGGTATGTAGCCATGATAATTATTTAGAGATAATAAAATTTATTTTATTATAAGCGTATATTCTTATAAATTGACTTTATTGACTACTAATATGGCCGAGTATAGATGGATAAATAAAAAAATAATTTTATCAGTTTAAATTTAAAATTTTTAATTAATAATTTTTAAGTAATATTTTTAAAAACTAATTAAGAGATTATTTTTATTTTAAATTCTATATCTATTAAAATAATTTTTTAAAACATAAAAATAGAAAAACACAAATCTGGAGCATCCAGAGAGATAGAGAGTAAAAGAGAAATTTTTAAGAGTTGCCCCAAAAAAAAAAGAAAAAAATTAATTTAGGTTATAATTGTTTTCTTTTTTGGCCCGCGTTCCTTATTTGTCTATGTCTAGAGACATGTATATATGTAATCAATATAGAGTTGATATAGTAATATAAGATTTCACTATATTTCTTTAAATTTAGAGTTTGATTATTAGAAAAAATACTTATATAGAGAAGGACAATAACAAATTTTAAAACTATGATATGTATTAATATGATTAGAATAATATTATAAAATATACACATATATGTATATATAACAGTATAAGGAGGAATTCATTTGAGACCCCACTCAATTTTTTTCCAAGTAATAATAAAATTTAGACAAGGTGGATATCCAAAACCGATTAAGATCAATGAATGTCTCAAAATTTAAATAGTTTTTATAAAAGTAATTACAATGTACATATTATTGCCTACTGAGATTTTCATATTGATAAAAAAATTTGAACCCACATCATCTTAGATTATGTGCCATATCTTTACTAATTAAATCACCCATCATTGAATGACCCCACACTTTAATTCAACATGAAGTGATTAAAATCTTAAGAAAATTCAATATTTAGTTTTGTTATGTATTCTTCATTGTCTTTCACTATCTTTATTTGGATAATTATTTACATCATTAGATTATTTTAATAAAATAGTATATTCCAATTTTAGTTGTTATTTTTTAATTATATTATAATTTAAAAATCTATAAATAGCCCTAGAATTTCTTATCTGAAAGACACTTTTGCTAATGGAGATGACTTGTTTTCTTTATACAAAAGTTGAGATGTGATTCTTACCCGATTAGGCTCAATGTAATATTTGAAGATTTGAAATTCAACCTATTCTCAAAATTACAATAATAATCAATATATAATTTATTTAATTAATTATATTAGATTAATAAAGTTAGTTAATATGTTCTTTTTTTAAAAAAAATTAATCATCTTTATTAATTCCATTTCCCTCTCTTATTCAATTATTGTTGAGGGAGCATTTATAGGGATATTTGAGGGAAAATTAATAAATATAAAAAATAAATCTTATATTTAATATTAATATCAACTCCCTAATTATGCTATATATTAAGGATATGAGGAGTTTTATTTATTTATATTTAGACAAACTTATATAAGACCTTTTAAAACAACAACAATTTTGAGTAACTTTTAACAATTTTTTAAATTTAATTATCAAAGCTATCCTCAAATCACTTTAAGCTTGAAATTAATATTTTTTTATGCTTAAAGTATAAAAGATTTTCACCTTTTTTAACAAATACATTTCTTAGGACCAACAGATATTGATCTAATGAAATAATTTAGTCATTCATGACATGACAAACTAATATTTAAATTTATATTATGAGATATATCCACATTTAATATATGAGAGTGTATTAAAATATTATTATTTTTAATAGAAAGATATCTATTTTAGCAATGAAAAAATATCTCTCGAAATTTAAATTTATGTTCTCTTCATTAGAGTGAAACCACTTACTGACCTAACTAATAATTTATTAACTTATTGATTAACTTTTAGTAATTTTAAGTAATGAGACTTATAACATTTATTAAAAAATGTATAAATTAACAGGAGTGTGGTAGGAACTCTTATTGAATTTCAGCTCTTTCACACACACGCACACGCACACATAAAGTCTAACTTCATCTTGCGTATCCAAGAGGAGATAATGTGTGCTGAGTTATATCCATCTGTTAGCAACACTTACGGGTGCAAGAAAAATCCTAATGAGTTGTCGGCCACTGAATAAAAACTCCATACAACGATGTTATTTAAAGGAACTCTTGAGAAATTGACAATATATTAACCTTCAGATATTTCAGTTCTATAATTTTACCACTATTTGGTTTCTTACCTTGGGTGAATTAACATGTAGTCTCGTATAAATATTTTACTTGATAAAAAAGTCTCATAACAAATAAAAGCAATACAAAACTTATTGTATCCGCTTTTCTCATTTCATGCTACTCAGTTATTGCTATGAGAGATTGAATAGTAATTTTTTTTTTACTTTTACTATTTCTCATTTAGTTATAAGGATTTGATTTATTTACAGTTTTACACCATATTTAGTGTGAAATTTTTAGAGAGGAGGTGAGTTGAACTCCTCTCTTTGTTTGGCTCAAAAAATTTTAATGCTCCCAAGAGGATTTCTTTTTAGTGGAGGCTTATAGTAAAAACCTTTTTTAAATAATACTACCTTTATAATAATATGATTTTCTAAATTGCCCTAAAAATTTCTTCTCCTCTAATTAAGACATACATAGTATACGAGAAATAGAGGAAAATGGGAAATTTTACTATCACTACTATAAAATATAGTTTCCACGTCATCTTTTTACATCGTTTAAGTGAATAAGTGACGTTTTAAAAAAGAAAGAAGCAGAAGTGCCTTTTAATTAATAGCTTTTCGGGCATTAAGTAATGCCTCATTTAGGATAATTTTCGCCCTTTGGAAAGTTAATCTGACTGGTAAAATTCTTCTCGATGATGAGATACTGATAATTGGATAATTGTTTTCAAGGTTTAATTAAAAAAAATGTCACTTTTGAAGAAAAACATTGAATGTTACACACACGAGTGTGAGACAATTGATTGTATTAAAAAACTATTTAACGATGGAATAACTCATACTTTTTTTTGTCCACCTATGTCTTCATATGTCTTAATTTCTAATTCTAATAAGATTGTAACACGATCACTTGATATCTATCTTATCAAAATTGACAACACAAACCACCATTTTATGCATGTCATTATTAAAGTATAGTATTTCATATTCCTAAATAATATAAAAACTCTCACACACTTTTATGAATAATTGCTTAAGGTTATGGGGGTTCATGGGATGGGTAGAGATCCAAATACCTCTATCTTATCCTAAGGATAGAGTAAGACACATTTTGCGTCTTATATCCTGTCTCAATCCTAACCGAGATCGGGATGGGATGAGAATTCTCGATCTGTTTAGATAATATATATATATATATATATATTAATTTGTGCAATTATATATTAAGAGAAATTGGTAGTTGGGTAGTGATGGAGGCGGTGTAATAAAAGGAAAGTCTAGGGTTCGAATATGAGAACTTTCAAAGTGCATTTTTAAATATCAGTATCCTCCCCTTTTCCTGTAGACGATAGCGAGAGAGTGAGAGAGAAGAAGCTTAACGATTTCACTCGAGATTTCTCCGCAACTGTGTTTCCTTTAGACTGAGCTGCTGCAGTTTGTTGCTGTAGTCTTTCTCACCATTCATATCTCTTGCTGCTGTGGAGCTTTGCGTCCCATCCGCCATTCCTCTACTCTGCAACTTGGCCTCTGTCATCCATGTCGTTATCGGAGTGTGACTGTAGGTTTAGTTGTGTAACTGAATATAGAAGATTAGTGTTTTTTTCTTCTTCTTCAAGCTTTGTCATTTATCTTATATGTTCCTCTCTGTTACTGTTGTGTCAAGATTTTCAGAGAAGGAGACTGGATAAATAAGGAAAAGCTTGTATGTAAAAGTGACTTTCAGCCAACGTGAGTTTCTCCTGTCATCTCCTATCTTCAACTTGTTCGATCTCTGAGTTAAGGTGTTGGTTTTGACTAGAAATTAAGCCTTCGATAGGAAAAATATTTGATTGAGGAAGTGATTGTTGGTTGAAAAAAAAATTGAAGCTTAAGATATGATATGGGGTTGTACATACGTGGATATTAAGCTGAATTGGAGAATCTAAAACTGAATATGGTTGCAAAGCTTGAAATTTTCAGATTTAAGGTAAAAGTTGTGGTTCTGATTTTGTAGTATGAAATAAAAAAGATGGAGAAGATGATAATGTAATAGGATCGCACTAGTAGAGAAAGGTGTGAAGTATGAGTACAAGGAAGAGAATCTGAATAACATACTTAGGATGGGATGTCCCGACAGTTATAACGAGACTTGTCATATCTTGAATATTTTTTTGTCCTAACCTGAGGCTATCCTATCTGAACCTTCTCGAGATAGGCCGAACCCATCGTGTAACCACCAAAATGGTCATATAATTCATTATTTTCTAATTTTTCCAATAATACGTTAACTATTTTTTTTCTCATAATATTTCTCTTAAAATTATCACATTATATACACATCATATAAGCATGTATTATTTAACAAAATCCAAGTCCTTTTTAGTCATTTTATATCTAAAATTGTTTTTCTATTAACCATCCAAACATGTTTCAATTTATTAAACTGTCAATCTAAATATAAATGGCATTATATTATCTAATTTTTACATAAAAGTTAGATTGAATGAAACTATTTCTATCACCTCTAATCCAAACACACTCACATATTTATTATCATCTCTTATATTAAAACTTCTCATTACTAACTTGTTGTTATAGGCTTTTTTAGTAAAAATATAAAATGGAGCTAGTAATTATAAATTATAGAATAAAAATATAAAAATGTGTACAAGATATGACCTTTTAATATAAAAGTTAGTTAAAGAGTTGTATTTGGCCCTAAATATAATAAGTCTTTAATCCATTTTATATATACTCCTTTGTTCATTAATATAGAATATATTTAACTAATTTGATTAGATTAAGGAAGTTAGTAAGTTAGTTAATATGATATTATTTTCTAAAACACAACAATCATATTTCTTAACTTACTCTATCCCTTTCTTACTTGATTATTGTTAATGGACTATCAATAAGGGTAATTTGAGAAAACTTGATAAATATAGATAAAATGTCTTATATTTATAATCAGGATCAACTCCCCAATTAAATTTTATATTAAGGACTAGAGGAGTAATATTATCATTTTTTTCTCAAACTAATTTACCTATTTTATAAATTGATATATAATATAATTAATGTTATATATGAATATTTTGAAGAGATCATATCATATTTGTTATAATTAACTGATTTATTTGACTTCATGAATCTGTCTAAATTAGTCAATTAGAGTTTATATTAAGAACGAAGAAGTAATAAATTTTGGAATAGAATATATATTGTTTCAATTTTTAGTATACAAGGGGTATTATATTATAAAATAGAATGGACTGTTTTATATATTTTAATTTGAGCAATTTTGCATTTGGAATCAAAATACCCATTAAAACCCCACAGCATTTTTACAATGAGTGAGGAACACGGCTCATTAGATAGAGAACGGATACTTTCCTTATATATAACAAATCAGAAGAAAACAATATTTAATTTTAAATATCTTTCACTTGTCAGGCATATCAACTTAAAGAACTAAAGATGGCTTTAAAAGAGATACTTGACTCATTCTCTTCAAGATCGAAGGATTTAGACATATACGTAAATCCGATGGAATGATTAAACTACCCATATTAAACAGAATCATGCGGTGAATTTCGTTCATGTTATACAACAGATACGCAGAAAGAAGATCAAGAGATCTCTTTACAATGAAAGGTTTTGAGAGGGAGAGAACAATCTGTGTTTGGAGTCTCAAAATAATCTAGAACTGACTTCTCATATCCCATATAACACATCCTTAATGGTTATTGATTCTTGTGTTTGTTTTTTTTAGAATAGAGAGAGGGTTCTAAACCCAAAACAAATGACATATTACTCAAACATGGGGGTAGAGATTCCAAGACACCCCTAACATAGCCACATCAATATAGAAATGTCCATTTCTCATCCGGAAGACTATATTTTGCAATGATCTCAGCAATCAAAATATACTGAATATGAATAAACTAGTCACGTCTCATCATTTCCTCCACTTAGTTTTCCCCACTTAGGTTGCAATTATTGAGTGGGTTGGCTTCTTAAAGAAAAAAGATAAAACTGCCTCACTAGACCAAAATATTTTATTTATTTATAATATGCCCCACTTACTTAATTGGGCTGGGGTCTTAATCCACTAACTAAAGGCGGGTTTAACACATATAACCTAACAAAGATGTCCAAACATTAATTCTCTCCTCTCAAGCGATATGGAGTTTCATAAACAGTAGTTCATACTTCTCTTCTTGTATTCTCTGG
The DNA here is from genome assembly GCA_037074615.1 of Leucaena leucocephala. Lineage (NCBI taxonomy): Eukaryota > Viridiplantae > Streptophyta > Magnoliopsida > Fabales > Fabaceae > Leucaena > Leucaena leucocephala. Next base: position 32,583,666 of record CM073520.1, on the reverse strand, counting down.
GTTTTCTTCTTTTTATTGATCATGAGTCTTGTACTATTATAATGATACCTTTTATCATTTTTTTTCCTAAAAACAAGGCAATATAGAGTTTCATATGGAAGATACATCTGCCAATGAAAAAATGTATTGTTTATACGAAAACTAATCCTTGAGGGTTTGTTTGGTATACAGGAAATTGGAGGGGGGGGGGAAGAAAATTTTAATGAGTTCAATTTAAACAAAAAAGATAAATAGAGTTATAAAATTTTAATAGAAAATAGATATAAGATAAAAGAGTGAAGAAAAAATAATTACAAATTTTGACCCTACGTCTTGATTTTTTTTTCAATTAAACCCTCTCTTCCCCTCAATTTCCCTCATACCAAACACCCATCTCTTGCCATTGGAGAGATCCTTGAGGAGGATCATTTTAAATTGCTCTAATAGTTGTCCTTCTGGCTGCCTAGAACAAGAGACCATGAATCTTGTGTTTTTTTTCTCTCAATGCAGTTTCACCAAGGCTTTTGGCTGCCTAATGTTCTACATAGATATTTTAGGGAGACCATGTCATATTTATTATATTTAAATAATTTATCTAATTTCCTTAATCTACATAAATTAATTGAGTAACTCCTATATTAAAGACTGAAGTAGTATAAATTTAGGAAATAATAAAGTAGATTGAGATATAATATTATTTAATATCAAAGTAAAATCATCAACTAGTTTTTACATTTCAAACAAATAAGGTTTCAATTTTCTTAATATGATGTGGTGGATGAGGAATTAATATGTTAACAAATGAAAATGAAATCCAGAAATATCTATGAGATGTTAGATAATTATCCAAATGGATTCCAACACTTGAACTAACGTGTCTTTAAAGAAAACCTTTTCAGATACAACCATATATCGTTGTTCCTTGCTTGTCTTCTTCGTATGGTTATTAATTTGGTGGATAATAAATTACCTGTGCTAAGCAAATGAGGAGAGAAAGTTCATCAATTCAGATTTCTTACAAGTTACAAAACACATGAAACAACATACACCATTTTCGGAGACATCAATATTCCACGCTTCAACCTGTTCCTAGTTTTATGTTTTATGTCTCTAATAATGATACTATATAGTATAAGCATCATTTCTTTCTTTCGGTTTCTAGTTGGTTTTACTACCAATAATCACTTTTTTGTTTCCCCATACACAATTTTTCTCATTTATTTATCTCGTATAGCTTAAAATTATTTAAAATAAACTGATCCAAATATAAATGTTGTATTTAAAATAGCATGGTATTAAAATTTCACTCTAGATCAACCATTCATTCTTGTGAATTGGCAGCAAACCAATTTCCTGATCAATCCAGTCAAAAATTTTAGACAAGTCAAATGCATTGGTTTTTATCCCCCCCCCCCCAATAATTCGAGTGAGATTGTCATGACACCCTTGTTGAGTATAAAATGATGCCGTTTTAAGTAAAAAAAAATTATAATCAATTAAATTTGTTCTTTAATAAGTCTGTTTTGTTAAATTATATATGATTTATATATGAATATTCTATTTAATATCTTATCCAGTTTTCAATACATCATATTTCAATTATTTTATTGTTAATCAATCCAGTTAAATTATTTAATATAATTTTTGTACAAAAAAAGTAGTAACAATTAACAACTATTCTTTTTCTAAATTGTATAAGAAAATGCTATTATTTTTTAATGATAAAAATAAAGAGCCAAAACACCCAAACTGTTTGAAACATCGAAATCAGGAATAGTAATTAATAAAAGACTCAACACAAATAACCAAAATTAACAACTTTAAGGGTATGTTTGGTACCATGAAAATAGAGGGGAGGTGAAATTTTAATAAATTCAATTTAAAAGAAATAGATAAGTGGTGTTATAAAATTTTAATAAAAAAATATAAGGAAAAAGAGTAAAAAAATTATTTAAAACTTTTAATTATTAAAAGAGAGTAGTTTTTAGTACAAATGATTAAAAATTAGTACTTTAAAAAAATTAAACACATATTTTTTATAAATAATTAACTTAATTAATTTTTTAATCTCTATAAATTAGTTCTCTAAATTATATAATTATAATAGGAAAAAAAGGAAGTATATTTAGTTTGGATTTAGAATTTATCCTTGTACGGGTAGATAATCCAACGGTGGATCTTCTTGAACTGAAGTGCTCCACTAAATTATGGGCGACCCGACCCGTTCAAGGGGAGGCTGGTGTTGTGATGAGGGGCCAGGCGGCCAGCTCATTTTTACCAACTCTCGAGGGATTTGTTTGTCAATCTAATTACATTCACACAGAACGACAAGGGATAGAAACAAACAAACAGGAGAATTACCATTTTAAAAAGGAAAGGAATAGCAAACTAAAATAGGAAGGAGTGAAAACGAAAAAGGAAAAAAAAGAAAGAGCAGAAGAAAGATACGTTAAGGAGTGCCTTTAATTTGGCAGCTTCTTTGTTCTTTTTGTTGGCGTGGCCTCTTCTATTCCTCATCTTTTAATGATCCTATTTATAAATTATAGGGAGAAGATTTTTTCTTTATTTTTTTACATAAATATATAATTTTATATTTTATTTATTATTGTATAGATTTTGTTCTCATATAATATAATTAGGGATATATATTTAATAGAGATAAATTTAAAAAATTGTTAAATTTTAAAATAAAATTAATCAAATTTAAAAAAAAATCTTTTCGATAAAATATATTAAAAATTAATGACTTATAAATAGAATACTTGATGCGTAATCGAAGAGCTTCTGCAGAAAATATTTTCTTTTCACTCTTATTCCTTTCATTCTTTCATTCCCATCCCTTGCTATTGCCTTACTAATACGCATACTGCTACTATATGTCTCATATATGCACGCTTTAAAATGATCAATCATTTGTATCTCTTGATCCTAGTTTTTTTTTGTTCTCATGTTTAAGATTGATGTTGTTCTAGATTACTCAATTTGCTCCTTAAACTGGAACAACATCAATCTCAATTTGCTCCTTAAATATCAACGGGGTTGATAAGTGGTAAGCGATTTAGTATTGTTTAAGCGAGATCTCGAATTCGAGTTTTGGTACATGCAAAAAATTCTTATTGGGAGACTTACCCACTATTGCCAGGTGCGCAACGTGGGTCGGATCTAAATGTAGTCGGGGTAAAACTCAGATAAATTGGGTGGGCAACCAAAAAAAAAATTGCTCCTTAAATTACATCAGTGCTATCATATACAAGAAGAATTTACCCAATAATCCTCTTGACCATTTAGTTTTTAATGGCACCTTAGAAAAAAAAGATGTCAATTATATATGTTGTTCAAGTCTTTCTTTACTCATTCCCTTTATAAAACTGATGTTTTAAGAACTCCACATCACCCTATTTCTACAATACCAACCTTAATGGTGTAATTTTCTTCATTTTATGTAATTGTTCTTTTTATCCAATTTTATTTTATTTTTTCTTCCTCCAATTAGTAGACCTATTAAAGTTTTTGTCTTTGATTTTAATTTTGATTGATATTAAGTTTCGCGTGCAGGAAACTAGTAATGGTGGCGAAGTGCCCACACATGTGCGTGTAGTACGATATGGGATAAGGCTTCAATATTTGAGTTATAAGAACCATTCACTTCTTTTCAAAATTCCAAGTGGCCGTCTCTATCTCTTGAAAATTTTAATTAATTATTACCCGCTCCATATCTTAAATATAAGAGTTAGATAATTAATTTATAAATATTAATTAAATTAATTAAATTATTTGTTATAAATATGTGTTAGTTTTCTTAAAATACACATCTTATCTTACTTACATTGATAAAAATCAAAACCCTTTTATGCTAGCTAACATATTTTAATGAGGTTTTGGGTTTAAATATGACAATTTTTTTATTGGATTAAGGTGTATTCAACAATTTAAAGTATTTTTTTATATGCACATGGTGTCTTAGAGTAATTCGAAACTCATCTATCACTATGAAATATTTTTTAGATACGTCTAATATGTTAAAATATTTTTTTGTGTATTGGTACTAGATTAATAAAGAAATATTTTAAGACCCTGGTCACATAAAAAAATAATTTATAGTGCTTGATACATAAAAAAATATTTTAAGGTGTTGAATGGACCTGAAAAAAATATTTCAAAGGATTTGATGGACCTTTACCTTTTTACTGTAATAAAAGGAGGGAAAAAAAAGTAACAATTAGATAGAAAATCACCCACCTTTTGAAAATTTCAAAGTTTTAATTATTCTCCTCCTAGATTTGAGGAAGTTTATCGTGAACTATCCATGCTTTATAAATAGTAATTTTTTTTAATAAGTTATTCATATGAACAAAATTAAAATAAATATAGATGTGTATACCGATTATACTTATGACAAAAGAAATAGTTAAACAATAAATGCTATAGTATTAAAATTCCAGTTAAATCGGTTAGTTATATCGAGGAATCATTTAACCAGATCCCTAATTAGTAAAGTCAAGAGTTTTGAATTGGATGTGATTTTATTTTTTTGCTATAGTATTAAAATTTAAGTTAAATCGGTTAGTTATATCAACGAATCATTTAACCAGATTCCTAATTAGTAAAGTCAAGAGTTTTGAACTGTTGATTGAACGTGATTTTATTTTATTTTTTCTTATTAAGCCTGGAATAACATTATTGTGTTAAAAAAATATCAGACTCTTGCTTTGTAACTCAGTTTTATTGGATTATATATGAATATTCTATTTATTTATGAATTAATTTATTTTTATTTAACTTTTAGGGTTATATATGACTATTGTTGGGCATTTTAATTTAATTATATTATTTCCACATAATTAGGTTGATCCCGATTCAAGTAAGCACTGATCCTTAAATCACTATATCTGTTAAATGAGAGACAAATATATATATTACTTGTATGACAGGGAATAATTATTTTGCATGTACAGAACATAGCCATGGAGAATGACAGAAACAGTAGTTACACACGTACACTTGTTTCTTCCTCTCTTTCTACGGAAACACAGACCCGTATATATTATATGACAGCGGGGAAATTATTGTAGAAATTATTATGAGATCCAAAAAAAAATAAAGATTTAATTATCATAAAGGTCCAAGCAGTATAATCTTATTATCAATCTTACATTGTAATTTGTCATTATTAACTTTTTAATGATAATCTACACCTTTAGATAATTAATTCTTTTATTTAGGATCTCAATGTAATTTCTTAAAATTATTAAGCGAAGAGTGGAGGGAGAAGAAAGCGTGGAAACTTTCTTGTTTTGCATGGACAGAAAAAAGCCACGGTGTATATATATTGAAACGAACAGTTTTATGTTTCTTCCTCTGCTCTCTCTCTCTCTCTATATATATATATATACACACATATATGGGTATTTTCACAATGAACAAATCAAGTAAAAGATATACTGCTGATATAACTGCGTTTAAATTTGAGCAACACAGAGATAAGAAGCCTCAGCTAGGGTGATCGATTTATATAAATATACTTGCTAAAGCGTGTATATATATATATGCATACATATATATAGAGAGAGAGGGGGGAGGGGGGAGGGAGAGAAGAAAATTAGGAAGAGTCAGGGGAGAGCAGCAAAAGAAGACAAGTTTTGATAATGTAAAGCTTTCCTTTCTGTTGTGAGAGAAAGCGTCGAAACTTGGCGAAGCATACCTTCTTCTTCTTCTTCATCTTCATCTTCATCTTCTTCAGTTTCTTCTTCATGCTTGAAGTCGAACCTCTCGTCCCTATTATTTGTTGTAGATTATTATTATTCCACACACAAATAGATAGAGCCACACCACTCTCACACGCACAAGGCACAACCCTTTGAGCTCTCTTTAAGGGTCTTGAATTGCTTTCTTATAGGGCTCTTAGACGACGAGAGTTGGTGCGTTGGGGGCCCCAATTATGAGGACAAAAATTGTGGCTAAGAGCCTAAAACTGCTATTCTCATGATGAAAAACTGTGCAACCTAAGTGTTCTCTGTTGAAATTTTAAGTGATATTAATTGAGATAGTAAATAATTTTACTAAAATAAAACAAACAAATATAAATATTGAAAAAACAAACATATTTAGAGTATTTTAACTCGTTTTAATATAGATCTCAAGTTTAAAATGACTTGAGATATTATAAGTTTGTACAGAAAAATTATATATATTTAAATATTAATAGAAACATAATAAAATATTCAACTGAAAATTAATATAAAAAAACTTATATTCATATGGAAACTTCGCAAAATCCATACATATAAGTATGTATGTGAGTACTAAAATAAAAATTAGTATAGTTTTCTCATTCTTTGAAACTAAAGTTTTAATCATTGTATATCCCCCTCGTACAACGTTACGTTTATAGGAAATTGGTCCCATCATCAATCATGAAACAATATATTAAACAACTATATATATATATATATATATATATTAAAAAAATTATAGCCTATCTAACATTATAAAATATTTTTTTAAATATATTTAATACTTTAAATATATTTTATAGTCTAATAATTTATTTAATACTTGAAAATATTTTTTATGTACACCTAATATTTTTAAAAATATTTTATAATTTATCTAATATTTTAAATTGTATTTTTAGGTGTGTCTAATCTTTTAAAATATTTTTTAATATAATTTATTTTTAAAAATTAAAATATTAGATACACTTAAAAAATATTTTAATACATCGGATAAATTATAAAATATTTACTAATATTAGACATATATTTAAAAATAATTTAGGGTTAATCTAATTGTTGGTCGAATTGAACGGAATTAACTAGATCAACTAACAGGGAGGGAATGACCATCGGTTAGCGATTCAGACGGGCCCTTGACAAAAGAGTGTGAGAAAAAATTGCAGAGAGGACATGTTTGTGGGGTTTGTGCTCCAACTTTTCAGAGATGTGATGGAGGGCAATTAAATAAATACATCTCTTGCCTCATTTTTTTCCCTTTATTCTTTAAAAATTTGCTGAAAATTTATAATCTAAAATTTACTTAAAAAAGAAGTATCAATTGCAACTCTTCCTATTCAATATATTTTTAATTATATACAAAATAAAAAATATTTATGTCTAATTAAGATATATTATATAATTAAAATAAATTATACTATTGAAAAAATAAATACTTTTAAATAATATATTTTATAATATATGAATTTTTAATAATTTTATTCTATTCTTTTATTCTGGCTATTGAAACCCTAATTCTAATTTCAAGGGCCTTCCACCCCGCGGATGGATAGAGAGGGATGGCAGAGCTCATCACACAGTACCTTGGACAAAGCTCCTCGTATTTTGACTAGGGTACCGACCTACATAAATTATTTTATTATTTTTATATCGGGTTGTTTTTATTATCTTATTTATGTTTTTAATATTTTCATCTAAGGTTAGTTTCTTATTACATATAAATACTATATAATTATTATTATTTTTAATTTTAAAAGATGTTACCTTATATTCTTACATTAATATTTTCAAGAGAATATAGTTTCAATAAAGATAAATATATTGTTTTTATAAATGGGATATTTTTAAATATTTGTTTATTATTCTTTTGTATTTGGTTAAACACATCACAATATTTTACTAACCTAGCTTACATGAGCTCCTTTTATTTTGATTTTTATATGCTAGCTGACATTGGCGAAATTTTGATCATTTTATGGATTTAGTTAATATATCTTTTAAATATATTTTTTGCATGCTATAATCTTTTCTGTAAAATTCGTTACAAAAAAAAATTAAAATTTTATTTCGTTTTTATCTTTTTATTTTTGTATACATCATATTCAATTCCCAACATAAGACGATGCTCGTGCAGACACGAACACAGGCACATGTGCCAATGATTCTGTAGTTTATTTATGGAAATTTCCTGATAAATAAAAGATTGCAAGTTCAATTCTTTTTTTAAAAAATAATTATAATTAATTAAATTAAATGCATTTTTTTCTTCCCTTCTTTCTTAGTGAGAAAACTCGACTATATAGTGATATTAATTTTTCTAATGGAAAATTCAAATTCTTCGAAAGGTGATCAGTTCTAGTTTCTCCTGCCACCACTATACTCTGCTATTCCTATAATACATTAATTTTTTTTGTAATTATATTTATTATATATATAGAAAGATAAAAAATTAAATACAAAGTTACTAACTACTAGGTATTTGTTTAAGAAATATAAATTCTACCAATTCAGAGATAAAATTCTATCCATGGGTTTAAAAGTCCCAAAATATAGTACAATTGGCTTGCGTGAGTTGAGAAAATTTTAATCCCTAAACATAGATTTGGAACTCTGGAATTTGACAAATCTTTAAATTGCGCGCCAAAAGAAAACAAGAGAGATGAGAGCTTTTTATAAATTGATAAATATAAAAATCTTAAAACTTTATTTGTTTTAATAAAATCAAGGGGAAGAGTATTTTTTCATTTAGTTTAGGAGAAATAAGAGAAATGAGAGTTTTTTTATAAATTGATAAATATATCTTTATTATTTTTTTATATTTATTCATTGTTATTTTATTTTTATAATTTATTGATTTTTTTCTTTTATTCCCTTTTCTTAAAAGAAAAAAATTTAGATTTTTTAAGTAAAAATATAATTTAGATTTGGGAAAAAAATGAACAAAGAGAATTGATTTTTGAAGAGAAAAAACGAATACTATGTAAGAAAAAAAAATCTAAACAATAAAAAGAATAGAATGCATTTTGTTGCAATATTCTACTAGCACCAAAATCAAGCATGGAAGTTTAAGAGAAAAAATAGTTTTATTATTTTAATTGTTATAGGTAAAATTAAAATATTTAAAAAAATAAAAAAACATGTGACTAAAATTTTCTCATGCTTCAAACCATCCCATTTATAGAAAGGAGGGAGAAAAGGGGAAAGGAATGTTAGAAGACAAAAATTTTAACCTTCTCTCTCTTTAATTTTTCTAATCAAATATACTTATCCCTACCCTAATGTTTCCTTCATTTTAAAAACTCACAAACAAACAATGCCTAAATCTTTTTTTGAAGTGAACAATTTTTATATAAATATTGAATTGTTCTTAGTGTGAACAATTTCAAGTATATTATTCAGGTAAATATTTCTTACAATGCAGTACTCATCTTGCCTATTTATAAATAGATAGATAAAAAAAATAATTTTATTTATAAGTCAAATTATTAAAATTTTTATATGAATATATAATTTTTATCTTTATTTATTATTATGTTGATTTTATTATAATAAGTATAGTAAATATTAAATATAAATAAAATTAAAAATTATTAAACTTTAAAGTAATGATAGTGAAATTTGAGATTTTCTTAATCTTGAATGTCTTGAATAGAACATACTAGTAAGATCAAATGGGTATTTTAGGTTTTTTAACTCGGGCCTGTTTAAATAAAATTTTAGAAAAAAATTTATAAAAAAAATATTTTTGGTAGTTTTTAGAAAAGGGTTTTTGGAGAAGAGTTTATGAAAAAAAAATAATTTTGAATAAATGAGTATTTTGATAGTTATTTCTAAAAGTATTTTTATTATTGGTAAATTATGAAAAAGGGTATGATTATTAAATATAGAAGAGAGAAGAGAGAAGAGATGATAGAGGAGAGATGAAAGATAGTGTAGAAGATAGAGGAAAAATGATGTAAGAAAAAATAGGGGTAATATAGTAATTGATTAGTCTATAAATTTTTTACTGTTTCATAATATATTATAAGTAGTTTATCTAAAATTTTAATTTTAAATTATAATTAATCTATTTTTTAAATAAATATAATTATTTATTTTAATTTTTTTAAATTTAAATTTTATCTAAATTTGTTACGTATTTAGGAAACTTTGACAGCAACTCTTGAAAGCAACGGGAACACGATGAAATGAATAAATATCCTGTTCTTTCCAAAAAGATAAATTCTACAAATTTTGGAAGTAAAGATCAAATTAGGCAAGTAGGGCCCTAGGACGTAAGTTTTGCTATATATTATGTCACTCTGGCACGAACTTTTTAATAGGGGACATCCCATCAAACAGTCCAATTGAGTTGTCGGCAACTCAATAGATCAAAAAATTACTGCCCTCTTTAGATATTTGAGTTCATTTCCTCAATTTCTACACTATGTGTGTATAGATAGAATTTTAAAAAAAATATATATAAAAAATAATTTTAAATAAATAAATATTTAAATAGTTATTATTAAAAATATTTTTATAATTAAAAAATTATAAAAAATATAATTTTATTAAAAATATGAGAGAAGAGATAGTAGAAAAGATAAAAAAGAGAGGGAAGAGAGGGTAAAAGAGAGAGACGGGAGACGAGAGATAATAAAAAAAATAGAAAAGAGATGAGAGATAGTGTAAAAAAAATAAAGATAAAATAGTAATTGAGTAATCTATAAACTATTTTACTGTTCTAAAAATTACTCTAATTAATTTATCTAAAATTATGTTTTGATCTAAAAGTCCTTTTGAATAAATATAATTATTTATTTAAAAAAAAACCAATTTTTTTAAAAAATAATTTTTAAAACTATAATTTACTGACAAACCAAACAAATCCTATGTTTGTTTACCTTACATTTTTATTAATAAAATTATTTATGTTCATAAATAGTTTAAAAGTAATAATATAATAAATATTTCATATTTTATTTTCTTAAGAAAAAAAGTATTTGTCTACACCCAAAAATATATCCTTAATTGACCAAATAAACTCTGTTAATAATTCATCAATATAAATTACTTTGTTTAGAGACAAAAACCTTTTATGTTGAAATCTTAAAAGGGAGTATGCTCTTGATAAAAAAAAATTCTAACAAATAATATTATTTATAAATTATAAACTAATTTGACTTCTCGTTGAAATTTCGTAAAAAATGAATGGCTAACTCTAATTGCATTCCAACAAGACTAATATGTAATTAGTAATATTTTGGGGTAAATGGCATTAAGTTTGGTTAAAACTAAGTTGCATTATTTGCTATTTATAAATAATATGTTTTTCTATAAATTTTACATTATATTTAATAATATTAATTTGGTAATTCTATGGAACGTGTTCCCTCCGGTTCTAATAGTAGGAATTATTTAAAGAATTGTTAAATATAATATTTTAATATATTTTTTATTTTTAAAAATTAATTTATTTAATTTATAAAATAATATATAATTTAATATTATAAATAATTATTTTAAAAAAACTGTGTTATATTTGTTATAATTTAATAATTTATATAAATTAATTAAGGCTGAAATAAAATAGTAATTTATGATATGACATGGATCCAATATATGGTGATTATTATTTTTTTTAAAAAAAAAAAGTTTTCAAATAATCGGTTCCAATGATACTAGGGGACGTGGCCACGGATGTTGATGGGGGTGGAAATTTGTTTTATATATTTTGTATGATTGACGCAACAGTATAGAATTTGTTTAAAAAATATCATTATATATATTATTCATAAAAATATCATAATATGCTTACAATGACATTAATATCTTACTAGTGACTACATGTTGTAGTCGTGCATATTTTGAGGGATTGTTTGCTATAGGGATTTGATGGTAAATTTTTTTGAATTAAATTTTAAAAATATTAGAGAATTGGAGTAAAAAAAAATAAATAGTTTTTTTATCTTTCCTATTTTCTTTATTAAAATTTTAGAATCCTATCTGTCCAATTTTTTAAAAGTTAATTCAAAAGAATATTATAACCCTCCTCTCCTTCTTTCAAAATCCCTCATATCAAATTGCTTCTAAAAAGTTATTTCCTTTTCCTTGACACTATTTTGCGAGAGATTAAAAAAAAAAGAGGATATGAAGACCTTTTTTTTTAAATTAGTTAAGTTATTAATTTAATATTTAATAATTTACTTATAGTTAGAATTATTATCAATTCAATTATAATTAAAATATATAAAAAAAAACTAGTCATGTAAAATTTAATAATATTTAGATAGAAAAATAGGAAAAAGGTAATGCTTAAATAAAAATTATATTAGTTGGCAAGTAAATAAAATGACCATCTCTAAACCACACATAAATTTTTAATATTAACAAAGATAGGGAGTGGATTTTCTTCTTTCAAACCATTGGATAGATTATATTTCACCTAGAATTATTATATTATCTCAAAATTATCCTTACGAAGTTTACAATATTTCATCTCTTCCAAACATATGATATCCTTAAGAGTGAATATGCCACAAGGAGAGGTTAGGTACGTTCCATTGAAGCCCTTTTAGATCTTGGGAGAATCCGTTTATTTAGACTTCTATAAAAAATTATTAAAAGATAGAGTTTTAAACAGTTTTTATAAAAGAATTTTAGAAAAAGAGCTTATAAAAAATAATTTAAAAAATAAGTATTTGGATAGTTATTTTCATAATAGCTTTTATGATTAGTAAATTACTATAAAATATGTGGGATAAAAATAAATAAATTAATCATCAGCAACAATTGTTCATCATCTCTGTGACACTGAAGACGAGCAACGATGGTGAGAGGCAAACAATTCTTCTTTGATGGTGATTTGTGGTTCTTCTTCTCTCCGCAACTAGATTGGGACATCGACTCATGGATGCTCAGTAGTGACATGGACCACGACTTCCCATCAATGACGAGCAGCACCCTCCCTCCCTTCCTCTCTCCTAACGATATATGCTTTCTCCTTCGATGACGATGATCCTCCTCTTTCACAGTGATAGACGGTAGAAATGACGACAAAAAGAGAGAGAATAGAAGATATGGAATAATAAAAGATAGAAAAGAGAGAGAGTAGATGAAAAAAATAGGAGTAAAAATAATAATTATATAATTTAAATTTTTATTATTATTTTAAAATTTATTCTTAATAATTTATTTAAAATTTTAGTTTTATTGAGCCTAAATTGTTTTTGGTATACATTACATTGAGCCTAAAATTAAAGAGACAAAAAGCCCTTTTATAATATATAAACATTCTGTTGCAACTTGCAAGAAATTTAAGGAAAACCTCCAAAGCCCAAACAGCCCAACTCCTAATGGTTTCTCAATTCATAGTTTACTTTTATTTCAAAAATTTAATTTGAAGATTTTTTTAAGAACGGTTAAGTTATATACTACTCGTATTTTTAATAGCATCTCACATTCTAAATAAATTATAATTTATCTACCATTCTAAAATATTTTTTATTAGTCTTCAGTATTTTAAAATAATTTTTTTATTTTTTTATATATTTAATGTCTTAAAATATTTTTTTAATATCACTCAATTTTTAATTTTAAGGTACTTATTACTGTAGAGAAAAATATTTTAAGGGCACAATTATACTAAAAATACTTTAGGATATTTGATGAACAAAAAATTAATTTATAATACTGAGTGATATTGAAGAATAACCTCTTTAAGAATTATTTAGTATTATACGTTTGGTAAGATGAAAGAATTTTTTATAAAAATATAAGTGGAAGTAGAAATATAATTAGTCTAAAAATAAGTTTTAAAAGCTTGTTTAGTATGTTATAAATGAGTATGAAATTAATATATATATATTTTTTTTAAAAAAGGATGAAAGTAGAAAAAATTGAGGTAAAATGATTTAAAATGTTTTGTATGGTATAGGAATTCATAAGTTGAGATAACAAGATTTAATATATTTTATTTCTATAAAACCTATATCAATTATCAGCTTTTTAGATTGAACTAAAATGAGATAAAATATTATAAGTAGAAGTGGTATCGGTTCCATGATATCAAATAAAAAAAATATTTAATTCTATTTTATTTTTTTAACTACAAATTTCAAAATTGAAACTAGGCTTAAAAAAAGCCTGAGTAGCTTCAAATAGGCTCAATTATTGTTAATAAGTTGAGCTCAATTTTATCATCTCCTAAATATTTATTTTAAATCAAATTCACCCTGTAATTTAAAAATTATGTAATGAAAGAAATTGACTTAATAATTAATAAGTAAACTTTAATTAAGGTGATGCATACTCAAATTTATACAATTAATATATTTTTATTAAAAAATTATACTATTTTTAAGTAAAAAGGCAAAAATGATATTAAGATAATAATAATAATAACAACAACTACAGAATTCCAATAAATTAAGGAAAAATAAAATTATCTATATGCCTATTATAGAAAATAACATCTTCTATCCTACCCTACATGAGAAAGAAGCAAAAGAACTGAGAAACGAATATCCTCATAGATAGTATTGGGGATATTCATGGAAGTAGCCTTTAGATCAACAGATGCTTGATGACAACAAATTCCAAGAGTTTTTTTTTTACAAGATAATAAAAATTTAAAAAAAGAGTTAAACTCACGTACGATTTAAAGATAATATAAAATATTATTTTTTTTAAATAATACTAATATCAGATAAGACGAGCTGTCTATTACCCTAACGCATAAATTTAAATATCCAACAGTTAAAATGACTCCTTAAATATTATGACTAGAATAATAATAAAATAATATTTTTTTAAAAAATTAAATATATTTTAAATAATTATATATCTCATCCTTTTATAAATTAAATCCATATTATGTCAGCTTGTTGATTTAGCCTAGAAATGCTAGAGTTGCATATCCAACTTAACCTAGGAGGAGCATGAACTTTATTCCAAATAAAATGTTATATAAGATCGTGATTATAGACCCATTTGGATAGAATTTTAAAAATGGGCTTATGAAAAAAAAAGACTTTTGAACAGTTTATAGAAAAGGGCTTTTGGAGAAGAGATTATGGAAAAAAAATGGGTTTAAATAAATGAGTGTTTGGATAGTTATTTATAAAAGTACTTTTGTTATTGGTAAATTACGAAAAAGGCTATAAGTATTAAATGAGGAGAGATAAGATATGAGAGGAGAGAGGAAAGAAGGTGTAAGAAAGAAAAGAGAGAAAAAGTAGGAGAGAGGGTGTAAGAAAAAATAGGGGTAATATAATAATTGATTAGTTTATAAGTAGTTTACTGTTCTATAAGCTACTCTGACTAACTTATCTGAAACTTTAGTTTTAAACCATAATTTAGTTCAAAAGCCGATTTGAATAAATATTACTGTTTATTTTAAAAAATTTTCAAACTAAAATTTTGCCCCAAAAGGGTTTTTAAAATCTTGGTTTTATAAAAACCAAACAGGCACTATGTGCGTGTTTGGGAGGAGAGAAAATTTAAGTTTTAAATTTAATTTTGGGTAAAATCTAGATTTTAAAATTTTTTAAAATAAATAGTTATATTTATTCAAACGGGCTTTTGGACTAAACCATAGTTTAAAAATAAGATTTCAGATAAGCTGGTCAGAGTAACTTATAAAACAGTAAAAGAATTTATGAATTAACCAATTAATATATTACCCCTACTTTTTCTTACATATTCTCTCATCTCTTCTACGTTTTCTTATACCCTCTTTCATTTCTTTTCTTACACCCTCTTTCCTCTCATCATTTAATACTTATACCATTTTTTATAATTTATCAATAATAAAAATATTTCTAAAAATAACTATCTAAATACTCATTTATTTAATTTTTTTATAAATTTTTCTCTATTTTTTTTTTTAAAAACTGTCTATTTTTTCTTTATAAATTATTTTTTAAATTTTTATCTAAATAATCCTGTGACAAATAAGAACATGGCGAAAGATACTTCTAGCCTGTCTTTTATATATATATATATATATATATATATATATATATATATATATATATATATATATATATATTCATAAAATAAGTTTTGGGCGAGTGAACTCTGGATTGAAAATTATTTTATAGAATGTAATAAATGAGAGTAAAATATATAAAAGAATTTAGAATTATTTTTTGTCTATTTAATTTATTCTCATTTTAATTTTGACCCTTATAATTTTAAATTATAATTTTTTGCTATTTAAAGATAAAATAATATATATTTTTATTAAAATATAAAAAAAATAATATTTTTAAAAAATAAATTTAAGAGATAAAAATTAAAATAAAGATAACTAATAAAAATTAAAATTGTATTAATTTAATGTTTTGATAGTTTGTATTTAATTATAATTAATTTATTTAATTTTTTAAATTTATTTAAATTAATTAATTATCTTTTATATTAAATATAGATGAGAGATGTATTAAATAGTGGTATAATTGAAAATAATAATTATTAAAATAATGTTATACCCACAAATGAAAAAGAAAAACAAAGGGGAAAAGGGAAAAGAATGGCAAAGGAGGAGAGTGGAGGAGGAGGAGGGTGAGGAATAATAGGCTTACAGAATAGCAATTTTCATTCTGGCATGAAACTGTAGAGAGTAGAAAATCTTGTGTGCGAAGAAAAATGGAACAACGGCGACAATGAAATTGGGAGACTTGGTGGATATAATTAGGGTTTGAGGTTAAATGCTAACTCAAACGTTCGTATGGAAATCCGAAACTTCTGCAAAACTATCAGGTACTCCTTGAAACCTCTCTCCTCTAAATTTCTACTCTATAGCTCCTTATTGCCACCAATCCTTTCCACTACCTTACCTACGACAAGACCCCCTTCAAATTTATACATCAGATTCAGCCTCTTTCACTCTTCAACTTCTCTGAATTCCTCAGTTTTCACAGCTAAATACCAGTTTGTTAGTCCTTCATCATCATCCTTACAAATTGACGGTGGATGCATATACTTGAAGATTGATTTGTATAGACTTCATACTCGTAGGCATTTTAGGTCGTACTTTGCTTCTGTTGATCATCGTACACCGTTTGCAACTGCCAAGCAAGTCTCTGAAATCATTGACTTGGTGAGAGGGGGCGAGAATGATTTGAGCTCCAAGTTGAATGCGAAGAATGTAACTTTATCCATACCGTCATGTGTAAAAATGTTTCAGATATTGTCTCGTGAAAGAGTGTCAGCATTGCGATTCTTTGATTGGCTTAGGGCTTCACATCCGGAATTTTGTCATGATTCGCATATATGTAGCCTGGTTATTGATAATTGTGGGCGATTGGAAGATTATGAGGCAATGGTTCCCTTCTTGAAAGAATTTAACCGTAAATGTGTGCGCTTGGAACAAAAAGCATTTAGGTTCTTGCTAGATTCAAGTTTGCACAAGGCTTCTCTTATGGAATCTACAAAGAAAGTAATGTCTTTGTTAAATGAGGTTGGAGGGTCATGTCAAACTTCAGGCGTCTGGTCATTGATAGAAATATTTTGTGTTTCTGGTTCATTTGATATAGCTGAGTTTGTGATAGGGACAGCAGGGAGAAAGGTTAATCATTATAATGTCTTGATTAGGGAGTTTTGTAGAAGAAGGGATTGTGAAAGGGCACAGAAATTGCTAAAAGAGATGAAGCAAAACGGTTGTGCTCCAACTATAACTAGTTATAATATGGTGATTAGTTGTTTATGCACAAATGAAAAATTTGCTGAAGCTACCCAAATGCTTGGGTCTATAGAAAAGGACTATGGTTTACCAGATGCAAGTACATGTGATATATTTATTAACTTCCTATGTAAACGTGGCCATTTTGATTTAGTATTGGAATTTCTTGATAGAATGGTTGGGAGGGGTGTTGAACCTTCTATTGAATCTAATGCTGCAATAATTAAGGCTTACTTCAGATCAAAAAAATATGAGGAAGCACATAAGTTTGTGGTTGGCTCTGTTACAAAGCAGAGGTATTCAAGCAATGCAAACTACAGTTTGCTTGCAGCCCTTCATTTGAAGAAAGGCAATGTGCTGCAAGCCTCAAAGATTCTGCATGAGATGATGGATAAGGGTCTTAAACCTAATTTTCGGGTTTGCATGTCAGTAAGTAAGCGTCTGGAGAAGTCAAACACAGAAGCAATGCAGTCCGAATTAATGAGTAGATACTGGAGCATTATAGAGAAGTAAATGCAAATGCTGAATTTTGTAGAGGTTTTGCTCAATGCTCAGCATTTCCCTTGTAACCCTCAAGTGGACTAGTTTTGACCTGTTAATCAATATATGTGCTTTTCAGTTCTGGTACTGGTCGCTGGCAATGAGGTTGATTTCTTTCTGATCTCCTTCTTTATGCTGTTTTGTCTCCCTACCTTTGCAACAACTCCTTTAATGGCCTAATTTTCAGTTTTTTAAAGAGGTGTTTGCAAGAGACCTGAAGTCAATCGGCTGTGTTTACATTTATCACCCTTTGAAAAAAGTGTTTGAAAACAACCAGAAGGCTTAAGTTGAAGGGGTGCATTTTTATTTATCCCCCGTTTTAAGTTTCAAATTGTGGGAGGACTATATGTGCCACTGATATTTACTATAACAGCATTAACGGCGATGAGCAATACTATATGTTATGAATGTGAATTATCAGCACCTCCTACGGACGTTTAACTTGCATCCTATAGGAGATGAAAAGAAGTTTTTAATTACGCCTCCATTGTTTTCGCTGGAAAAGCTTTCTTTAAAAATAAACAATTACTTTTCCTATTTTGCTTCAGTCGCTGTTGCTATTAAGATACAACTGCCATTGTCTCCTGTCATCAATAATTAAGGACTATTGACATTACTATAGTTCAAGATCTTCAGTTGAAGTTTGTTTTATTATAATAGTAATTGAGGCTGGAAGTGATCTGGAAGCAAGAATTTGCTTGTTCTTCGAATATAATGAGTGAATGTGGTGTGAAACTTCACCTTGAAATTGAGAGGAGCTACCAGCTATGCTTGTCATCATGATTGTTCTGTGTAGGTTTTGCTTGGAAGACCCTGAAAAATATAAGGTAAGCATGTGGTTTCCTGGATTGATTTTGCAGCTTGGTTAACGGGAGGAATATTTTCTAGTCAAAATATCTTTTTTTGTTCTGGTGATACATATTCTTGTCAAAATATTTGATTTACGGAAAAGATGTAAACCACATCAAGCATATGAAAGAACATGCAAGTATATTTAGAACATTAGCTCTTGAAAATTTGGACCATTTGAGAACACAATTAATTTGGGGCTCACATGTCAGAAATTAGAGAATTAGCGGCCCTCATATTTAGCATCTTTCTTTTTCTGAAATTATTCTCTTGAGAAAATTTAGAAGATTCAAATATATATGTTTGGACTTAGTTCTTACATGTTTTCAAGTTTATTCACGATTGACTTGATTCATCTATCTCTTGTAGATTGAATTGTATTAAGAATTTCTTGTTATTATCTCTTGAATATTTGGGTTTTTAGTGCGTAGATCCCCACCGAATCCAAATCAAGGTAGAATGGGGAATAAAAATTGGATCCATTGAGATGAACCAAACTGTGAGTTTGTTTTGTCAGGGTAACCTGCAGACCTCTTGATTCTCTCTCTCCATTGTCACTCTTTCGTGAAATGGATTCTCTGACATGTTGTCGTCACCATCGTTGTTTTTTAAAATGTTGTTTGCTTCTCTTGTGTGCTTTCTATTACATACTTCATAAAAAGAAACAGAAGGAGTCAAAATTTTGACTATGTTGTTTTTAGGTTTACTTTAACACTGTAAGGATTGTCATGTTATTAATATATCAATATATATTGATAAAATCTATAACAAGTTGTATTATTTGTAGGTCATGAATAGTATGGGGCTTAGTTCTTAGACTTTACTCAATGCATGAGAAAATGTGTTTAATTCCTTCAAAAACAGACTCAAATTCAGGGCAATCAACATTCCATTCTTATACAATCTATGAACTAAATATGCCTTGAGTTCCTTCAGGAAGAGAAGGAAACCAAATTGCTTTATTTCATATTCACCAGAAAATTGCCCAGAAATTAATATGTAGGGCTTTGTTTTCAACTTTCTAGTCCATAGATGAGCCAATTGTTTTCCTCTTCCTTCATGGAAGAAAAGTTCAGAAGTTTTATAGGTTATGCTGTTATAGTAGTTCTGATACATAGGTTGCTGACAATTTGATCACCAGAGAATTTTACCAGTGACATGGATGTTGGGCATCCAACTTATTTGATAATCTTCCTTCAATCTTAAATATAAAAGATAATTAAAGGATTTATTTTAATATTAAATATAAGACTTCAATTTATTTTACCTCTTAAATTTATAATATTTTTTGAAGTTATACCTATTTATTGCATACATTAAATGGGGTTTTTATCAATGGGGGTAATGGTTAAGAGGGATATTTTAGGAAAATTGACTCGTATTTGTTACAAATAATTGAGTTGATTAATTTTCTTGACATCTTTAAATTACATTTAGGGTTAAGGATTAGATGGAGCAACTTTTTTTCAACTTTGCTTAGCACCAAATCTCTTAATTGCTTAGCATTTATTATCTTAGCACTGGAACTCTTATTGAGTTCCTATGCATCAAATTGCACAAGTTCCATACCATAAACGCAGTGACTTGTGAGTTTGATTCCCCCATTACTCACAACAAAGTTGCTTAGTTCTTATAGTGATATTTTATAGCACTGCCCTTGAAGAGACAGAGAAATTGGTAAATCATAACGTTATGAAATAAAAAGGTATTTATGTCTTAAATTTTAATAAATAAATTTATTTAAAAAAATAGTTTCAACTTCTTGAAAGGTAAGAAGTTAAACAAGCAAATTATATGTAAACTTTTTTTTTTTATTTTTTGAAAGTTAATTTCTCTAGAAGTACCCTAAGGGGGCTCATTTGGTTTGTAGAAAAGAATGGCTGAAAAATGGAATGGAATTAAAAATTGTTACCAAGTAATGATTTCATGAACATAATAGAAATTTTACTTCATTGAAAAGAAATTACCTTTCTTTAATTGCAACCAAACCAATTCTAAGAAATATGATAAACTGAGATAAGTGAGCCTTAGATGCTATATTTTATATTAATATTGGTAGTGCATTAAAAATTCAGTTTTGAGCTTACAAATAGGGGTGTGCATGGGCAGGGTTGGGCAGAGCATCCCCCCTGTCCGGTGCCCTGCCCAAAAAATGCATGGGCTGTATTTTGCAGCCTGAGGCCCGGCTCTGCCCGGTAAAAGCCCTAACAATTTTGGGCAGGGCATGCCCAAATCGTGATGTTATGCTCATGTTGTGAAAAAAATCTTCAATTATGAACTTATAAAATAATACCATATTCATGTATCTTCAAGAGTTAAATAATATCTATAATCCACTAATAATAAGACAACAAAGATAATAATTAAAATCTTGAGATCCATTGCATATAAAAAATAAGCTTTGAAGTCTAAGTAGTTTACAATTATAACTTTGTATCAATCTCCCCAATATTGATAAAGATAAAGCATCTAAAAAATAAAATAAATAATTATAATTTGTAATATAATCATATGATAATTAACAAAGTTAAAAAAAAGAAGAAAAAATTAATATAGTTATAAATATTAAAAGATACAACTTACCTACTTAATTACTTATATTTTTAAAATTACCTTCTAGTCACCAGTAGCTATCATATTCTCCCTTCTAAGATGGATAAAAAATAAAAAAAAAATAAAAGAATGGGGGCTCATGGGCAAGGCAGGGCAGCCCCTATGCCCGATGCCCAGCCCGAAAAATGTACGAGTTGTATTTTGTAACCCGATACCCTGCCCTGCCCTATATTTATCGGGCTGGGTAGAGCATACCGGGCCGCGGGCTTGTGTGCACATCTCTACTTGCAAAGGTACTTTATAATCTTTTAATAGAGGATATGTTAACTTTCTCTATATCGTTTTAATTTTAGTGTTGTCTGGCAATTATAACAAGTGGGTTTTATCTTTTTTAGTCCAACTGAGGGCTACGCACCCAAAATAAAAGAAACTAAATTATAAGGAAATTTAATCTTAAACATTCTAAAAATACAATAGACTCTAAATTGGATGGATAGGAGTACAATATTTTCAAATTCTCTAACCCTTGTTTTATCAGAGTATCTGCAATCTTATTTTGATCTTTAGGTATAAATTGTAGTTTGATGTTTCATGTTAACTATAAGAGCTTTTGAATCTGAACCACTAATAAACTGCATCTCTCTATATTTATATTGGTTAATAAATTAATAACATTTTTAGAATTAAATTTAAGAATAATCTTCCTAAATTGCATATCCCAAGTCAATTGAAACTCTTTATATACAGCCCACTGTTATGCTTTGATCACACTATAGACTTCTAACTTACATGTAAAACTAGTGATCCATCTTCCTAAATGATTTCTAATAATACTCTCGCATCTTGCCTTGCTATGTGAGGCAGTAAAAGTAATATCAATATTTAATTTAAATTATCCTTTAGAAGAAGGTTCCACTTAGTTGAGCTCATCTTATTACCCTTGTTAATTCCACACACTTCTTACAACTCCACAAATCTTCGCCATATTTACTCAATTATCAAGTTGGGATTTTGTGGTTTAAAAAAATTCATTTTAAAAATAGTTTTATTCTTTCACTTCCACAAGCTCCAAATTATAACTCCCCAAGTGGGTTTTATTTGAATTGCTTAACAAATTCTCATTCAAATGTTCCCCAAATTTATAACAAAAGGAAAAGTCATGCTGTGAAGTAAAAGGCACGTGCTTAGCTTTTTCAAGATAAGATTCTTTATAATAAATTTGTAGGCCTATGAATAATTGATTCTCTGATATCTTGTATCTCCAAAGCCTTTACTTGTTGGTCCAAATAAACTTTGGTTGGGAGAAGATTCATAATCCGTGAAAAAAATAGATAAGTAAATAGTAATTTGTGGGAGATTTCAATTTTAAAATTAAAAATTTATTTAATTAGTTTATACGAAAAAAGATCACCTATTTAAATTACAAAAATATTTAATTAACTTAAATAAACATTCTTCACAATTCCTACCAAAGAAAAAACGTTTGACATGATCTTTTACGGTGTCATCATTTATAAATTTAATTATATTTAAGAAATAATGCTACCAAAGAGCGTGCTAACATCAATTTTTCCTTTTCATATTTAGAACCCGTTTGGATAGAATTTTATAAATGAGTATTTAGATAGTTATTTTCAAAAGTACTTTTATTATTGATAAATTATGAAAAATGATATGAGTATTAAATAAGGAGAGATAATATATAAGAGGAGAGATGAGAGATTGTGTAAGAAAAAATAGGAGTAATATAGTAATTGGTTAGTTTATAAACTCTTTTACTGTTTCATAAGCTACTCTGATCAGCTTATCTGAAATTTTAGTTTTAAACCATGGTTTAGTCCAAAAACCCATTTGAATAAATATGACTGTTTGTTTAAAAATTTCTCTATGCCAAGGTTTAAGTTATAAGCCTTTTTAAAACCACCGTTTTTGTGCATTCCAAACATGCCCTTAGTGGTTTGTTGGTTTTTTTTCATAACCCGTTTGGGCATATGATATTTGAACTTTTTCTAAATCTACTTTAAAATAATTAATTAATCTGGATTAAGATTTTTTGATCAGAATATTTCTCCCAGTAAGACTTTTTTTAATAAGGAGGGAAAATATACTTTTGAGAGGAAGAAATGAGACTCATCACTAACAATATTACATATGTTTGATACTTATATTAATGGCATTATTTCTTTTCATTGTTTTTCACCTCATTGGCATTATAATTCAACCTTAAGACATACAAATTAAATAAAAGCATTTTGCATAAATGGAACATCTTAACGTATTAATATATTCCTATGGAGGCGGGGAATATAATGAAAGCCTCCTGGAAAACCAAAAATAGATATTATGTAATTAATTTATAAATTTTATACCTTTCTCATCCTTTTGGTTGAGATCAAAAGATATAAAGGGACTGTCATCTTATCTCTGCAGAATTATTGGATAAGTTGTGCTATGGTCAAAACTTGAGACTTCTATCTTGTCTCAGAGATATCCAATTGATCTTCTACGGTTCTTCCCCAGTGTGTGAGAGAGAAAACAACAGTACCTACACTTCTAAATATAAAAATTAAATAATTACTTTATAGAAATTAAAAAATAATTAAATTAATTATTTATAAAAATATATATTAATTTTCTTAAAATATTCCCTTTAATCTTTAACATTTAAAACTAATCCCTTAGTTAAAAAACCCTTTAATATATATAATTAATAAGGAGAATTTAGGGTGAAATATAAACTTAAGAGATAATAAAGTAGATTGAAATTTATAATTAAAATAAATTATTTTACTAACTTTTACATTTAAAATTAGAGAGTAATAAAGAAAATAAAAAAAGTAATGAGATTCAAAATAATTAATAAATTATTGTTCATTGATAATCAACCGGTGTTAGTTCAAATAGAAATGATTTTGACCTTTGAAGTACAGGATATTGAATTTGAGTCTATAGGAGTGTAGAAATCGCTTTTTAAAAAATATATTTTTATTAGATTTAACAATATTTAAATTTGACGCAATCAAATAGCATTATTCTTCTTCCTATGAAATGTTTTCTCCCTTGACTATTCAAATATCAATTATATCACTGGTAAAAAAAAGTCAATATCAATTAATTAGAAGTCCCAAATGGATTCATAATGCTGCGTTTCTTCTAATTCACTGAACCCTAATATATCATCATCGTCTTCATCATTAGACCATCCATCAAACCCTAGCATTACTTCAGCTTCAGCAGCCATTTGCATCCACATCTTTGGTGAATCCAATGGTGACTCATTTATAGCTTGAATTTGGCTCGGTGACAGGCCCACCATCGACGGAGGCCTTGCCACTGTACACGTAGTCCCTCCACCGGCCTCTGACGGCCCTCTGATCACCGGTCTCCTTAACTTCAATGCTGCTGCTTGCTGTGCTGCCAGCTGCACATCCTCAGGTCGAGAGCTTGCCGGCCGGGGCAAGCTGCCGATGAGCTCCGGGAAGTTGAGCCGTGCGGCTTGGCCGCGAAAATGTAGAGCTGCTACGTCGTATGCAGCTGCAGCCATCTCGGGCGTGTCATAGCTCCCTAACCATATCCGGGTCTTCTTGCCGGGCTCCCGGATTTCGGAGACCCATTTGCCCCATTTTCGCATGCGAACACCGCGGAAGGTTGGCGGAGTGGTGGCGTTGGCGGTGGCTAGTGGTTCCATTGAAAATTTGGTGGGACGAGAGAGTGATGAGGAAGTGGGGAACTAGGAGATTGAATATTTATATATGCGATGAGGATCGGAGCAAGTACGAGAGGGAGCTTCCAAGTAACTACACTTCAGGGCCAACATGCTGTCAATGAGAGAGCAAGGAATTGGCACGTGCTTTTATTAATTAAATAAATTATAAATATAATCTTGTATTTTAAAAAACTGTTAATAAATCTTTTCTCCGCCATCCTTCACTCACTCGGCGGAAGGAAACATGCTATTAAAACTCAATTTTGGGTTGGGTCGGTCCCATTAATAAAATGTTGAATAAATCCTTTTTCTGATCACATCAAAAGTTTTGAATGGATTAATCCTATTAGATTTTATATTTTTTACTCTCAGTATAAAATAGAATGAATTGATATCTTATATTTATTTTATTTTTATTTTTATTTTTTTAAAAAATAATAAATTAATATTAATTGATAAATGATAAATAATGCTAGTTAGAACATAATTATGTCATACCTATGTTTATGTTAGTATTTTTAATCAAAAATTCTCTCCCTAATAGTTAACTAGCATGATTTAGTATTTTTTATACTTATTTTATAACGTTATGGTTATTTTTGCACTTCAAAAAATATTTATAATGTTAGGCATCTGGAGTAAAACTTTATAGGTATGTATTTTTATATATTAAGTAATGTGTTAATGAAGAGTGTCACACATTAAAAGATAGCTATCATATGACTTTAGTAGCCTTGTGCATTTGTTCTCTCCCTATACCTCCTTATTTAGTAGGAGTCTTGTATACTATGTTGATTTTTTTATTTATGCAACTAGAGTGTGAATTCCATTGCTCAAGATTAATCTTGATATTCATGACTTTATGAGGCACCTTGCCTTTTCTAATGTTTTTTTTTCATTTTCTACTAATATTGGCTGTTAATTTAAAATAAAAATATTATTAATATTAAGAGAACATTTGATTTATTTATATAAAATGTGGTGTCAGTCAACTTAATTTATAAGGTAAAGATAGTCATGTGATAAAGTTATACTAGTCACACACACATAGATAGATTATAAATGTAGGCTTTAATTTATGTTTTGAAATAATAAGGATAAAGATGCTTGTGTTGTGTATGGTTAGTAGTGGGGAGTGAAAATGATTTAGTGTGTTTGGAACATCCCAAACCTAAGTTTTAGCAAAATTTAGGTTTTAATTTTTTTTTAAAACAAACAGTTATATTGATTTAAACAGGTTTTTAGACTAAACCATAGTTTAAAACTAATGTTTTAGATAAGCTGGTCATAATAGCTTATAGAACAGTAAAAGAGATTATGAATCAATCAATTACTATATTATTCATACTTTTTCTTACACCCTCTCTCTTCTTATCTCTTATCTCTCTCCATTTAATATTCATACAATTTTCGTAATTTATCAATAATAAAAGTATTTTTAGAAATAACTATTCAAATACTCATTTATTTAAAATTATTTTTTTATAAATTTTTTTTAAACTATTATCCAAAAGTGCCCTTAATAGCTCCAACCGGGGTTGAACACGAATAAAATTATAATTAAAATAATTTAATTTAATGTAAAATTATAAAAATATTTATATATAATATGAAAGGAGTAATATTTAAATAACAAAATATATCAATTAATGGATAAATAGAATATTTATATATACGTTACACATAATTCAACTAAATAAAATTATTAAAATATAAATATAGTGGATTGTTTTTTAAAAATAAAATAAAATAACGTCTATTTAGTTTTTACAATGAAAGGAAAAAATATAAATTTTAATTCAATAGATTATTAAAACTTTGGATTGGACAAGCTAGAAAACTGGATAGAGAACCAATTCACTTAGTGGGACCCGTTGATGTGGATTGGGTTTTAAAGCTATTGGGGAGAAGCGAAAGATTTGAATATATGAATGAAGGAGGAGGAGCAGGGAAGGGGCATTTTGATATAAAACGAAGCGTTTTGAGGAGGAGATGAAGTTACAGGGTAGATATGGGGATGTACGGTGCCGGTGGTTTTGTTGTTTCATCGGTGGCCAAGCAAACCAACCACACGCTTATAGGTTCATCCAGCTTTGCTTATCCCTCTGTCTTTGACTACTCTCAATAATATTAATTTTTTTTATTATTTTCAAACCCACAAGTCAATCATACCCTCCTCCTCCTAATTAGGTTTTGGTCAATTGTTGGAATATTATCACTTCATTCACACTGAACTTATTATCTTTATTTTTGTGTGCACTAAAAATAAAGTCAAGTCAAATTATTATCTTGTTAAATTTATTTTTCTCTTAGGTTTTTTTTAGTGCGCAATTCATGCTCAAGAATTTTCATTTATTCTAACAATTTTTTTTTATTTCTAGTTACTTTGTTTTCTATTTCTATTTAAGAGAATTCTTATAAAAATATTTTCTTTTTCATTAAGCTAAAAAAAGTATATGTCAAAGGTAATATATTTTCTATTTCTATTGCTATGAGTTTGTTTGCAAGAATTTCAGTGACTCATAGTATTAGATATAAAATGAGTTAGATGTCATTTTTAGCTTAGAAGTATTCGCCAAAAGAGCAATTGGTATATGAGAGATTTTTTTTCTTGATTTTATTTAATATTATCTTAAAAATGTTAAAAAATAAACAACGCCATCTAAATTTAATAAACCCAAATATTCAACATTTTTTTATATCCAATTATAAGATCACATGCTCATATGACATTCCATTTCTTTTTTTTTTCCCAACTTAGATTTATAAATTGGGAAAAAATAGCAAAAAATTTGCAAATCCTCAACTTCTTCTTACGTCCCCTTAGAAGAATCACCATTCAATGAGAAAGATTGGTTAGAAAATTCAACTAAGAAATCTTCAAATTCAATACTTCTAGTAGCCTCTAGAAACTTGGTTATGAGAGATGAGCAAGATCAATTTAGTCCACAAAATTACTCTTGGCAGAGTTTTGATCATACTTCTAATACTCTTTTACCAGGCACAGAGTTTGCATTGGGAGGAGATAATAATTAAAAGATTTGATTACTTGGGAATTTGTAAATAAATACTCCCCAAAATTTTAATATAAAATTTAATTAATTAATTTAAATAAATTAAAAAATTAACTAAATTAATTAATTATAACAAATATATCGTGAATTTTTTATAATATTTATATATAATATTATATTATATATCAATTTATAAATTAAATAAATTAATTTAGAGAAAAATGATATTCTTCTAATTTTTAATATATGGCATATTTAACTAATTTAATTAAAGTAAAAAAATTAGTTAAATTAATTAATATGATATTATTTTTTTAAAATATCATAATTATCTTTCTTAAATTCCTTTCTCATTATCTTACTTGATTATTATTTAGAATATTAATAGGGTAATTTGAAAAAAGTCGATAAATATAAAAAATAAATCTTATATTTAGTACTAAGATTAACTGTATTGTTAGCTATTGTATTAAAGATTAGGGGAGTATATATAAGATATAAAATAAATTAAAATATTATATTTAAGATTAAATATAATTATTTAATTAATTTTTATATTAAAAATGAGATGGAATAGTATAATGCATTCTACAAATCACCAATGACAATAGAAAGGAAAACTAAATCAACAATACAACCCAAATCAAGAAATTGATGTCATCCGAGATTAATAAAGCTCGACCAAATCTCAATCAAATTGAAAAAACAAAAAAACCACCGAGCAATAAACTCAAGTAGATATTTTTTTTTAGTACAAAAATTTTTGGAAAGGGGATGGGCTCACCCACGATCCAAGGGCAGGGCGAAATCTCCCTTCCTCTTAGGCGATACCCATGTCGGGCAGGGCGAGCCGTCTATTACCCTCAGGCGTAAACCTAAGCACCCAAGAGTTAGGATGCCTCCTCAAGCGCCGCGACTGAAATCACAATAAAATGGTATTCCACAGGGTTTGAACATACTCTAAATGGTAATATGTCTCACCCCTTCGCCAGCTGAACTCACAGACGATGGATAACTCAGGTAGATATGAATTAGAACAACCATGCCCTTTCCCAAACTAGGAGGTGATGGAATGGTCTAGGGCTAAATTAGACATTAAAAAAAAAAATGCAAGGTGTATCCAAGTATTTACAAATATGATCTAGGACTTGTTTAGATAATAATAAAAAAAAAGATCAATATAATATTTAATCTCTTAAATTTATATAAATTTTAATTTTTAATCATTTAAATGTTAAATTATAGGCTTTAATTTTTAAGAGATAAAATAATTCTAATTTTTATTAAATTATAAAAATTAATATTTTAAATAAAAAATTAAAAAGTTAAAAATTTAAATTTAAATTTTAAGAAATTAAAATAAAAATAAAAGTAAAGTTAAAAAATTTAATATTAATCTGTTAATCAATTTAAAAGTCATGGTGTTATGGTTACCTACAAATTTATTCAAATACCTATACTTTAATTAAATTAATTACTATATCATTAACTAAACACTATACTTTGATTAAATAAATTATCAAAGTCTCAACCAAGTAATCAAAGAAAATATTTATCATAATCCCTTCAAAACAAAATATACGTATATTTATCTTTTATTTCTTTGTACCGTTTAGATTAAACCATTACGACTTCGTTTAAGATGATTATTTATTATATAAAAATTCAATCTTGGATCTCCCGAGGCCAAAGCAAAACAAATTTGGAAGGAACAGAACAACACAATAATGTTCCTCACCTTCTTCAACCCCTTTCTCTTCTCACAGAGAAATCAATGCCTTCTTTAGCAGAAATTCCAGTGACTACTGATTTACATCTCTTCTTCTTCTAATGGTTGTTGTCCAAGCTTCCAAGTTCACCCTCCCTAGTCCTTCTTTCTTCTCTCCTCGCATAACCTCTGTTCTCTTTGAACCCACTTCGTTCTCTCTTGCTCTCATGCACTCTGATTCTTCGTTCTCTCTCTATCCTTCTTTTTCTCCTCTCTCTCCTTCTTCTTCCTTTCCTTCTCTGCATACGTCAATTCCTTCTCCTTCTTCATCCTCCACCTTCCTTCTTCTTCAGAGTTCAAACCCTAATTCTACCCCTCGGGTCCTCTTCATTGTGTCTGGTCCTTACAGAGCTGGGTCTGAGATTCTTCTCCGGTTTTATATATTGCGGAAGAGCAAGGTTTTTGCGAAAGCCCGAGTTGTTTGCTCCCAGAAAGACCTCCGATTTGAGTCGAATTTGGGGGTCTTGGTCAACGTAAAGCACGGGGTTTCGATTAAACTAGCTGGGTCCATTAACTACTTCGCGATGTACTCTGTCTCGAGCTCGAAAATCTGGGTTTTTGGGGCCAAGATGGAGGGTGGCGATGAAGGTGATAATGATGGTGTGGTAGTGAAATTAATGAGGTGTGCTGTGCTTGAGTGTTCTAAGCCCATTTGGTCTCTCAGCATTTCGTTTGGGTTCCTGCTTTTAGGGGAAGAAAATGGTGTTAGGGTTTTTAATCTTAGGCGACTCGTAAAAGGGCGAGATTATAAAGCGAAGAATTTGAAGTCAGATAGTCGAGGATCTTCTATTCCGAATGGAGTCATTGGTAATGATTATAGGAAACATGGAGCTAGAGAT
This sequence comes from Leucaena leucocephala, assembly GCA_037074615.1. Classification (NCBI taxonomy): domain Eukaryota; kingdom Viridiplantae; phylum Streptophyta; class Magnoliopsida; order Fabales; family Fabaceae; genus Leucaena; species Leucaena leucocephala. The sequence continues at coordinate 32,553,021 of CM073520.1, read as the reverse complement.
CGAGGAAGTAAGAGTCATAGTATTGAGGGGCTTTCGGAGGTAACCTGCAATTGTGATGTGGAGTGGAAAATGGGAAAACATCGTATACCTGGTGAGTATTTATCAAATTATTGGTGTTACCTTGCTTGATTTTCCCAGAAAATTTCAATTTTTTTTTAGGGTTTATTCCTGGAAAGCATTAAAAAATGCCCTTATTCTTGGTGACATTCTGAGATTTTTATTGAATTGTTGTCTTAAAGTAATTATTCTTGAACTTTCATGAAGTATCATTGAAGGATTGATTGAAAGAGAGAAGGAATTTGAATGCGAACTTCAACAAGTGGAAAAGGCATGACATTGCTTTCTGAGTTAAGCACTTGTGATGTTGTACCAGTTTACAAATTATGGCTTCAGATGAAGTGGGGATACATACCCACATTTGTTTTGGGATGGAATTATTATGTATGCCCCAGTCATAATGTTATGGAGAGGAGTTCATGGAGAATAGATTCTAGAGAATAACTTTTGGAAGAAAAGTGATTATGAAGAAATAAGTATTTTGATATTTATTACCATAATGCTTTTTTTTTATAGCTAAATTACTAGAAAGGATATGGAGTAAAATGATAGAGAAAAAAGATGAACAAAATGGTCATTACACAGCCTAAAAACTCTTTTCTTACTCAAAAGCTAGTCCCACAAGCTTATTTGAAACTATATTTTGGACCCCCTAAACCATGGTTTACTCCAGAGGTTCTTTTAGACATTTCATGGCTGTTTGTTTAATTTTTGGCTTAAACTATGGTTTGGTTTAAAAGCACTTTTTAAACCATAGTTTTGGGGAAAACTAAACGGGCACAATATTCATCATCAGTACTGAGCCAATTCATCTGGATGAAAGTAAAACAGGGTTGAAAACGATAAAAATAAAATAAAATAAAATCAGGGATCACAACATTACATGAACTCTAATGCTGTTTTAGAACTCAGAAATCACCTTGTAAGAATATGTGGTGTGTTTATAAACATGGGTTCTAAATGGATTATTTTTTTTCTGTTTTCAGCCATCATTATGGCATTATCGTGCTATAGTTAATGCTAGGTGATGGTTGAGACTAGTGGCCTATTCTGAATAGCACTAGTCTGCTGAATTTCTTCCATGTGTAATTTCTGCCAACAAGTTGTTTTCTTGTTGTTCTCCTTAACCATGTGCAATCAAAGGTGCTGTTGCTTGATTAGTAACATAAAGATGCCTCTTGAAGTATATAACAAAAAATTAACTATACACCTTTCTTGTGGCCTGAATCTTGAATTATTGTCTTACAAATGTAGTCTTAGCTTGCGGCAACAATATCAGCTTTCCTAAGGCCTCAAATTTTAGTAATTTGTCACGGAGTAGATCTGTAGGAATCTCATACCTCATTACTTGTTTCTAAATTCTATTGGAAACTGTTCCCACTATTCTTTATAGTTGCATCTAATATTTGTTGTTTTTCTTTTAGTGAAGCAGATGAATGCAAAGTTTAGACAAGATGACAGAGATGGAGGCACCTGTTTTGTGGCATTGAAGAGATATGATGTGGAAACAAAATCCTCGGCCAAGTTGTCAATATCCACAAAACCAGTTTCCATTCAGGCTCTGTCGCAAAAAAAGTTTCTGGTCTTAGACTCAGATGGAGATTTACACTTGCTATGTCTTTCTAATTCTGTTACTGGAGCGAATATTTCTGGTCATATGAAGCAATTTCCTCGCTCAATGGAAGTGCAGAATATGGCTATTCTTCCAGATGTGTCTATGAGTAAGCATCTCCCTTTTTTTCCTTGTTTTCTACATTTGTCATTTGATTTGTGGACTGTTTCTTAGTTAAAGCATTTAGATCTTGACAAAACATGGAATGATTTCTTGTGGGGTAAAAAAATCACTTTGTAATCCTTTGGGAGGATGCATATTTCTGCGCAAGACTTCAAGAATTAGGGTCAGTGTATAACGAAGAGATATCATAAATGGATCTACAGTATCATTAATATAAGATGACATGCCCATGTCCATGTGAAGTTAATTGATCTATGTAACTATTTGTTTTTATTTGTTTCTTGATAAATGAGGGATATTTGGTAGGCATTGATGGAAATCTAATAGATACACAAGTTATTGTTGGAAGCACTTAAATTCAAATTGCTAATTTTATTTTTGTTATAATAAACATAGCCTCAAGGTTTTCTGTTATTTGTGATATATGGTTGAACATAGAGGAGCCATTGAGCATAAGACCTTGATCCATTGAATATGTCATACTCTATTCATGTATTAATCTAATAGTTGATTGTTAATACTATTATGTGTAGTCATAAAGATATGAATTTAAGATTTGATGACATACATTTTTTTGTTCACCCAAAAAAATACATCTTTTATGTTCACTAAAAAATAAGCCTTTTTCGGCTAATGTTTTTAGTGGGATTGTAAAGTGAGCTAAGCTCTTCTGGCTTTCTTTAAAATATACTTGAAATGAATTAATTACTATTAATTCAAATGCACAATGAGATCCTTCAAAAGTTATATTGTTTTTAGTTATATCTTTTAGTTAGAGTAGGAGTTTGCTCTTATGTACATGGTGGCGATTTAATAGCTTAAGCCCATAGAATAATGAACCCTGAGTTTTTACACATAGAATGACAGGACATTGAATGATCATAGAAGAGTATTTATTGATTCAAACCTTAGAATGTGAGAAATACTTGGATAACAGAACAACAATACTATTAGGATAAATAGTTTAAAGTTTTATGCCCTTCTAGCAAACCATGTCTCTGTTTAACTTCCTGTTTTGATCTTGTAGTTTCCCAGACTGTCTGGATATCAGATGGACTAAATACTGTGCATGTGTTGGCGATTGACATGGACAATGCTTTAAATGAAACTGATGGAAATGATGGGGGTGACAAGCTACCACATCTTCCAGGTAATGCCGTTACTTTTGTGTTTGGATTTGTAATTGGGAATTGATGGTTTATTGATTTGGTTTTTGTTTACTTTCTTGGTTTATGTTTTCCCGTTCTGCATCATCAGATTTTTAACTTCTATGCATGATATTCATTAAATTTGTAGAAATAACTATCTATAATTTTTTTCTCTACTTGTTTCTAACTGCTGAATGAATAGAAAATACTCACATTTTGATTTGATGCAAGTTTGCTTTTTCTTGCAAATGAAGCTATAGTGTTAATACTATAATTTCATTTTATATTTTCTCTATATTTGAACTTTTACTGTCATATGAAAGTTCATATGACTTTGGAATCATTCAATTCATATAGTTGCCGCCTACCCCTCCTATAATCAGATAGGTGTTTGCTACTTATCATATTTGTCCTCTTTTCATACAAAATTAGTGAAGTAATTTCAGAACTCCATTGGTTGATTTCTTTATCTGTATACTTCCCCAAGTAATTTATGCCATTTATACTTTCTCTCAGTTGTTCAAGTTATTTTCTCGGGCGAAAGGATCCAAGATGTCATTTCTCCAGCTTCAAATGCTATTTTGATCCTTGGACAAGGTAAACATTTATATTCCTGTGAAATTATCCTTTGATTAATGTTCCATTCCAAAGGAATTCTAGAGATTTTTCTTCTCACTCCTTTGACTTTCCAATACAATTCCTAATAGCTCATCACAGTTGAAGTCTAACACCCAGTTCTCCTTATGCATCTTGAGTGAAATGAGCAATTTTTTTGAAAGAAAAGATATGTATATTTGGGACATGCACGTTTTAGATGTATGACCAATTGGAAAATTATTATGATTTTTCTTGCTTGGATATACTATAATTGGTGTACCTTCTAGTTTCATGTTGTAAAGTATTACAATTTACAAGTGGTCCTGAGTTTTGATTACTGCTTTTTGTGCTTGGGGATTTCCTATTGCTTCTTACCCACTGTAAACGGTGTCTCTATAATTACCAGGAAGCTTATATGCATACGCGATTTCCTGAAGTTGTTTGGCATTTTTGTATTTTTCATTGGTAAGCAATAACAATTACCTCAGTTTTTACCTTTTTGGCCAATCAGTCCCTTATAGTTTGTGAGCTGAGTCGTACCCATATGATGTTTTGATGAAAGCTCGTTTCTCAGGAAATCAATATTCCTGGCTCTAATTACAATCTAATGTCAACTTAAGTGGGTTTCTGCTGGGAAAATGCTATCTCCCACGGTAAGTACTTTTTGATTGTGATGAGTTCATTTCTGAACTTCACTTAGCATTGTGGTTCATTTGATCAACATAACTGCATGTCTCACTGAATTATTGAGTCAGGAGTTCTGGTTGCGGGAACTAACAGTGCATCCTCAAGATACCGGCGTTCATGAAGGTATATGGTTAAGTTGTGCATTTAGCAGTCCTCAACTTTATTTTAGTGTATAACTTGGAAAGCTTCCTGATGAAGAACGTCAATGATCTAATGTGGCATGTGTTTGGTGTTTTTCTGTGCCAAAGTATAATGAGGCATGATTACCCATAAAAAACAATTGGCTGAAAAGTTGAATATCCAAATGAAGATTTGAAGAATCATTAAATTCTTGTCATGTAAAGTTACCTAGTTTTGCTGCAGCATTGTCAACCCAGCTAATTTGTTTTTGTTCTTGTTTTTTATTTGACAAAAACCCTGGAACTGGTTAGATACATGTGGAGTTGAGTCGTGGGGTCCTTTGACAGCTCACGGCCAGGCCAGTGGGGCCTCGTGTCTTGAAGCCTGTTTTGGTAAACTGCAGGACTAGGACTAACATGCCTGTAACATGTCAAAACTGTTTACAGTTAGCCCATTTTTCTATGGATGTTGTTGGCTGAAGTTATTGGTTATCTGCCAGTGTACTAAGCAGAGTTCATCAGAGAAGGCTCATACCAATCTTTGGCCAGCTGGGTTGATGTCTCTGTTGCAAAATAATCTTTGTATTATTTTAGTCATTCTAGTTTTTGTCTCCGGAGGATTATGACTTTGCTTTTCATTTCTGTATTTTTTTTTTCCTGAAGGTTGATTGATAAGTACTTGGTAGCCGGATAATAATACAGCTGGTATTTTGTTAATTGTCAAAATGGCGTGTTAAACTGATGAAGATTATGAGTTTATTATAAATATGCTGCTCATTTTGAAGCTGTGTAGATTTAGTCTTCGGCTGTTGAGTTGCAGTTATAAGGCTGGGAATAGAAAAGAGAGAAACTGAGAAGAGATCCGAGTAGAGTCAAGTAATATAATCATAATTCAGATATTGCATTGAAGTGATTGATAATCGAAGTGTTTTTTATATGATTAAGTGGGGTTTGTATTAGGAAGTAAATAATCTCTCTGGGATATCTGATAAGTAAATACTTTTTTTACTTTTTAGTATAAGAGTTAGATAATCAATTTAAGTATATTAAAAAAATTAGTTAAATTAATTATTTGATATATGTGTTGATTTTTTTTTAAATATTTTTTTAATCATATATATTGTAAATATCTCTTTGTAAAAATTTTTTTTTATAGTATGTGCAATAAGTAAAGATATTTTGAGAAAAAATTATAAATTAAAAACATAAAATAAATTAAGATTTTATAATTTAAAATTAAGGAAAATCTATTGTCTAGTTTTTAGGTTTAAGACTAACAGTAGTATATGAGAGGATTTTTGTCTTCAAGCCAAGGGTGATTGTTAGGAGGTTTCTTTGACGCCCCTTTTGTGATTACCAAGTCTAGAAACTAGTATTACCTAAAGATGCTGTGTTGCTATTCTTCTGCCAGTAAAATCAACTTGTTGCATGATATACTCCCTCCAATTTAAAATATTCCGTTAACTAATTTATGGAAAATTAAAACAATTGGTTATGTTGGTAAAATTAATAAGAATAATGAGGAAAAGATAATTTTCTTAGTTAAGAAAATTAGTTGAATTAATTAATGTTATATTTCTTTTAAAATATCTTAATTATCTTAGTTAATTTTCTCTTTCTCTCTTACTTGATTATTATTGAGAAAATATCAATAGAAAATTTAGAGAAAAATTAATAAATATAAAAATATACTTTATATTTAAGATTTATATTAAATTCTCAATTAAATTATATATTAATATTAAAAACCCGAGGGGTATAAATGAGAGACAAGGTGAATCAAATTTCTATGTTTAGAACTAAACCATATTCATCAACTAGATTTTATACTTAACATGGGATGGAGTAGCTTTGTAATACATGTTAAGATTTTAAGAGATTCAGTAAATTTAGAGAAAATACAAAATATTTTTTTATCCTTAATACATAACATAATTATAGAGTTAATTTTAGTCTTAAATATAAAATATATTTTTTATATTTATTATTTTTTTAAAATTATCTCTATTGATACTCTCAGCAATATTAAATAAGAGATGGAATAAAAAAGTTAAGAAAAATAATTATAATTTTTTAGAAAAAAATATATTATATTAAGGGTATAATTTTCGAGGAGTAATTATCACCTTAAAATATTTAAGGGTATAATTAGCACATTTAACTAATTTTGAAGGTGCGACTAGAACCCTGAATTAATTTTGGAAGTGTGATTAGTATCCTAAAATATTCCAATTAGTACAATTTCGCTATTTCTCTGAAAGAAATACAAATTTCTATTCGATCCATGTCACGTGACCTTTTTATTTTGAACTTAATTATTTAAAAAGTCACATATATAAACTTTAAAATTAACATTATATATAATTTATATATGAAGATTTATAAATTTTATATTTTATTTAATACAATTTATTAAAATAATATTATATATGTGACTTTTTAAATAATAATGTATTGAAATGAAAAGTTTATGTGGTATATATCAAATGAAAGTTAGTATTTTTATTATTAAATTGGTAAAATTATACCAATTTAAATACTTTAGGGCGTTAATTGTCTTTCTAAAATTAGTTTATGTATTGATTATATATTTAAATACTTTAGGGTACTAATTATTTTTTTAAAATTAGTTTAGAGTATAAAATATATCTTATTCTATTAACTAATTTAATTATTTTTTTAATATAATTAAATAGTTAAATATATTATATATTATTGAAATTGGAAGAGTTGATTATAACACAAATGCTTGCAAAGTCCAATGCCCCAAATCCATTTCTGAACCATCAATTTCTCTCAGCGTTGAGGGGAGGGATATTTTCCTCTGGAAGTACAAAAAGTTACAGCAGCATTATTGTCATGGTAACATTTGTTACGTATGCTCTCCTATCAAACAATTTTTATAGAACATCGAGCTACAAGGGTTCCATTCTTTAGCAGCAGGTGTTCGAGAGCTTCATTTCACTGGGTTCACAAATCTATACTGTTCTAAAGCCTGGACGGGTTGGATTGACCCCTTCACTTAGCTAGTTTAATCAAGTCTCTAACTCAGGAGTAACCTGGTATAACTCGAGACAACGCTGTTATAACCCAGTAACCCAAGGCAACTCGAGGATAACCAGACAAGTTCAATTTATAAAAAAAAAAAAAGATTTTGTTTTTTAGTTTTGGTGGATTTACTAATCTAAGCTCTTAGATGCAGGTTTTAAGCCGCTGTTGTATCCAAAAGGTCTCACTTGGTAGGAAATCTTGCCAATGCTTCATGCTTTTTTCACTCAATGATGTTGTTATAGTTGTCCCTTCAAATGTTTTAGTCATTCTATTTGTGTATTAAATCACCGCAACATGTAAAACACTTAGTTTTTTCAATAGGATTGTTTAGATAAGATTTTAAAAATGGGTTTATGGAAAAAAAAAATTTAGGCAGCTTATAGAAAATGATTTTTGAAGAAGAATTTATGGAAAAAAATAGTTTTAAATAAATAAGTATTTGTATAGTTATTTCTATAAGTACTTTTATTATTGATAAATTACGAAAAATGATATGAGTATTAAGTAAAGAGAAATAAGATATAAGATGAGAGATGAGAGAGGGAGAAATGAGATATAGTGTAAAAAAAATGGGTGATATAATAATTGGTTAGTTCATAAACTATTTTACTATTCTATAAGTTACTCTAACTAGTTTATTTAAAACCTTAATTTTAAACTATAATTTAATCTAAAAATTAATTTAAATAAATATAATTATTTATTTTAAATTTTATTACAACTTAAATTTAAAATTTAAGTTTACGTGTTTCTAAACACACACATAATTATCTTGTTTAAAAAAAACTTTTTTGGGGAAAGGAGGAAACTGAGATTGAAGATAGGAACATATCATAGAGAGATGAGACAAAGATGAGAGCCATGATAGTTGTACAGTAAGTGGGCCCATCTACTTCCATAATAATATGAGGACCCCTCTTTTCACACATTCCCACAAACTTGTGACTTCCACTCTCACCTTTAGGGTGTGTTTGGATTAGCTTTTGGAGAATAGATTCTGGGGAGAATAGATTCTGGGGAATAGATTCTGGGAGAATAGATTCTGGAAAGAATAGATTTTAGGAAGAATAGATTATGGAGAATAGATTTTGGGAAGAATAGATTATGAGAAGAATAGATTTTGCAAATAGAGATGTTTGGATGATTAATAGTAGAATCACTTTTTATATTAATAAATTACTAAAAAGGGTATGATTTGATTAAAGTATGAGAGAGGAGAGAGAGAGGAGAGAGGAGAGAGGAGAGATAGAGGAGAGAGAGAGGAGAGAGAGGAGAGAGGAGAGAGAGAGAGAGGAGAGAGGAGAGGAGAGAGAGGAGAGAGAGAGGAGGGAGAGGAGAGAGAGAGGAGAGAGGAGAGAGAGAGGAGAGGAGAGAGAGGATAGAGAGAGGAGAGAGGAGAGAGAGGAGAGAGAGGATAGAGAGAGGAGAGAGGAGAGAGAGAGGAGAGAGAGAGGAGAGAGGAGAGAGAGGATAGAGAGAGGAGAGAGGAGAGAGAGGAGAGAGAGGAGAGAGGAGAGAGGAGAGAGAGAGGATAGAGAGAGGAGAGAGGAGAGAGAGGAGAGAGAGGAGAGAGGAGAGAGGAGAGAGAGGAGAGAGAGGAGAGAGAGAGAGGAGAGAGGAGAGAGAGAGGAGAGAGAGGAGAGAGAGAGAGGAGAGAGAGAGGAGTGAGAGTATAAGAAAAAAATAGGGGTAAAATAGTAATTAGATAATCTATAAACTCTTTTACAGTTCCAAAATCTATTGAAAAATAGCTTCTTCAAAACCATGGTTTCAAACCGAGGTTTTGCCCAAAATCAATTTTGGATGAAAATGGCTGTTTGGCAAAAAATTTTGTAAACCGAGGTTTTGTTCCAAAATCAATTCTGGACAAAAATTGATGTTTGTGTGAAATTTTTTCAAACCGAGGTTTTGCTCCAAAATTGATTCTGAAAAGCTATGCCAAACAGGCCCTTAGATTCTTCAAAATGCAGGCACAGATTTTAATCTGATATATATGGAGATAATGAGCGCCATATTATTATTTTTTTATTTTTTAATATAAAATATTTGTATGATATAAAATTAATAAAATGTCACTTATTAATACTTCATGTCTAACACAATTATCATTTTTTTTTATCTGATGACCAGTTATAATAAAATATGGACATAATTGATATACCACAATCCCACCTTATCTAGAAGGACAATACTTAGTTGCTGCATATTAATATTTAATATAAATTATTTTAGTGAAGTTAAGATATTTTAGTTTTTTAATAAAATATACTCTTCTAATTCTATTTATAAGGTATAAATTATATATTTCTTTTAATCCTATTTATAAGTCACATTATTAATTTTTTACATAGATATATAATTTTACCATTCATTTATTGTTATGTAGACTATTATTTTTTAAAGTGAATATATTAAATAACTGTAAAATTAAAAATTTATTAAATTTTAGTATAAATTTATTGAGATTTTAATTTTTTTCTTAGTTTTAGTAAAGTATTTTTAAAGTACCTTATAAATAGGTTTGATTAAATAAAATGTGTCACTTGCATATCTAAGATATGTGGAAAAGCAATATATTAAAGTTTGTGAAATTCATGAGTTTAAATAAACTCATATTAGAACATAAACTCAAATTATAAATTTTTAAAAGTTTATTTTTTCAATAAATAGTTATTTAAAATATATAATTAAATAATTAATATATAAATGACAACAATTGAATTTAAATATATTTTCAATTCAAATAATTAAAATTAAATATATTAATGTTGATAGTTTATTATACTCAATAATAATAAATTATAAAAAATAACACAAGTTTAAAAATAAGTTGACATAATTTTATAAGTTAAAATTATAAAAATAATAAACCTAATGAAAAAACTCACGAGTTCCATCGAGTTTATAGTTAGTTTGAATTTAAGAACAAATGATATGATTTTATAAATTAAAAATATAAAAAAATGATGAATTCAATATGTAAACTCATGAGTTTGACCGAAATAAACAAACACACCCTCTACATCTCTCCATCACTTAGTTAGAAAACACAATGATGATGAGAAGGAAATTAAATGTGTTACAATTAAGAACATAGCTGTATGTTTTTTTTTATATTGAATTTAAAAATCTTCGATCAATTTTGATTTACATATATTGACCCAATTATATTTGCATTTAATTTTAATTTAAACATCTCATACCTTATTTTAAATATTCAAATAAGTCAACTCTGAAGCATCAATGTATATATAATTAGGATAAAGTATGAGATTCTTTATCTGAAATCAAATGAAATTCATAATTTATTCAAGTAATAATCAACTAATTACCTTATCCTTATCAATTGTATGTTTAACTTACTATTATCATGTAAAAATAAAATTAATAATTGATTGCCTAATTTGAATTCAAGAATTTTTTTAATAGAGTTTAGACGATATTTTTAAACTAATAATTAGAGATTAATTTTCTTGAGGTATAGAGACAATTGTAAAATATCAATAATCGTCATTTACTTCTTTGAACACAGGTTAAGAATCTAGATTTATATTTTTAAAAAATTAATTTGAATTTGTACAAATATGGTCAACAAAAAATATATATATATATTCATTAAAAGAGTTAATGAAACTAACAAAATTTGATACAAGTAATATATAGTTAAATTTTTTAAATATAATATTTTAGATTTAAATTAGGTCATATATAAAAAAAAAATTTTTGTTGATATAAGCAAAATTCACTTAGTGGTCTTTTTATTTTAAAAAGATTAATTTTTAAATTATCAGTTAAAGCATACTACACAGTTTTTTTAAAAAAAAAGTTAATGAAAATGTAATTAAACAAAGAAAAAGACTTATCTCAGAGCCATATAAAATATTTATAATGGAGCAATAACTGATTAATGTAAGAATATTTGGAGGCGAAATTAAACAAAAGACTTTCAGGATTACCTTGTTTCATACTATTAATTAGTTTTCTTTAAATATATTATGTTAGTAAATAATAAAAAAAATAAGTTGATGATAGTAAGAATGTTTTAATTTTTTTTTTAAAGAAAATTTTACATGTGAAAAATATCAGTCACAGGTAATGAAGTTTCACTCATTCCTAAAATTTTCGAACTCCAATTTAAATAGTGTGAAATATGTTTGGCATTTTTATCAGAATACTACAAACAGAAAAAGAATTTCCTCAAATCCTATATAGTGGGAAGTATTTATCAAAATAATTTATCAAAATACCCCCACCAGAATTCGTTCTTGCTAAAAAAGACTTTGCTTTTATGAACAAGTCGTTTTTGCCTACAACAACTTTACTTCCCAACTCATTTACTCTCCCACACACCTTTGTTATAAATACGTGTGTTTTTAGAAAATAAATTATACTTTTATATATTTTTTGACTCTAACTAATTTTAACTAATTTTTTATCAATATGATTCGATTAATTCTATCTTATAAAAAAGAGTGGGAGTAATAAGATATGAATAACAAGAACATTTTCTAAGAAAAGAAGTTATAGTGATAGAATGGGGTGGTAGGAGTAAGAAGTTATGGTATGTTTAGTAAAGTGGAAGTGGAAGACATTCGTTTGATATAATAGAATTCACTTTTACTTCTACTTTTAATATTTTAGGTATTTCAGTTCTATAAAAAAATTGAGAATTAAGATCATAAAAATAGAAATAATTTTTTTTAAATGATTTTATCCCAATTATAAAATTCATAAACAACTTTAACTCTTTTCAAGTTATAAAAAAATATTTTAGACTATTTTATCATAAATTATAAAAAAATATATATCAATTTCATATTCATTTCTATCATACCAAACAAACTTTTAAAATATGTTTTCAACTTAATTTTACTTTCATTTTCATAAAAAGAAATTCATTATACCAAATATACCAGTAGAGTTAAACAAAAGTTGTTCTTGGCAAGAACGACTGCTTCAGACAACCAAAGTCATCCTGAGGCCACCTAGCATTTGATACTTTTTTTAGATTTATTATAAAGTATTTAAGCAATTAATTAATTTAGATTAAGATTTTATGATCATTATGTCTCTTCTTAAGATATCATTTTTAACAATGTGGGATTAGCTATCATTGGATCCCTTGCCTACAAATAATTATAATGTACTCTCTTTGTTCAAATGGAATATTAATTATATTTTTTAAAAGTCAATTCTATTTAAAATTTTATTAATTGTACATTCTATGACTTCTTGAATGTAATTTGTGATATTATATATGAGTAAAATTAAAATTTTATTTTGTTCTAATACCTATTTATTTTTTATTATTTTTAAAATCAAATTAAAATTAAAATCTGATTAACATAACCTTGATAAAATCTCCTTTTGTTTTTATTATATATTCTACATATTATATGAATCCAGACTATCTCCTAGCTGTTTTGACTCTCTTGTGTAATAATTACATGGTTGATTATTCTTTATGCACTTAATGTACACATATTTAATGCAGTCAATGTACCTAAAATTAAACCTTTGACCTTGTTTATATATATATATATATATATATATATATATCACATTGATTCTAAGTTTCTAACAAAAAAAGAAAATTAGTTTTTCTTTATGTTTTTGCCTGAGACATAAAAATACGACTGATATCAATTCGGTTCTTTTTTGTTGGTATGAAGACTTTCGAACGATCTATACAGATATTTATAAGTGTTCTTTGTAACCTTTGAGATTTTGCCTTTTTAGCAAACTTCCAAAACAAAATAACCTCAGTTTGATTTTCAATGAAAATAAGGAAATTCTATGTGTTTGACTGGCCCACTATAGCTGTCTATATCTAAGTTCTTCGTGTTTCGTTTAAATAAAGATAAATAAATAAGTTAGTGTAGAAATATATTGGGAAAAAGGGAGAACAATAAGAGAGAAATATATATTTTTGAATGGTAGGCGGTTTAATATTATTCAAGTGAAGTTTTGAGTTTAAATCTTAGCGTATATAGAAAATTTTCGTTAGAAGACTCACCTATCATAATTAAATATGTATCGCGGGTCAGATTTAGATGTAGTTGAGGGTAAAACTATGCTAAATCGAGTGGCAATAAATATATATATATATATATATATATATATATATTCATCCGATGATTTAAGCTTTACAAAATTTTCAGGGAAAGAACTTAAAAAGTTGAAACAATTTTTACAGTTGAACTCAGAAGAATCTTGAAAAGATTTAGAGGGTCCCTTTATGTTTCAAAATTATTCGAATCTGAATTCCTAATTAATTAAATCATTTAAGTAATTATTTAAACAACAATACGAGTTTGTGTTTGGTTATTAATTAGGAGCTAAAATTAGGCAAATGATTTATGATTTGTAAATGATATGTTTCTGGTAACTTTTATATTACATATTTAAAAACATGTAATTTTTATATTTATCCCCTTTTTTTTAAATATATTAAAACTATATATATAAAATTAAATTACACAAATCTCCCTTTAATAAAATTTCAACCATGTACAATAAGTCAATAACTCCTTTTAATATTTAAAACTTCATAATTAACTGCCATAAATTTACTTATATACCCCATTAAATTTATGTACATATAATCCTCACAAACTTTAAATTTTATCCAGATAAGTAATGAACAAAATTACTAATAATAGGGAACTCAAATCCTTGTAAACTTTGTATTTTATGTATATAAGTAATGAATAAAACTATTGATAACAAAGAAGTTATTGGTAAGATAGTATAGAGGGGTTTATAAGAATAATAATTTATGTAAGAATAATTTAATTTAATTTGAGTAAATTAAGGAAGTTAGATTAATTATAACTTATGTGATATGAGAGACAATTTAAATCAGATAAATTAAATTGAGAAAATATAATTATAAAAAAATAAAATTTTATATTTAAAATTAGGTCTTCTATTTTAGACATAATATATATGCATATGGCATAAAGTCAAGGAGGGGGAGCTGTGTATAATTTGACCTAAATATAAAATAATTTTTACGCTTCAATCAATTTTTTTTAACAGTTACCTCAGGTCTTGAGTAATGAATGTAAGGTTCATTGAACATGATGAATATGAAAAGAGATTAAAAAAGCTAAAGAGACTCACAACACAACTTTGCAGAAGTGTTGGTGAGGCATGCCTCTCCTCTTAGTACTTTAGCTTCCCACCTTCAGACATACAACTTTCACTTTCTCTTTTTGTTCTCAATATTTCATTCTTCTTCTTCTCCCTCCTCCATTAATGGAGTCTTCAAGGTTCCGAGGAGACGACGACGTTGATTCTGAGTTGAATCTCTCAGAATGGACCGCCAACAAGGCTCGTATCTCCCGCCATAACACCATGTCCAGAAGGTTCTTCCGACAAGACTCCATCTCTTTCCGATCAAACTTCACCGTCTCCAGCACCGTTTCTTCTCCGGGATATGCTTTCAAAGGTCTTCATTTTCTCTCCTTCTTCTTCGTTTTCCCTCACTTTCCCTCACTTTCCTTCATTTTCTCTCTTGCAGATGAAATCGACCCCTCCACCTACTGTTTCACCACTGCTCTCCAAGGTAATAATAATGTAAAATCATCTCACTCAACATTGATTGATAGATGATTCTTCAAATAATAAGAATAATAATGTGTTTTTCATTGGCAGCATTGCAAGCGAGGTCTGGGTATCATACTTGGGAGTGTTCATCTCCAGAAGGGTTGGCTTTGAATTCAAAGTGGAATGAAGCTGAGAAATATATCTGCAATCCACTTTCCGGGAAAGTTCCTTTAGAATGTTTATCGGCAAAATCTCTCAGTGCTGCAAGATCCTTCAGAAATAACTCCAACAGAATCACCATGTCTGCTCCTCTTGTTTTCTCTAATTCCACATCCTTAAAGCCATTATCATGGTCATCTTCTTCCACAACGCAACCACATTGTACCATGCAATTCCCCATTCCAGGTTCATCATTACATAACAATTTCAAGTCCCACGTTCAATCTCTTCTACCCTGGTCTGCCAGTACCCTTAATTGAACTAGTGAATCGGTTTTTTAACTGGTCTTATCAAAAGTTTTGGATGGGTTGACTGATCCCTTTTTTTTTTTTTGCTGAGTTCCCGCAACCAATCTCTTATGCATATTATTTATTATGATATTAAAACTTAACCCGAGTTAGTCAATCTATTATACCATTGAAATGGTGAATTGCTGTATCCTAACCATGGGACCAGTCAGGAGTTTTAGACTAGTCAACTGGGTTGGATTTTATAATTTTTTCCCTTGCTGAGCCTGAAAAGACGTTTATAGCATGTTTGTGGGTGTGTGCGTGCAGGTGTAGAGAAGAAGGGAGGAAGGACAAGAGATGCGGGAACTCAGAGTACACCGCCATATCTGAGTTCGAGCAGTCCGAGTCCGGCTTCAACGCCATCGATTATGGAGAGATCAATCAAGCTAGTTGGAGAATCGTCATCACCAGTTTTTAATTCAAAGACCAAATCCGAGGAAGATGGTGAGGTATGTGTTTAAATTGAGGTTTTTTCTGGTTTGACTGATGATTATTCTGAGACATAAAAGTAGTAGTAAACTGTTGATTGGCTCACGAGTGGGGAATCTTTAACAGAAATTTCATGTGTGTGTTTTAGAGGAAAGATGTTTGTTTGTCGATGTTTGCCATTAATGCGAGAAATATGATGAAACATTTTGAGAAATAAAATGAATGGGCGAGTTTTGAATTTGAACCATATGTGAGGAAGAATCCAAAAAAGCAAAATACAAAATTTAACTTGTGCGTGTGTGTTGTGAGATTGAAGGAAGAGGAAGGAAGGAAGGAAGGACGTGTTTGCATTTCCTGAGAGAGAGAGGGAGAGAGGGAGAGGGAGAGAGAGTCCAAAATGAGATGACAATAAATGAAATTGTTGCCTTCCAAAAATGTGGTAATTTGAGACATCATATATTGGTCCCTCTCTTTACATGTGCACATGGCCCCGCTTGTCCCTTCAAACATAATCTTCTTTCTCTTCCCTCACATTTGCACACTCTTTTTCTTTATCTTTTTCATACACATTTGTCTTTGCTTCTCATTCTCTCACCCTCTATAAATAAAAGTATATTTAAAAAATATTTTATATATATATATATATATATGTATTACCTTTAATCAATTCTAACTAATTTTTTTATAACTTATAAAAAAGATGAGAGATAATATAATGCTAGAGTTTATTATAGTTAATATTAATAATATTAGAAATTATTTAAATTTTATTACAAATTTAATTACTTTTAAATATTTTTATTAGTTAATGTAAATTTGTTACGTTTAGTTAGAAATTACTTGTATTTGGGATGTGGGAGTAAATAAAAATTATCCAATTTTTAGTGCAATTAATAAATGTTTTCAATGTCACCAAAAAAATAAATGTTTTCAAAACTAGAAGAGAGAAGCAGTTGGGAATTGTTGCCATGAAATGACCATTATTGCAAACAAGAGCGTTAGACTGAAAATTGCTCTATCCATAAACTATATGAGCAGGCTTCAAACTTTTAAATAGTTTATATTAAATATAGAGAGAGATGAAAATGAGGTTGTGCATATATATAATTTAAAGACAGTAGAAATAATAATAATAATAATAATAATAATAATAATAATAATAATAAGAGAGCCTTTTTCCCATGGTGTTGTCTCTTGTGAAATGGAAGTACAAGTGAAAATGCCTATACACTGTCGTTCTACTGTTTCTTCTTTTGGAATATATGCTAAAACTTTTCTCAATTATTGCATCTTCTTCATCATTTTACTTCCTTCATTCATGCCTATCATATCCTCCCTTCATTGGAGTTTGTGATATGTGTGTGTGTGTGTGTGTGTGTGTGTTGTGTGTGTTTGGTGGGGGGGGGGCTGCTTTTAGATTAGACCGATGGATAATAGTTAGAAAAAACTTCACTAAAATCCTATTTAATTTTTTAATAAATAATTAATAATATATTTTTATAAGAATTTTTAATTTAGAATTTTAAAATTTTATGTAGTATTTTTATACGATTTTTTTAATAATTAAGTTCTATATATATATATGAAATATAGATAAGAAGACTTCCCATATATATATATATATATAGAGAGAGAGAGAGAGGGGTGTTACTCTTGATAATTTTGAAATTGATGAAATATGTGAGGGTAGGTTTTATAATTTTAGGATAAAGTGAATGTGATTTAGCATATAAATTTCCTTCTCATTTCTCTGGGTTTTACGCATATACATATGGATATTATATGCTAATTTTATTTTATTTTTCTGGATCGGTGAACATTATCATATATAGTAATTTTAGGATTTTTACATTATTTTCGGTCCAAAAATTCTAAATGTGCCACAGTTGAAAGGGATAAGACTATGTATGGCTTATGGACCATACTCTAGTGTTGATTTTGATGTGAGCAGTGTGAGAACATGGGTGTGAGCTTTGTCCACACAAATAATTAATAATTAATAATTAATTAAATAAAAGAGAGAGATATATCCAAATTGTAAGGATTAATCAGCTTTGCTAATTTGTGTGTTCATGGTAATGCAATTAGAAGGGTTAAGTTCTATTTAAACATAATAATTTAGGTCCAAGTTATATAGGTACACAAAAAAATATATTTAAAAAAATTACTTATCTTTTTCAGATTAGATCGAATTAATAAAAATCTAATGTGACCTTAGATTTTTTTTAAAAAAATAAATTTATTCATATATCTATGTTCATAATATTCGATAAGTTTTATGTTGGCTATCAGGGTTTAACACAACCCTATTTCTTTATCTAAGTTTGGGACCAGCTACATGCATAACCCTAGTTAAATGGTAGATTTCACTTACCACTTAATTTAATGGATAATGTCATACAATTGACAAATCAAAGGGAAGGAAGAAACAAACAAACAATGGGGGATGATTTTTGAAATGGGACTTTGTTGTTGAGTTAAAATTCAAACTAAATGGGAGGCAGAAGAACATTGACACAGATGAATGTGAATTGTAGGTGGAAGAAGAAGAGAAAGTGAAAGAAACAGAAGAAGAGATAACAAAGACAGTCACAACAACACCACAGAAGGAGAAGCAACAAGGTGGCTGCTTCTCTTGGACATGGATGACCACAAGAATCCTAAGAAATCACAAGACAACCAAACCTAGAAAATACCATAACAACAATGTCTTCCCTACTCATCAATTCAAACCTTGTTGAATCAAAAAAAGAGACCAAAATATGATGAAGAGGAGAGATTCTCTCTTTCTCTTTCTCTAACTCTATATTTGGATGGGAAAAAAGTTAAGGAAAAAAGAATACTGGAAGAAAAAACTCTAAAAATAGTAAATTATTTTTACCATTTTTAGAAATATTTCTTCCTAGTATTCTATCTCCCATGTTTTTCTCTCCATCAAAACATAACTTGATAGTAGGAAGAATGGCTAATTAGTCTTTATGGGTACGGAAGACAGATAGAGAAAGCAAAAGATATGAAGAGTTAATTAGTTTGCAGGTTGGTTTAGGTTAATTAGTTTATTTATATATATTTTGTTTTATGGAAAATAGAGAGAGTGAATTATTTGTAGTAGTTTGTTTGTTTGTTTGTTTGTGGTGAAACTTGGGTGACAGCTCGAGCTTCACGTGATTCATTTTTGTTTTATCCTTTTGATGTGATATTATGATATCTCCCTCCCCTCCTTATATTTACTTTGCTATTTTAGATCATCATTTATACTTACAATAATTTCCTAATTAACATATATACTAAGTTTATCCCTTAGGTGGATTGATTCATTTTGCAAAGATTATTCTTGTGGTAAAGACATCCCTTCGTACTTTAGAACCCTTTTGAGAAATATTTTCATCTGAATTCTCAATTTAAACTACTCAATTTGAATTCTATTAATTTCTCTATCAGTTTTAGTATCTTCTTATAATTCATCCCAAATACCTATATTTTGCTACTTGTGTGAAGATTTGATTTCCCATTTTAACATCTAAATCACTTTTAATCTGTGTCTTATCAAAATTCTAAATTACATATTCTATATTATTTCTACTTAAGCGATAACCTAAACTCCAAGGTCATTTTCCACATATATGGTCAGCAAAAGCATACATTTAGCAATTTTTCTCCTTATCCTTTATAATCTAATAAATCTTTCATTCCTTATACTTTATCCCTAACTCCTTATAAAACTCCTCAAACATATCTTATTGATCTCCTTTCTTGTCAAATAATACATTTCCCAATTTTCAGTATTATTAGACAAGTTTATGGCTTTTAAAAAGATTTATCTTATTCTTGACTTAATCATATACATTTTCATTCCACCAATAAATCTCCTTATCTCACTAACCTTTTGATCCTCCCAAAATTATTTCACCATCCTTCTCAACTTCCTTAGTTATTTCCTTTCACATGATGCATTTTTTTTTTGTATAAAAAAGTTTAAGTAGATTTGACATCGGTTTCCTACTAAGGTCATAGTATAACTCTAAGGTTTAGAGAATACTTACAGGGGACTTATAAGATCACTTACTAAAAGAGTCCTCACAAGTGCAATGGAAATTAAACTCACATCTTTATAGAATACGAGTATATTATTTACTATCTGTGCCAACTCTAATTTTTCTTTTCATATTATGTCGGCTTTTTCTCACGACTTCAACCAAAAAACCAAAAACTAAGCCCAAACAATATCTTGTTCTTCAACCAAAAAAACAACTTAGCCCACCTTCCTACCAACATATCCATTAAAATCCCCATCAATAATTTTGTTTGTATGCTTATAGATCAATAAGCCCAACCACCTATTGTATGTGGGTTCAACTGGCAAATAAATAAGACATATAACCATTTGGAATGTGTTCGATTCCTGAGAAGTATCACTTTATTATAGTTTCAATCGCGAGACTTGAGAAGGCATCATAACTCGTAGTTACCTAAACTTAGGCCTGAGAGTAATAGAAAATTCACCATATCCGATATTAGTATCGCCTAAGAGGAACAAAAATTTCACTTTATCCTTAGATCGTGGATAAATCCAACCCGTTTCTAAAAATTTTTGTACAAAAAAAAAGATCAATAAGCCAAACCTAGCCACTATTTAATTTATATATTTTAAAAAACAAGGCAGAGATCCTTAATTTGCTCAAACTTCTCTAAATTTTTTACAATGTTTTATTTTAGAATTAAACTTAATTATAAATCCTCTAATACATCAATCTTGACCTGATACTTCAAGTATTATTATCGATCTCGCAAAATGGAAGCGTTAATTAACGCAAATATTGAATATTGGCAAATTCAGAAACATCACTTAATATATAATGTAGCAAAATATTATGACTTATGAGACTCATTTCTTACACTTGATGCAAAATATGATGAGATCTATATTTAGTCATATAGATTCAAGCAAATAAATGCAAATTAGAGATACAAGGAATTTATCCATTTGATGTCTACAATAACAATTAGATATTATAATCACAGGTTGATATCACAAACACTAATTACATTGCAAAAGATATACCTACATACACCTGTAGTTCATGTTTCTATCATTATCTGAAAGCTAAAGACGACAAAACAATATCTTCATAATCTTCCTGGCTTCTAGCTTCTCTGGAGCAAAAAAATAAAACTTCGCATCAGTGCCGGCCTCATCATCGATTATTAAGAACAACGAATTTAAGAATCGTTGGCAAATTTTATTCCACTAGATGAGGTCAATTACATGTACTTTGAACAAAAAGCAATTACGATGAATATCAGAGAATGGTAGCAAAATCCAGATCAGAGTATTACTAACATACAAAAAACCTGCATATTTGCTTTTAACTTGGAAGAGCGCAACAAAAGTCTCAAATTCTAGGTCTTTTGGCCCTGCAACCAATGACAAAAAATCATATATATATATATATATATATATATTATGCTCGGGTTACCCTAGAGTAATAATTACAAACAAATATTTCTAAGCAATTAGAACAGTTTATTTTGAAAAATAAATGAGCTCACCATGTGATGTATGCCTCAATATCATGTTTCTGTTCAGTACCATAAACAAACCACCTTTCATCAGCTGCTACTGCTGCTGCATCATCCTGAAATTCGATTTCTGTTCATGCGAAAATCTTTTAAAACTTTGCTAGATGCCAAATCGTAATGGTTTATGCACATAAATTAACATCACACAAATCAAAAATTACCTTGCATTAAAACAGCATATTCAGCGGTATAACATTTTAATCTCCAGAATGCCCGGTCACGACTATCCACTAGCACAGGTTCAGTTCTGACAGCATCAGATCTTTGTTTAGCTGTGTAGTTACAGTCAAAACAATCAGTCATTACAATAAAATTAAAGAAATATTCATTACCTATGTAAATTCTCTATCAAGACGTAAAGAAGTTTTATTTACATGCATTTTTCTCTTTTTGCCTCTTTTAAGCGCATGGTTAACTTACTTAATTCGGCCCCACTATGGATGGTTAAAATAGGGTTTAAGTTTTAATCACATTTCCAAGAAGAATATAAAAAATCTAAGAAAAATATACTAAATCATCTTGCTTTGTCTCAATCAACTGAATAATTAGGAAACTACTTATTCAAGACCAATAGTTTTTTCTTTTGGAAAGAAAAAACTACTTAAGGAGAATAATAGTTATGAATTGACCAGTAAGATTTTATGATGAGATGCCAATAAATGTTTGTCACACATCATTTGTTTGTTAGTTATTACAATATTTTAGCTTAGATGATCTTGAAAATTCAAGAACCATGCACACCCACCCAAACTTTGACCAAAGATGGAAGAATGAGATCTTTGAGTGGGTATGAACTTTGCAAAATGGTAAGAACACAAACTCTAAGAAACACAGCATACTTTTAGGAACCAGGCCCTTTGCTTCAAGCATCTTAGCATGAGCTCGAGCTGCCTCATTCTTTATCTCTCTAACAAGATCTTCATGCTCTGAAATTGAAAGGGGTGCACCATTTTTTGCAATAATGGCTTTAGCCACATCATCCTTCATTTTTTGCTTAAGACTTCTTTCCTGCAGATAAAATAAATCTACAAATTATGAAGGCAACTTAGAAAAAGTATAATGCATCCACAAAAGATGTCCAAACTCATATGTCACTACCTTTTCCTTCGCTGCAGCAACTTTGATTTTTGCTTCTTTTGTGCTTTCAGCAAATTTTGAGTGTTGCTCATCAATAAAACTCCTTATAGACCTGGTCAGATTTTGTAAATTACAGATCACTCCAAAGAAAATCAAGACAATAAGGACAAAGGGAGGCGAGAGAGGGTGGAATAAAATCATAGCATAGTTGTCTCGGAGATTATTTCCTGATTACTTACTCTGTGCCTAAAGCTTCATCGCATAGAAAATTCAATAATTTAAGCTTATTTGATAAAATCAAATTATAATAGCCATCAATTCCTTCTTGAAGACCATCTAGCTGCAATTCTTTTGGTACAATATCAGATTCAGATATTATATTTCTGAGAGCTTCCCACCAAGAATGTTTTCTCTTTGATTTTAAGAAAGGAGACCTACAACAAAGAGAATGAGATAGTCAAATGCAATCCAAGTAAATAAGAGTAGGATTTTCCAAAATAAAGCTTCAATAAATATACCCATACCCATCTCCTGATTTACTTAGTATTAGAGTCAACAATCTGTTATAGAACTGAATTACTAAGGTCTTGCGTCTTAAGGGAGCAGTTTGTATGCATATTAATTCTTCTAGTATGGCTTCAGCTTCTCCTTTCTTGATATCAAGAATCTAGTAGGCCACAGGAAATAGTCTGAACAGTCAGCATAATTCATATGTCAAACAGAAAACGATTTCTTCAAAGCTAACATAATTACATATTGAGAATCATGCACTGCATTAATCTTCCCTTACAAATAAAAAATTCAACAAAACGTGTCAAATAGGAATGCGATTTAAATGCTTTCAGCATTTTTGAGGATCATCCATCAGAATATAAACCTGACATTTGACTTGTAAACTATCTGATTAATCATAGGAAATTGTGCCAATTTACTATCTAACAGCCTTTATTTGATTCGTGAACTACCTACAAGATATATTGTTACATTGCAATCATACAGGAAACAAGTAACATCTATCCCAAAAGTTAACAGAATAAAAAACTAGATATACCTTCTCAAAAGCGGTGCAAAACTCCAAAAACTGCAATGCGTGGCCAACATCTTCAGTTGGCAATTCAAGGTCTAGTATACCTGTTAAAACAGAACTCAGTGGCAAAGAAATGACATTGTTCATTTCTTTATTCTCAGGATTGATAATGTCTTTGCAATTTTGTTTATTCGTTTCTTCTTTCACATCTTTCTCATCAGAATTCAAGGAAACGTCATTTGAAGTCCTGGAAACCTTCATTTTCTGTTGCATTTTGTTTCGTTTCTTCCCTGCTTGAATGATATCATCAGTTGCGTTTTGTTTTGTTTCCTCAAATGGAACTTCATTACAAATTTTAACCCCTTTCGTGCTCCCATTTTGGCAAGAATCATTCACTCTGCTGCCATTACGGATTTCCTTTAGCCCTTCTCGCTTTGTTTTTTTAGGTCTTTCCTTGAAGTCAAGCAATGCCTTCTGAGAGAATGAGTTTAAATCACTATTTCTGTCTAAAGAGTTTTCCTTGTCATGCTTCGCCAACAAAGCAACCGCAAGCTCCTACAGAACCCCCAACAAAATATAAAAATCAACCCAAATATGCAGTAAACGATACAAGCTATTAGTCTATGATCTATCTAAGAAGATTCAAGACAAAGAATAGCCATCAAACCCTGTCTGAGCCGCATGGCGTTTTAGATGAAACAGCATTACTCTCAACCTCCATATCGGAATTTGAAATACTAAGATCAATCATTAGATCCTGCAATAAGTATGAGCGACGATGAGCTCAATGAACCATCAAGTAAATAGCTTTGCAGCTGCACCTCAGTTGGTAAGAGTAATGAGATGAACAATAGCACACCTTTTTGCAAGAAACCGACTTTATAGGTGAAACAGCAATGTTTTGAATATTATTTGGACCTTTCGCCCCAAGCATTTCTGACACAGAGGAAAAACCCGATGCTTTGGCTTCTCTCACTAATTGACCAGTAGGTCGATGGCCCCTTTTTTTCCTAGAATATTACACTCTTCTCAGAATTTCCAATACATAAATAATGGAGTTCAAGCAATAGAAAATCTGTAGACCAAAAGAGAAAAATGCAACAGGACGTCTCACATCATCAATATCTTACATGCAAAAGCTGCAATTGCAGATGCCTCTGCACTTAGGACATTTCCAATCGTTCAAAACATCCACCTCTTCTGCTTTCTCTCCATATCTAATTCAACGCAAGCCTAGAAGGTCAGCTTGGAAGGTTATATAAATTCATTACCCTCGCACTCTTATGAAACCAAAAGATTTCTGAAAACACACGTTTTATATCACCAACGAAGCTAACCTGTTGAGGAGGCATTTGTGGCAGAACTTTATAGTACAAAGCTTCACCCCTTTCAAATTTTTACACGAAGCAGCAAAATCCCTGGTTTTTTGACGGCACTTCAACACGGAATACAAATAACGTGTCACGAAAATGAACTTGAAGCTACAACTAAATATAGCCCTTTCCATAATTAGACTAAGAAACCAAACCCCACTTACTCCAATGATTAAAGAACTGCAAGAAGATTAAAGAACGAAGAAAAGAAAATGGAAAATTACAAATCTTCAACCAATATACCTGGTGACAGCACACCCCCTTTTCCGAATCATAGATTCGGCCACCAATGACTCGAATTCCTGGGCACTGAGTTCGCTTCTTCTCTTGGTTAGTGTCTTTCAGCTGCTGCGGAGCTAAGACTTCCATGACGAAACAGCAAGAGTCTGAAGAAAATCCCCAAAGGCTTCACAGACCAGTAAGAATAGTCACACTAGACAAGAAAAGCAAGCTGGGAGATCTCTACCACAAATTTGGGATTCATACGCGGATCGCTCGCTCTTTCTTACAGCAAAAGATGGAGAGAGAGAGAGAGAATGTGAAATTCAAATTTATATCCGTATTGAAATTTTAACGCACACTGTTCCCTCCTTCAAAGGAGGATTAGCGGGAGGGACTGAAATGGAAAGAAAAAAAATGGGAATTTTGGTAATTACGAACTGATTTGTGAGTTTTTTTTATACGACGCGACTGCTTCTCTCCTAGTCAGGAGGCACCTTTTGAGTTCGAGAACATCGTGACTGTTGGAAAATTAACCGTGTCAGTGCAAAAACTAATTACTATCTCCCTTCAACCTTTTTTAAAAGCAACAACTATTTAAGATATATTTAAATTAGTTTTTATATAATAAATTTTAAAAAGAATAAATTTTAAAAAATAAATTTTAGCAAAAATAGATTATAGAGAATAAATTTTGGAAAGAATAGATTTTAAAAATAGAGATATTTAGATTATTAGTAGTAGAATTACTTTTTATATTAATAAATTATTAAAAAGGGTATGATTTAATTAAAGTAGAGAGAGGAGAGATGGTAGAGAATAAATAGGAGAAAAGAGAGATAAGAAATGTGAGAGATGAGAGAGTGTAAAGAAGAGAGAGAGAAAAGGGGAGATAGTGTGAAGAAGAGAGATGAGAGATGAGAGAGAGTATAAGAAAAAAATAGGGATAAAATAGTAATTGGATAATCTATAAACTCTTTTACAGTTCCAAAATCTATTTTCAGTAGTTTATTCAAAATCATGGTTTCAAATTGAGATTTTGCCCAAAATCAATTCTAGATAAAAATGATTGTTTGGTTCAAATTTTTTTAAACCGACGTTTTTGCTAAAATTAATTTTGAACAAAAATTGATATTTATTTTAAATTTTTCTAAATTGAGATTTTGGCTAAAATTAATTCTCAAAAATTGTTGCCAAACAGGCACTTAAATAAGGTAGATCAAAATATTTAAAATTAATTAAAAATAATAAATATATTAAAAATATAATTTATTTTTTTAATATATTTTTATTTATTATGATGATTATAAATATAAGAGAGAATAAATGAGAAAAAGATTATAGAAAATGAGTAAAAAATAGTTGAAAAGATATGTAATTAATTGAAGATAAAAATATATTAAATTTTTAAATAAATATAAATTATTATTTATATATATGATTGTAGAGAATGTTATTTATAAAAAAATTATAATAAATATTTTTTTAATATGAGAGAATTAGTTAAAAATGCTATATAATAAAGAGTAGAAATAATTTTATAATTTATTTAATTTAGTTAAATAATTTTTATATTATTTATATTTAATTTATTTATTTTGATTTATTTATAAAACAACCGTCAATTTATTATTTTTTCTGTAAAAAGAATAATATAGCGAAATAGACAAATCTAAAGTAAAATGAGTATAACTAATGCTCGTGTAGTCAAACCACGTGGTAGAACCTGATTGACAAGAAACCATAACTGAAGCCTCTTTGACAAGAAACTACACCTAACGTCCCCAAAATTTGGCCATATAAATTCTTGAACGACTTTACTGAAATGCAACAAACGAACGAACCAAGTCTTTGAGCTTTAAAGCGACCATGTCAATCTCCATCATCAAATTCATGATCTTCTTCCTCCTCGTCTTTGGGGTCTCATTCTTCTTCCCTACTTCTCTTCTCTTTGATCCAAACCCCCACAAGATCCATTTCCGCTTTCCAAATCTCTACCCAGAAGGCCTTGCTTGGGACCCACTCACCCGGCAATTCTTCGTAGGATCCCTCCGTCAACGGATCATAGCCGCCGTCAGCGACGCCGGCGTGGCTGAAACCTTCATCTTCGACTCTTCCCTCCCCGAAAACGTCACTTTCTTGGGTCTTACAGTAGATTCAGTCAACAGACGCCTCCTCGCCGCCGTCCACGCCATGGAGCCTCTCTCTCCGTTCAATGCTCTCGCAGCTTATGACCTAACTTCTCGGCAACGAATCTTCCTCTCCGTCCTCCCCAACGACGGCGGAGCTAGTCGTCCTGTTGCAAACGACGTCGCGGTGGATAATGAGGGAAACGCCTATGTCACCAACTCTGGAGGGAACTACATATGGAAAGTCAACGACAGAGGAGAGGCATCGATATTCTCGAGGTCTCCGCAGTTCATTGCTCATCCCGTGGATCGCGACACACCATATAGTTACTGTGGCCTGAATGGGATCGCTTACGTCAGCAAGGGGTATTTCTTGGTGGTGCAATCCAATACGGGCAAGATGTTCAAGGTTGATGCAGTCAACGGGACGGCAAGGTTGGTGGAACTGAAGGAGGACTTGATGGTGGCAGACGACATCGTATTAAGAAATGACGGCGTCGTTTTGGTTGTGTCACCTGTGAATAAAATGTGGTATTTGAAGAGTGAAGATGGTTGGAAAGGGGGAAGAGTGTATGACAAAATTGACCTTGATCTAGAAAGATTTCCCACATCCTTGGTTGTGCGGGAAGGGGATAGGGCGTATGTGGTATATGGGCATGTGGAGGAGGGTATGATGGGAAATTCAGCCAGGGAGAGTTTCAGCATAGAAGAAGTGAGATCGAAGAGGGAGAATAAAATTAGTGAAATTTGGAGGATGCTTATTTTGATTGGGATGGGGTTGGCTTTACTCTGTATTTGGAGGCTTCACAAGCATTGGCTTGTTAATAAAGGGGAAAAGGTCAATTAAGGTAGGATAAAACAAATAAGATTAAATAAAATATTTTAAAATTTCATTAAGAGATACATTTATATTTAATTATTCAATAAAATTGTTGTATTATCCATTTCGTTAATATTCTATGGTTAAGTTTTATGTAATAGGGTCTATTTTACCCTAATATTTTATGGGATTTTTGTCTTATATTTCTATAAAAATATTGTTAAATGTACTCTATTTCCTCTTAAATATTAATTATTTATAACTAATTTATGCATATTAATAAAAATAGTTAAAAATATTACTAATTTTATCATAAAATTTAAATAATTTTTAATATTAACTTGTTAACTATACTAGACTAAAATATCATATTAATTTATATTTTATTATTACCATCAATAAATATGAATATATATATAAAAAATATTCAATACACAAGATACCTTTTATATAGGATTAAATAGAGTATAATATAAGTTTTTTAAATACTAATTTTTCTTTTTTTTTATGATAAGCACAAATATATTTTTTATTAAAAATAATTATATTCATCATATTATAAGAAATTAATTATTTTATTAAACTCAATCTATTACTTTCAAGTAGGTGCCAAATATATATCTCTAAAACTTAGTCTTTTCTTTTGAGTCTTTATTTGGATTCAAGCCAATCTATCCCCCAAGAAGACAGACAAAAAAAAAAAAAAAAACCTTCGCAATAAACATATTCTCAAACTTTGGACAACAAGGCCATGCATAGGTGTTCAACTTATCCTCTCACGTATAGCCTATCTTGGGCTCATTACAATAGACATGGGACAAAACCAGAGTTCCAGATGGGGCAGGGTGTCTTGATCCCGTTCCGTGCCAAATATATATATATATATATATATATATATATATATATATTTTAATTTATATAGAAATATAATAATATTAATATTAATATATATTATTAGAATCTATTTTGCAAGATGATGCCAAAAGAATGTATGAATTTATGGCTAATTTTTTTTATTTTTCTCTCTATTCCATTTAGGTTCATTTTTTAAAATAATTCTATAGTTTTTTTTTTTGACAAAGGCGTCTCAGTCCCGTTCTAACTGGGATCAAGATGCCCTTCTCAATTTTATTTATTGGGATGAGACTAAGATAGGATTGTTCGATTATATTATGTGAGTAACCTTAGTTATATAATTAATCTATGCAGAGTTAGCCAAAAAAAAATTCTATGTAGAAAGTATTATTAAAATTAATTAGGATTTTGTCTCTCATTGCACATGTCACGCAACCAAAGGTTGATGCATCTATAAGAAGGATTATCACTTACTCTCTCAAATCATTAATATAATATTTAATTAATTAATTAATTTAAATAGATTATATAAATTAAATAAATTAATTATAACAAATGTGATATAATTTTCTTAAAATATT
Source organism: Leucaena leucocephala (assembly GCA_037074615.1). NCBI lineage: Eukaryota > Viridiplantae > Streptophyta > Magnoliopsida > Fabales > Fabaceae > Leucaena > Leucaena leucocephala. The sequence goes on along the minus strand of CM073520.1, from coordinate 32,523,477 downwards.
CATATATATTATTAAATTATATATTAATTTATAAGTTAGATAAATTAATTAAAAAATTAAAAAATATTAAATATAAATAAATTAAAATATTATATTTAAAATTAAATTCAATAACATTAGAAGTAATAGCATTTTGATGCAGTTATCGGGCCACCCCATCCAATCAATATAAGTGATTGATTGTGTAGTCATGTAGTCAAAAGTGACATACCACTATTACATAATGTTCCTGTGTAGATACAAATAAAATTTAGGTTTTAAGAGTTATTTGTCTAAATTTTGATTTATTTTTTTTAAAATAATTATATTTGTCTAAAAAGCTTTTAGACTAAATTATAATTTTGGATAAACTATTGATAATAACTTCTAAAATGGTAAAAGAGCTTATGGATTACCTTTATTCTTTTAAACTATCTCATATATACTCTCTCTTCTCCTGACAATCTCACTCTCTTGTCGTCTCAGCTCTTGCTGGCATTGCAATGGAGAACAGTCGTATGTCGCTATCAAAGAAGAGGAAGACGGTGGTTGCTGAAAAAGAAGAAAAGGAAGTTGATGGTCGCTGAGCTGGAGAGTAGGTAGACAGTAGTCAAGTGTCGCTGGTCGCTAGTCTATAGGCATTGTCAAACGTCGCCTGTAATAGCCGTCGAAGAAGATAAACACGAGCTACAGTGTAGAATAGTTGAGGAACATCGTTTGAATGAGTGAACAGTTGATATTATTTTTATCTCATACCCTTTCTAATAATTTACCAATTATAAAAGTCACTATAAAAATAACTATCTAAAAATTTATTTATTTAAAAATATTTTTTTTCCATAAGCTATTCTTTAGAAATCATTTTCTAAAGGCTGTTCAAATTTTTTTTTGTCCGTAAACTATTTTATAAAAAATATATCCAAACAAGTCTAATAAAATAATAAGGTTATGAAATTAGTGTCTATTGATTTGAGCAATAACAGACCTATTATTATTCACTAACAATAACTTCAATGAAACTTGTGTAGAACTTCCACATATTGCAAAAATAGTCTAAATTCTTATTAAAATATATGAATTGATAGTTTAAACATAAAGAAAATTAAGAGAGATGTTTAAATATATATATAGGAGATAAAACATTCTATTAACCTTTATTTTTATTCTTTGATGAATCAAGATAACTTGGATTGAATTTGGAAAAAAAATACTCATGGATGAAAAGAAATGAAGTTGATGAAGTGCCTATGAATTCAAGGGAGTAGGAGGAGGAGAAGAGAAGACCCTTTGGTGAAAAAAAAAATATAGGAGAGAAGATGATAAAACAAATTATTAACTAAATTAATTTTTTTAAAAGATTAAAGAAACTAAATAAATTATTTATATTTATTTTTTTAAACTAATTTGTCCGATTTATAAATTGATATGTAATATCTATTTATTTAATTTAAGTAAATTAACAAAATTAAGCAAATTAATTATAATGATTGTGTGTTAATTTTTTTAAAAATATCATATTTAATTATGTGTATCTAAACTATCATTGATAGATACTCTTTAATATATATATATATATATATATAGTTATATAACAAAAAAAATTGAAAGAAACCACTAGATTTAGTTTTTTAAATTTTTAAACATTTAATTATGTCCGACTTAAATTTTATATTTAATAATAAATCTAACTTCACATTTAGCTTTTATAATTAATAATAGAGGGAGTAATATTTAACCTATATTTATTTAGTTTTTTTTTAAAACAAAAAAATCAACTGCTCTTGTAAAAATTATCAACGAGAAACCACTGGATTGGAACCTGTTTCACAAGAAACCATAACTGAAGCCTCTTTGACAAGAAACTATATCTACCAACCCCGAATTTCGCATATAAATTCTTAAACCACTTCACTGAAATGCAACAAACGAAACCTTCTTACCACAGTCTTTGAGCTTGCATTAACTTGGAAACCTATCATGTCAATCTCCATCATCACTTTCATGATCTTCGTCCTCCTCGTCTTTGGGCTCTCATCATTCTGTTAGAAAATAAACATCTCAAAGGTAATACAATCAATTCAGATTATATTATACTCAAATATAAACATATATGAGATACAACGGAAGACTTAAAGTTACATCTTGCCATTAACTTGATTGATCTAAGGAGAATTAGAATCAAATGAGATACCTGTTAAAAGAGAACACTGTCAGATAAATAACAGGTTCTTCCAACTGGTGATTAGGCACAGCGATGACAACTTGTTCTTAGCCGTCACCAGTGGGGAACCTTCAGAAGCGAGCTGAAAATAGGGTTTGGCTCTGGACTCAGAAAATGAGATCTCACACTCAATGAATTGTTAATTTCCACCATCAGAAAATTAACCTTAAATAAACTGAGTCAATAACCCTCCTTGGATTGGACCCAATGACTACGGGCCATACTAAAAAATATTTATTAATTATCCTAATTAATATCTAAATAGGTTATAATAATAAATATCCAATATTCTCCCACTTTGCCCGTATACTCAATGTCATTGCCTTGTCTAGGTAAACTGATGCTGTGCTATAAGAATCAAGGCGATAAGTCCCCTTTTATCGGGTATTACCTTCCAAGTAATACATGTAACACCATCACTTAATGGGTATCACAATATACATGAACTCAATGTTCATAGGTTCCCATCTCAATGTTTATCAATTCAATAACACAAATGTATACAATCACAAATTGAAATGATAAACCACAAAATATAATTTCATTGCTCATACCTCCACTAATCAAAAGTAGGACGAAGTCCCATGTGAGGTACATGTGTGACAAAGATGTTCGGCTTCAACCCTTTCGTCAAAGGATCAGCCAACATGTTTAATGTACTGATACGTTCAACAGAAACTTGGTCATCCTGAACACTCTCTCTCAAACAAAGGAACTTAAGTTCAACAAACTTGCTGCGACTTTTATTCCTTTTGTTGTTCGATGTGGCCACCGCAGTTGTGTTATTACAGTACATTCTGATTGGCTTATAGACTGAATCCACAATCTTAAGCCCCGCAATGAAATTCCTTATTCAAATAGCTTGTGAACTTGCTTCAAAACACGCAATGTACTCAGCATCACCGGTAGAAGGAGCTGTTTGAGTTTGCTTAACGCTTCTCCACGATATAGCTCCTTCTGCTAATAGGAAGATGTAGCCAGATGTAGACTTGTTCGAGTCTACGCATCCTCCAAGATTTGAATCTAAGTATCTAATCACGTCCAAACTGTCTGTTCTCCTATATGTGAGCATGTAGTATTTAGTGCCTTGTAGGTACCTAAACACCTTCTTTGCAGCTGTCTAATGTGCTTCCCCAGGATTACTTTGGTATCTTCCCAACATACCCACAGCAAAAGCGATGTCAGGTCTTGTACAAACCTGCGCATACATCAAGCTTCCTACCGCTGAGGCATATGAGATCATTTCCATATATTTCCTATCAAACTTAGTTATATGACATTGACTTAGACTAAACTTATTTCCTTTTTTAATAGGAGCCACGTTAGATGAACAGTTCTGCATCTTGAATCGTTCAAGAATTTTGACAACGTAAGCCTCTTGAGATAAGAAGCCTCACCCATGTCTACAAAATATTGGGTTCTATCTTTATGGATCTTTATGTCAATGACATAAGAAGCCTCACCCATGTCTTTCATGTCAAAGCTCTTGAACAGAAACTGTTTCACCTCACGCAATAGTCCTAAATCATTGGTAGCAAGTAGTATGTAATCCACATACAAAATCAAGAATATGATTTTACTCCCACTAGCCTTGTGGTATATACAATCATCCATGATGTTTTCAACGAAACCAAATAACGTGATCACTTCATGGAACTTCAAGTACCACTGCCGTGAAGCTTGTTTCAAACCATATGTTGATTTCTTCAACTTGCAAACTAATCGATCTTTACCTTCTGCAACAAAACCCTCAAGCTATTTCATGTAGACTTCTTCCTCCAGTTCACCATTGAGGAAAACAGTCTTAACATCCATATGGTGTAACTCTAGATCAAAATGGGCAACAAATGCCATGATGATTCAGAATGAATCTTTCTTAGATACAGTGAAAATGTTTAACTGTAATCGATTCCTTCCACTTAAGTGAATTCCTTTACAACTAACCTAGCCTTGTATATATCGATGTTACCTTGTGAGTCTCTCTTGGTTTTGTAAATCCACTTACAGCCAATAGCCTTAGACCCACTAGGCAACTCTATAAGTTCCCAAACATGGTTGTTTGCCATGGAATTCATGTCATCAATCATAGCATCATGCCACAACTTGGAGTTCACACTCCTCACAGCCTGAGTAAACGACAAAGGATCATTCTCAACACTTATATCACAATCAATCTCAGCAGAATACACTACATAGTCATCAGGTAATATCGGTCTTCTCTCTCTAGTTGACCTCCTCAATTCAACCTCTTAGGTTAAATCAGGTTGCTGAACAATAACATCCTCTATCACATCTTGTGGTGGTTCCACTTGGGTGATATGTTGACTATCAAGTATGTGTCCGTCCTGTTCAGCACTGTCAACTTGAGCCACAGGATCTACATCACGTTCAATGTCAATCCCAACAGTGGGATAAACATTGACTATTGATGTCCCCTCATGAATGATATCAGTGGTTCGCTTTATGTGATCATCCAATGGATAATCACTCCTACTAATCACATCATTCTCAAGAAACTTGTCATTCCTAGACTCTACAAACCTTGTAGAAGGTAGAGGACAATAAAATTTATAACCCTTAGACCTCTCCGTATAGCCTACAAAGTAAGCTCTGATGGTCTTAGGATCCAACTTTTTCTCATGTGGATTATACACTCTTACTTCTGCAGGACAACCCCATATCTTGAAATAATTTAAACTGGGTTTCCATCCTTTCCAGATTTCAAATGGTGTCGTAGACACTATCTTTGTTGAAACCCTGTTCAATATGTATGTGGCTGTCTTGAGTGCTTCCTTCCACAGAGAAGACGACAGTTTGGAGCTACTCATCATGCTCCTAATCATATCCCGCAAAGTCATATTTCTTCTCTCATCTAGACCATTCATGTCAGGTGATCCAGGCATAGTTTATTGAGCCACTATACCTTACTCTCGAAGAAATTCAGCAAATGGACCTGCTGCTTATCCTTCACTAGTGTATCTGCCATAATACTCACCACCATGGTCTGATCTCACGATCTTGATTGGTTTCTCAATCTGTTTTTCTACTTCTATTTTATATTCCTTGAAAGCATCTAGTGCTTCACTTTTATTATAAAGCATGTAGACATACATGTATCGTGAATGATCATTAATAAAGGTGATAAAGTACTTTTGATCATGCGTAGTCAAATCAGGGTAACAAATATCCGTGTGTATCATTTCTAGTAACTCAAAACTTCTTGTAGCCCCTTATGTGACTTATTGGTCTGCTTTCCCCTTATGTAGTCCACACAAGAATCAAACTCCGAATGGTTTAAAGATGGAAGAATTTCTTCTTTATTTAACCTTTTGATTCTGTCAATGGAGATATGACCCAATCTCCTATGCCACAGGCTATAAGAATTCTAATCGATGACACTTCTCTTAGTACCATGCGAAACAGAAAGAGATTGAGGTAAAACAGAAATAATTTTAAACAGGCCATCAATCATAACCAAATTCGCAATCAAAACTGAATTCTTTATCAAAGTCATGCGTTTCTTAAAAAGAACTAGATGATAATCAAATGGAATGAGCTTTAACATATAAATCAAATTCCTCTTATAAGAGGGAACATAAAAAACATCATAAAGGTCCAAAACATTTTGATTTGAAAGATGAATGTGAAAGGTTCCAATGGCTTTCACAGGATCTCCTCTCCCACTGCCTGAAAGGATAGTTTCCTCATTAGGATGTGGAGACCTGCTCGATAGAAAACCCTGCATGGTAGTCGAAATATAGATTATCGAACCAGTGTCAATCCACTAAGTGTCATCATTAACGCTAGAAAAATTAGACTCGAAAGTAACACACGATGAAAGCATACCTCTCATCTCTATAATATGTTGCCCCCACTCCCAATACATGTAAGCCTCACAGCACATAGTTCAGACGTGATGGCACCACCCATCTGCTCGTCTGTCGGCTTGAATTGCTTATCTAAGGTTTCCAGGTATCCCTTAGCTGTGTCGCACTTAGGGACTGCTGCCTTAATGCTCCTAGTGATCCTTTATTTTATAAGCAGAAGAGATAAGCGGTTACTCTGCTCCCACATATTATACCTTTTATTTGCCTCTCTATCATCGGAGGCATCATCAGGTCTTGGAGGTTTATCAAACCTTAAGGCATAATCCAAGTCCAAGAAATTGAGCTGCAGCACATCGTCTCTCCAGCCAGCATAGTTAATGCTGCCATCTAAGATTGTTTTGTTGCTAACATAATCCATAATCCTGGGAGCAGCAATCAGATCTGCAAAATGAGAACAGACAAACACACAAATAAGCTCACAGAAAGAATTTGAAGCAATCACAAGTCATTGTGCCATGTATGCATGCTTAGCTCAAATGCAGCATGCAAGCAATATAAATATGTATCACTAATGTCTACCTGTAGGCAAAGACATTAGTATAACCAGGTATTTATCTCAAATGGTAGAATTAGAACGCATTCGTAATTTTCCAATGCCTGTGGGCTAATTAAAAAATAACGAAGCTATTCTATCCCACCCTAATTAAATGTACAATTATGAGATATCTGCCTGTGGGCAAAGATAAATCATAGCTATACATTTAATTACAAATGATATTTCAAATCCATATGTGATTAATGAACGCATGCAACAATTTCAATAAACAAGGATGCTGTGGCTACTCCTCAAAGAATTGCACGCTAACCACAAATATCATTTATGTGCATTGAAAATTCAAATATGCACAACTTAATGGAGAAATTAATTCTCCCCCTAATTAAATGTGCAATCATGATATATTTACTTGTGGGTAAACATAAATCATAATTATATATTTAATTATATTAATATTTTAAATCCATATGTGATTAATTAATTCACGCCACACAAACAAATGAGGATGCTGTGACTATTCATCACAAAACTGCATGCTTATCACAAATATCAATAACGTGGATATAAATCCAAATATGCACAATAAAATGGGGGATTTAATAAATTAATTTAATCAATAAAAGTGACTAAATAATTTAATTAAAATTCTCCCACTATTTCATGCACAAAAAAATATCTAACAATTAATTTCAACTCAAAAGGTTTTTACAAAAATTAAACAGTTAATTTAATTGCCAAGGGAGAAATTAAAAATAAAATAGGCAATTAAATAACACAAAAATTAAAATTTATAAATTCCCTTTTTTTAAAAAAAATTAAAATAATAGATAAATTAATTTAAATATTTATTGTGCATGGAATAATAATTTTGATTTTCTGGAAAAATCAAATTAATTGGCCAAAAAAAATTCTGAAATAAAACCAAGTGGCCCATACACAAAAGTCCATAATTATGGCCCAAAATAATTTCTGGAAATAAAACACAAAAAATAAGGCCCAAAAACGCTTTCTGAAAAAAAAATTGTTTGGCCCAAAATTAGCCCAAAACGCAGCCCAGAAAAAACAGCACTATTCCAAAAAAAATTAAATGGCCCAAAACATAAAAAAAAAACTGTGCAGCCCAAGTGAATGAGCCCAAGCGCCCAGAAACAGAAAAAAATTCTGGTGGCCCAAAAACGCGTGGCCCAATAGGCTGTAATTGAATTATATTTTTTTTTGAAAAAAAATAGCCCAGAAGTCTCAGTGGCCCAAACGCTGCAGTCCCCCCCATTTTTTTTTGTAACTAGCAGCCCTAAAAGTGGCAAATGGCCCAAACAGAAAACACACCAAAAAAAAATTGAACAAACGCAGGCCCAGAAAGCAGACGACCCAGCGTTCTTTTTTGCTTTTTTAAGTAATTAATGAAACGATGCGCTTCAATCTTGAAGCACACCGTTTCTGGCATCTCCTCCTGAGTCGGTTAACCTAACCTGACTCAGGACCCGTACCGAGTGGATCTTGGAGCAGTGGCCACGGCATAGTGAAGCAGGTCTTTAACGCCGGTGACGCGAGAGGGCTGAAGCCATTGACAGCGACCTAGGCTCCTGTGGCGGTGTATGTCTCCCAACTGCTCCATATCCAAAAACTAGCGACAACCATTCCTCTCCATTTTTTGGCGAGTTCTCTCACGATTTCAATGTGACGGTGACTCTGCTCTGGCGACTTTCGGCTCCTTCTCTGGCGGACAGTTTCAACTATGGCACCACGCAGTGACGAACACAGTGACTCAGACTCTCGCCATCGGATTCACAGAACTCTCGCCGTCGCCTCTCGCAGTCTCTCTCTCAGCGTCATTCAACAGAGAAAGGGTTAAAGGAATAATAATTGAAATAAATTGCAATCTGTATCTCCCATATTCTATCTCATATTATTACTCATGAACACAAAAGATCAATAAGTAAGGTACAAATGATCTCAAACAAGGCTCTGATACCACATGTTAGAAAATAAATATCTCAAAGGTAATACAATTAATCCAGATTATATCATACTCAAATATAAACATATATGAGATGCAGCGGAAGACTTAAAGTTATCTCTTGCCATTAACTTGATTGATCTGAGGAGAACTGGAATCAAATGAGATACCTGTCAAAAGAGAACGTCATCAAATAAACAACAGGTTCTTCTAACTGGTGATTAGGCACAGCGATGACAACTTGTTCTTAGCCATCACCAGTGGGGAACCTTCATAAGCGAGCTGAAAATAAGGTTTGGCTCTAGACTCAGAAAATGAGATCTCACATTCAATGAATTGTTAATTTCCACCATCAGAAAATTAACCTTAAATAAACTGAGTCAATAATCCTCCTTAAATTGGGCCCAATGACTACATGTCACACTCAAAAATATTTATTAATTATCCTAATTAATATCTAAATAGGTTATAATAATAATAAATTTCCAACACATTCTTGCCTCCTTGGCTTCTTTTTGATCCAAACCCCCCACAAGATTCATTTTCGCTTCCCAAATCTCTAGCCAGAAGGCCTTGCTTGGGACCCATTCACCCACCAATTCTTCGCATGATCCCTCCGTCAACGGGCCATCATCATCGCCAGTGACTCCGACATTACCGAAACCTTCATCTTCGACTCTTCCCTTCCCGAAAATGTCTCCTTCGTAGGTCTTTCAGTGGATTATATCAACAGTCGCCTCCTCGCCATCGAGCCTCTCCCTCCATTCAATGACCTTTCAGCCTACGACCTACATTCTCCGCAACGGATCTTCCTCTCCGTCCTCCCCACCGTCGACTCTGATGACGGCGGATCCATTCGTATGATCGCAAACGACGTCGCGGTGGATGATAAGGGAAACGCCTATGTCACCAACTTTGCTGGTAACTACATATGGAAAGTCAACGACGAAGGAGAGGCGTCGATATTCTCAAGGTCTCCGCAGTTCACAGCCCATCCTGTGGGCCGCGACACATCGTATAGCTACTGTGACTTGAAAGGTATCGCTTACGTCAGCAAGGGGTATCTCTTGGTGGTGCAATCCAGTACAGGTAAGACGTTTAAGGTTTGATGTAAATGACAGAACAGCAAGGCTGGTGCAACTTAACGAGGACTGGATTAAGGCTGTGCACAAAGCCCATAGCCCGCCATGCCCTGCCCAGCCCGCACTAAAAATGCCTTGTCTAGCCCGATAAATATAGGGCAGGGCTGGGCATCGGACTGCAAAATACAACCCATGCATTTTTCAGGCTGGGCACCGGGCATAGGGGCTGCCCTGCTGATGAGCACCCCTTCTTTTATTTTTTTTTATTTTTTCTCTATCTTAGAAGGGAGAATATAATAGCTACTGGTAACTATAAGATAATTTTAGAAATATAAATAGTTAAGTGGGTAAGTTGTATCTTTTAATATTTATAACTATACTAATTTTTTCTTCTTTTTTTAACTTTGTTAATTATCATATGATTACATTACAAATTATAATTATTTATTTTATTTTTTTAGATGCTTTATCTTTGTCAATATTTGAGAGATTGATGCAAAGTTATAATTACAAACTACTTAGATTTCAACGTTTATTTTTTATATGCAATGGATCTCAAGATTTTAATTATTATCTTTGTTCTCTTATTCTTAGTAGATTATAGATATTATTTAACTCTTGAAGACACATGAATATGGTATTATTTTAGAAATTCATAATTACAGATTTTTTTCACAACATGAGCATGATATCACGACTTGGGCATGCCCAGCCCAAAATTGTTAGGGCTTTTACCGGGCAGGGTCGGGCATCTGGCTGCAAAATGTAACCCATATATTTTTTGGGCAGGGGGCCTGGCCTGGCCTGCCCAACCCATGCACACCCCTAGACTGGATGGGAGTAGACAACATTGCGTTGCAAAGTGACGGGCGTTTTGGTGAGGTCGCTTGTGAATAAGCTGTGGTATTTGAAGTCAAGATGGTTGGTAAGAGTGGTTAGGAGATATCCTAATTTTTAACTACTTAAGTTACACTTGGCCTTTGCACAAGATTGATATAACTTAAAAATAAGGGATATTTTGCTTTACTTTTACTCTTACTCTTAGTTCGTAAAACACAATTTTTTAAAAAAATTTTGTACTAAAAGAAATAGTTGGGAGAAAAGTTTGACAAAATTAGCCTTGATTTAGAAAGATTTCCCACTTCAGTGGTTGTGGGGTAAGGGAATAGGGCGTATTTGGGATATAGGCATGTGAACGAGAGTAGAATGGGAAATTCCAGTAGGGAGAGTTTCAGCATAGAAGTGAGATCAAAGAGTGACGCTAATCACATCCGGAGGATGCCTGCTATAATGGGGATGGGGTTGGCTCCTTTGTTTATTACTGTATTTGGAGGCTTCAGAAGCCGTGGCTTGTTTAATGAAAGGGAAAAGATCAATTAAGGATTATATATATATATATATGGAAATAAAAATAATTCTGTTTGCTCTTGTAATTTTAAAATAAAAATTGAATGATCGAACCCGCCCCCCCTATGTAAAGGGTCTACTTTGCCAATAGGATCCACTCGAACCTCAATTGCCTGTTAAAGATGAGACATGTAGAAGTACCATATAGATGGGGTCAAACTAGTCAAGGTTTGATTAGACAGATGTTTTTGTAAAAGTTACACAAGTATGCAAGGCTTTAGTTCCGTTTGTATTTCTAACTTTCTATTAACAAATTTTGTTGAATATAACGTATTTTTTCCAGTGCCAAACATCTCTAAAACTTGTGTTTGGGGGTAAACTTTGCAAAATGCTTTTGGACAAAACTTGATTTAAAAAAATTTTAAACAAACAATTATATTTATCTATAAATAATTTTAACTAAAACTATAATTTAAAACTATAGTTTTAAATAAGCCGTTGAAACTAACTTTTAGAACAGTAAAAAAATTTATAAATTATTTAATTATTATTTTACCCTTATTTTTTCTTTCACTCTCTCTCCTATCTCTTCTTCATCCTATCTACTATCTCCTCTCTTCTTTACCCTCTTTTACTTTTAATCAAATCATACCCTTTTTAATAATTTACCAATATAAAAAATTATTCTACTACTAATCATCCAAATATCTCTATTTTTAAAATTTATTCTAAAATTCATTCTCCAAAAACTAATCCAAAGAAGCCCTTAGCCTTCTTCACTGAGTCACTACGACTGGATTCTACAAATCCATCCTTAATAATTATATTCTCAACAATCATTTAAACCTGTTATATGTGGAAAATTCCTAATCGTCTTGCTCAACTTTGCTACCTTAAGATAATTTTCCACAAATTAACTTGTAAAAAAACATAATTATGAGATAATGTTTAATATGAAAAGATATTGAAAATAACGTATACATAATTCATAAGTCTCGTAATTACTAGAATTAATCTTTGCATTTCAATGGACCGAATATATGAAGGATTAATCGAAAAAACATGTTAAGCAGAGGGAAACAAGAATTGAACGACATGGTTCAAATTGCGCAAAATCAATTTCCCAAAAAGGAACTGAAACCACAAATTCAACCTACTAAAAGAAGTCACTCCGATGCTGATATATAGCAGAAGGGTATTGGAACAACGAAACTTCAATATGTAAACAAAATTAATACATAAAAACTGGAAATTTCTAATCTTGATTAGCACTCAACTTGAGTACCCGTACCAAACAAAAAACAACGATCACTTACTGCTCGCCAGGCATTGTCTTAATAATGTCCGAATCACCTGAAAACAAAAATATCAAACAATTAGGGCCAAAAAACCAAAAGTCTTTATCATATTGAATATTGATGTTATAACTAGACAAGGTACCAGGATCAACAATGCTGAGGCAGCACACTCTGAAATATTTGCCGCAAGCAGTTCCCAAATCGACGTTGTCTATTATAAACAGAAAAACCTTCATTAGAGATCTTTTACTGGGACAGAATCATTCATGTTTATGTGACCGGACACTAGATATCATATCAAAACATTTGACACCATACAGATATACTACAACAGTAAACACCACAATGTAAACAGACCTCAAGTCTGAAGAATTTGAATCCCCTCAATTAAACAGACAGTAAAGTGCCCTTCAAGTGAAGAGAATATGACATAAAACATGGGTACATAGGGAATATCCTCCACTCTTCATTCACTCCCTTCTCCTTCTATCTCCACTTGAGAGGCACTTTGTCATTTACTCGTATGAGAAGAGATCCTAAACCAAGGCAGGACCCTTTCAATTGAGAGAACCCTTTTAATTATCCCCTGGAGTGTCAGAAACAAGAACAGGCAGCTCAAGCTGGATTATCATGTGAACTTGGAGTAAAAGCACAATCATTTTGATGCCAAAAGCATAATGGCGAGCCAAAGACAGATTATTTCAAAAGCTCAGTGTGATGTGGCTATTACTTCATGCCTATGTATGGTATATGGTTTTACAGATTCTTAAATGGACCCTACCACCCAGAACTAAAGACAAGGACTACCAAACAGGCAAAACGGATATACCATCAAAACACATGACCTTTGCAAACAATTATGAGTTAAAAAACTTTGCAATTGAGAACTCACTTCCATTGTAATGGTGAACTCCAACTTTTGCCAACATGGCATAGTACTCTATTTCTGACTTTCTCAGAGGTGGACAATTGTTGGCAATGATGATCAGTTTTCCTGAGAAGAGACAATGTTTAATTATTATTTATACATAAATTGTACATATATGTAGCAAAATACTCATGACAACAGCAACATCCACATCCACCATAATGAAAACTCTGGTTACAATCGTATGGCGTCAATTCACTTCAAATTCAATGTTCTTCCCCTTCACGGTTTGTACACAAACTCGTTTTAATCTAAAAGGAAGATCCTAAAAAACAATTCTACAGCAGCGAATGCAATTTGAAATTTCACTATGCAACCATCACTTAGCTTTTAAGATCCCCCAGTAATCCAGATTCCAAAACCTAAAAGGAAATGTTTCTTATCAAGCACATCAATAACACTATTCTAAATCTTCCATGTACATAATAAAACAAATCCACATTAGAGCTACTTAATCCAATTTTAGTGTATCCCAAAGTAGAAAAAGAACAACCGGATCAAAGAAAGCTTCTAGTTACAATTCAAACCTTTAGAGTTCCTAAGGGATTTGAGCACCGTTTTATAACCCAGAGTATACTTCCCACTCTTCATGACAAGAGCAAGCCTGTTGTTAATGCTCTCATGGGTCTTCTTCTGTAAAAGAGAGAAACAAAGAAGCCATCAACTTAGTGCTTGCACAGAGGTGAAAACCAGACATTTGAAAAAAATCAAGGAAAAAATTCTGAATCAGAAACGAAGTTTCAAATGCGAACTGAGAACCAAAGCAAGTCGAGCATGAAGGGAATATCAAATAGAGAAGGAGAAACTTACAGTTTTCTTGGCGGCAACCATGGTGGACTTCTACCGGAGAGAGCAGATGTTGAAAACCTAGCGGCTAGAGGCGCAGAGTGACGCTGGCATGAAAAATGGGATGCGACTAGGGTTTTTGTGCAAGAGAACAGAGACTGTCATGTTTGGATGTGGGCTTGCAATAATATTGGGCCGAAATAGTATAGCTTGGCCCAATTTGTAGTCCAGCTTCTTGTTCCTGCATTTCAATTAATTGGGTCACTCATGGGCCGAAAAGATGTTATTGGGCTTCTGATGTCCTCCAGTCATAAACAGCTCCAGGAGAGACTTTCCATATGGGGAAAAAACTCAATATTTGTAACAAAAAAAAAATACAATATCCTTTATCCCCCTGTTTGGTTGGACAGGCACAGAAGGGGGGAGAGGCTAGACGAAATTCTAATGAATTCGATTTAAAAAATGGATAAATGGAAATATAAAATTTTAATAAAGAGAACTTATAAAAAAAAAGGTAGAGAAAAAGTAATTATAATTGTTTAACCCCACTTTTTCATTTTTCTTAAACCACACTCTTTAGAATTTAGTCTCCATTTCCCTCCAACCAAACAAACCATAATTAAATTATTAGGTTTTAACTTTATTGATAGGAAAAGCCACGTTATTACTGAATAATTGGCAATAAATGCGTCCCTACATTTGTATTTGCTTTGATCTTTTAACGTGCAAAATGGTATAGATATTTATGAAATTATAGGAAATAATAGTCCTTGACGTGATTATTAAGTATAGGAATAAAAAATGGCAACATATTTTAAACACAAGAGTCAAGTAGTGGCAGCTAAAGGGGGAGAAGAGGGAAACTTTTAAAAGAACTATGTTAAATGAAAGGATTTAGGAGGCACAGGAAAATACTAATATCATATGGAAGGAAATAGCTGAGAAGGTCCGAGCGGTTGCTAAAATAATTTTGGGAAAATCTAAAGGTTTTGGTCAACGAGATAAAGAGACTTTGCGGTAGAACGAGGACGTACAACAGAAAGTTAAGTATAAGAGAGACTGTTTCAAAGCTATACATTTATGTAATAATACCGAAAATTGAAAAAAGTATCGTTTAGCTAAAAAGGAAACTAAGAAGGTGGTGAATGCAGCTCGTATTAAGGTTTTTGAGGAATTTTATAAGGAGTTAGAGATAAAATCGGGAGAACGAAAGATTTATAAGATTGCAATAGATAGGAAAAGAAAATCGAGAGATTTGGATCAAGTACGATGTATTAAGTTAAGGATGAAGAAAGTAATGTTTTAGTTGCAGATAGTGATATTAAAGAATGGTGGGAGACCTATTTTTACAAATTGTTTAATGACGAGGGAGGAGGGTCAAGTTATGAGCTAGAGGATTTAACACGAGAAGTTGAACCAAATTTGACTTTTTACCATAGGATCCGTATTGGCATGGTTAAAGATGTGCTTAAGAAAATGGAAAATAATAAAGCTGTTAGACCTGATAGTATTCCTATTAAAGTTTGAAAGTGTTTAGGTGAAGTGGAAGTGGTGTGGCTTGCTAAACTTTTTAATGTGATCTTAAGTTCTAAAAAAATGTCGAATGACTGGAGAAAAAATATTTTAATTCCTATTTACAAAAATAAAGGGGATATTCAAAATTGTGCAAACTACATGGGATAAAACTTATGAGTCACACTATGAAATTGTGGGAAAAAGTAATTGAACACAGGTTGAGATTAGAGACTGATATTACTGATAATCATTGTGGTTTCATGCCAGGTAGATCTACAATAGAGGCGATTTATTTATTAAGGGGGTTAATGGAAAGATATCAAACTAAAAGAAAAGACTTGCATATGGTCTTCATTGACTTAGAAAAAGCATATGATCTAGTACCAAGGGAGGTGCTTTGGAAAGCTTTGGAAAAGAAATGTGTACGCATGGCATATATCAAGGCAATAAAAGATATGTATGAGGAGATAACAACTACTGTAAGAACGTCTGGGGCGAAATAAAGGATTTTCCTATAAGGATTGGTCTACATTAGGGATCATCCTTGAGTCCTTATTTATTTAATCTAGTAGTGGATACTTTAACTAAACCTATTCAAGAAGAAATCCCTAAGTGCATGCTTTTTTGCGAACGATATAGTTCTTGTGGCAGAGTCAAGAGAAGAGATTAATTTTAAACTTGAGTTATGGAGAAGTACTTTAGAGTCGAAGGGTTTTTGTCTAAGTAGAAGTAAGACTGAATATATGTATTATAATTTTGATAAGAGGCAAGTTAGAAGTAACTTAGAGGTCAGATTAGGAGATCAAGTTATTCCACAAATAGATAAGTTCAAATATTTGGAATCAATTATACAGAAGGACGGTGAAATTTTAGAGGATGTTCATCATATAATTCAGGCCGGGTGGTTTAAATAGAGAAAGGCTACTTGGCTCATATGTGATTGGAAAGTATCAGATAAAGTAAAAGGAAAATTTTATCGCACTGCTATAAGACCAGCAATTCTTTATGAAAGTGAATGCTGGATTTTAAAAGGACAGCAAGAGCATAAATTAGGGTAACTGAGATGAGGATGTTGAGATGGATGTGTGGGTATACAAGAAAAGATAATATTCGTAATGAACATATACGGGGAAGAGTTGGAGTGGCACCTATTAAAGAGAAAATGGTAGAGAACCGTCTTAGGTTTAGACATGTACAAAGAACGCTAGGGGATGCACCAGTGAAGAGGGTAAATCAAATAGTATAGATACCGATTAAAGGGAGTAGAAGAAGGTCAAAGAGAACTCTCAAAGAGGTCATTGAGCTGAATCTCCTAATCAATAGCATATCCGAAGATTTAATTTTTAATAGAACACAATAGCATCGTATGATCTATATAGCCAACCATATTTAATCGAATAAGGCTTTTGTTGTTGTATAGAAAATAATAGTTTAGACGAACATAAACTTGTCAAAACCTATAGTTTGAAATTTAAAATATCAAAACTAAAATAAGAGTAAATTTAAAGAACTAAATATTGTGTTAATCCTATTTCTTTCTACACCAAAAACTCTTCATCCTACTCATTCTGATGAGCGAATTTCACCATGTTAGATTAGTTTATTAATACATACTTCTACTATGTAGTTGTGTTGTATAGTTGTACATAACTGTACAGATCTATATATTTGGGCAGTGTATTATACTTCCAGAATATACAAAAACAATACATTTTTCCATTTTTACATTCAGTCACAATCTTTTCATTTAACCAAACAAATGAAAACCAAGATAGGAGCACAATGAAATGATACGGTTGAGAAACACGTTTAAGCAGAGCTGAAAATGGAACCACAAACGGAGCTTAAATTTTATTATCACATGTTAAAGTCCGTCCAGATTATCCTCCCTATTTTGATAGATAATCTGTTCAGGCTCAAGTTATTCAATTTTGGCATTAGAACGTAGTTTCTATTTAAAATTCTCAACTTGATCTACTTCCCATTGTAGTTTTCAGTCAGTCAGGAAGTAGATTCATCTTCTTTCCATTCCACTAATGCCAAAGTATGACGACCACCGCAAGCGACGAGTTTGGCGATCCATCGTCCCTCAGCTGCATTTTTACTTACATTCTTTGGTGGTGGAATGTCAATGGGCACCTCCATTGGTTGACCAGTAGTCACTTTCCTCCCATAACCCAGACGGCCATGGTCACCGCGACCAAACTGCGGGGTAGTTAAAGACCACTAAACATAAGAACTTGAGCTCTTGAAAATATCAAGAAATGTTCCTGAGAAGGTGGTGAAATACAGATAATATTAACAATACTTACAGAGAATATTCGCCCATCACGGGTTAGAGCAACTGAATGAGTCCCACCACAGGAAATCTGACCACAAACCCGAAACAAATTTCATCTCCGATTTCAAGGACGCTTAACCCAAAAAAACTAGTATACAGTGCTTTTGAAATTGTGCAATTCATGATTTCATTAATATGGATCACAACGACATCTCTCCATAGTGAAACATATAGAAATTACTCAAATTATTGTTCTTTTTGTCCCTAGAAATTACTCAAATTAGGCTCTTGGCCAATTGGATGAAGACAACTCTGCAGGGGTGTGGAAAGACATGGGCTGAACTAGAACACCACCAAACAGGTTGGGCTATGGCAAATGAAAGAGGTTAGACAAACAGCCAGGAGGTTGCATATGACGAGGTTAAACTAACAGCCTAACAACCTATGATCATTCGGAACTGAAAGAGTAGCAATTAAGAAGTCACGTGCACAGTGAATTGGTGGAATTGAATTATTTTGATTTTATTATATTAATTAATAATCAATATTTATTTTATTGGTTAGCTTAAAAGCTGCATAAGTTTAGGAGAAAGTGGAGTCTCTTGTGATTATTTACTGGGTCAAGTATTTTATTTTCTGCACAATTTATTTTCTGCACAATTTTAGGTCTGTTATTTTCCATTTACTAAGCCATGTGTTAGTGGCTCAGTAAGTGATGAGTCAGTTTTCTGTCTATAGATATTGAGGTTGACAGCATGTAGAAATCATCTGAAAATTAAATCAATATTTGTTTTTATTATTGGAAATTTTCCCTGAGCTTCACTAGTTCTATGGGTTTAAGATCCTTGCTCATTCTGATAGAGATTTTCCTCTATCTTTATTAATTTATGAAGTTAGATTCTGGTTTCATATTTCAATGAAAACTTTAAAGCCTATGGGGCAGGGATGGGAGCATTATGCAAAAGATTATACAATGTCCCTTACTTTGACAAACGTTATAGTACCTGTACAATATCTTCTCCAGCCAAAAGCTGAACCTTTTGGGGAACCATTTTACTGCTCTTGTCATTATCACCAAATCCAAGCCTCCCATGTTCCCCCCTCCCCCAGCCATATACCTGCGGTAGAGGATAAGGTAATCTTAGAGTTCATTGTCATGGGTTTTCTGATTACAAATCCAATATCCACTTTAGCCCATTGATTTTCTGATTGAGTACAATTTCCAAGCAATGCATTATGCAAATCCAACAACATGCCTCTAGTTTCATGATAAAAAGTAAAAACCATATAAGAATAGATGTCTTGAGCATCTTTTCTCTTCATTGATTGTTTACAGTTATTCAATGTGTTTGTTATGTCTTCTGGGAACTGAAAAAGTAAACCTAATAAATTCCGGAGAAGCCAAAACAAGGATCACCTCTCCTTCTTCTGTCAATGCAGTTGAATGCCAGCCACCAGCTGCAATATCTACCTAAGGTTGCAAACAGTTAAAGACAACAAATTAGTAAGATGTTTTATATATGAATGATTGACAAAAGTAAATGCTCCAAGGTCTGCAATCTGCATTTAACTAGAGTATTCAGGTTAAGAAAGAACCACAAGGCTTAAATTTGCATTAAAAAAAACTTTTGACACGATTTTCCTGCATGGATTTCCAACCACATATCACAACATTGATGTATGCAAACATTTGACATGTAAGTTTATTCAAGAGGAACACCATAGTTCTTTTGACATCTCAAGTAGATATGATATTTCAACCGTGCATTTCAACAACTAGTGCATATTATTCATATTGCTTTAGCTTTACCAATTGTTGAGAGCAGTACCCCCCATTATCAAGAACCAAAGCATAGCCCTTTCTCTATGTGTTGGTCTGCTATAGCATATCCTAGAAGGGAGAGCAGACTGTTCAAAAGGGTTCTAACAATAACGTTTATCCCTAAAAACCCTCATCAACCAAGCCCCAACCCTTGTAAGTGGACAGAACTTCATAAAGATTGATTTGGGCATTACAAGAATCAGAGCTTTTGCAGGTGAGATTATGGAATCCCAAAGCTTTACATCAATCAGATAGACCTTGAGAGGTAAATATACCTTCAAACATACATAAGAAAAAAACACAAACAGCCCAAAACTTGTTGATCCCAAATTAACTTCTCTCATCAATGTGGAACTTGAGCAGTTCCGGTCTCCCTTACATAAATATTAGACATCATGTCAAGCTCATTGGATTTTGAGATCCTCGCTTTGCTAATGGGAACATCAAGAGCGAAAACAAAGTTTCTATTTAGTTAACTGCAATGCATGCTTTCATATGATCTTATCTACCCTCATGCTTGTTCATTTAAGAGCAAGTATGTAAATAAATGAGTCTTCATATGAAAATCTCTTAGTTAACACCATCACATAGGCTACACAAGCAGCAAAGTATACCAATAGAATTAAACAGGCTACCATATGAACCAAGAGATGTTTGTAACCAAAAGTTAACAGAATACAGAAGCACGATAACCTAGTTCTTAGCTAGGCTACAAAATCACTCCAGGATGTGTCACTGCTCGCACTAATTAGGTGTGGAATTTACCAACCATCTTTCACTATATACAAGTTCACAGTTGATCCAAAAATTAGCATTCCAGATAGAATAGAATTAAATATTGGAAATGAAAATTTCAAAGACGCCTTTTTTAAGAGAAAAATTGTGTACTACGGTAAGATAAACAATTAATTATAAATCCATAAGCCTAAAAGAACATCAATTTTTAAAAGCCAGAACCAATATGTTATAGGATAAAAATATACTATTAAGTGATCTTATCTGTTACCAAGACATAGAAATTAAAGAAAAAATGTAAAATCAACAAGATTTTTCAGGATGGAACACAACCAGAGTAAGTCCAGAAAGCCCTTGGACAGGAATAGGTTGTGATCTCGGTTGGGTATCTCCAGTACCAAGTTGTCCATATTCATTGTTACCCCAAGCCCATAACATGCCATCCTCTTGAAGAGCCAAATTATGAAATGCCCCTACAGCAATGAGCCTAACATTTTCAAGACCTTGCACCCGAACAGGTACAGAAATCTGTTTTCTATATGATTAAGCAAAAGGTTTAGAAGTTAGTAGATGAGATAGACTATTAATTGCAGAAACTGCAGAGAAGTGAATTGAGATGAATAAAACAAAAACATTGAGTTATGTTTTAAAGAATATTTACATATCACCAGGAGGCCATGGCTGACCCCATGTCCAAACATGTCCATCTTTTGTAAGTACAACAGAGTGAGTTCCTCCTGCAGCTACCTGCGCCTCCAGAAATCAGGAATAACATCAGGCGCCAGTCTAGCAAAAGCCAGGATATAATATATGTAAACGACATGCTAATAAAGATAGAGATGAAGAAGTTCCTATGCAAATCCTGATAAATACACCCATTCAAGCATACACTAGAATAAATTTTTCTTATAATTTACTCTGAAGGGGAGACTGACATTGTCAAATAATGCTGACATATCTCAAATCTTATTCACACTATTCCAATAATATTGTGTATTGACTCTCATTTCTCGTTTTACTTCAAAATTTGTCATTTTATATTATTCATTCTACTTGAAAATAGAATCTGACATCAGGCATTCTGATCTAACTCTTGGTTAATCCACATGTATGGAACTTAAAAGAGTTTATTGCTAGCAACTACAAAAGTTTAAAGCCATAGCATATTATCATGATACTAACAAAGTGATTTTTAAGTGAAATGAGAAGGTACTTTGAAATCTGTTAGCCAAAGCTTTCGTTTGATGACTATTTCATTCTTGGCTAGCCATTAAGAAAACCCATTCCAACATGATTATATATGATAACAATGTAATGCTTTACTTGTAGTCACACAGGTGAGGCATGTGAGCAATTATTCAAGAACGTATCAACAGATAATATCATAGTCATTTTACAGAGCCAGTCCCAAAAAGGTAAGGCAACATCAGTTTGAAACCGCATGACCCATAGGTACCCCCCTCATCTTTCGAAATTAAAAGAACAACAAAAACAAGGTGGCAAAAATGGGCAAATACTATTCTTAAGAGCCTTAAATAGATATTTTGGTTTATATAACTCACAAGTAGCAAGATGATTGGATTTCCACTTAATTTCATACAGTGGAAGCAATGCGTATGCTGCCATGCCATGGCAGTTCTATGGTGGCATGTCCTATTTATGCCATGTGATTCTGTTATGGAGGACATCATAGACAAAACTGGCTATACTTTCCTTGTTGTTTAAGAAAACAAGGATAAATTTTCTTCACTGTGTTAAACAATGAGCAACTTAAACATCTGACAAATATCACAGTATTAAGTCAGGTAATCTAAGAAATTTGCATTGGAATTGTGTATGCATGACTAAGAAATGCAATACACAGAAATACACTACCCTCAGAAACAAAGAAGGCTATTCCTTTAAGTATAGGACTCAGCCTACACCAACGGCATTGACATGTCTAAGTTACCTGACGAACAACAAGTTTAGGGGCACAACGCTGAGGGATCACTATATCTCTCCTCAAAGGTCTACCAGTGTCATCCTTTCGCTCAGGTTCTTCACCACATTGCCCATATTCATTTCCACCTGAAACCAACGATACTCAAGATATTAAATACATAATATAAAAATATAAAAACATACGCATTGATGCAGATATGGTACATAATATGAATACGGACACCTGATTGAACCAAAATCCAAAGTGCCAGTGAAACTCGAAACATTACATTTGTGTCAAATACAGATGTCTAACTCTAACA
This sequence comes from Leucaena leucocephala, assembly GCA_037074615.1. NCBI lineage: Eukaryota > Viridiplantae > Streptophyta > Magnoliopsida > Fabales > Fabaceae > Leucaena > Leucaena leucocephala. The sequence continues at coordinate 32,500,897 of CM073520.1, read as the reverse complement.
TGTTGTCTATGGACATAGTTTTTATCGTATAGATTCGTGGGTTACAAAATTTACAATCCCTTGTATTCTCATTAAGACAAATATATACTAGATGATACTGAATACCCCAGGCGTAAGCTCGGCCTTGATCATCAACAGCCAGACAGTGCCACCCACCAATAGCCGCCTATCATCGGAAAAGAAACCCACAAGTTAATTACACCAATAAAACTTGTAAAATACCACCACACAAAGTTCATATATCCAGATAATTAAAACAAGGTAACGATAATAAACAAAATACCTGAACAATTTTAACATTGGCAAGTGCTTTAACCTGGCTGGGAATATTTTCAGTTTTGGTTTCAGGAGGGTGTCCGAGTGTTCCTCTCTGGTTCCACCCCCACGTAAATAACTACACCAAATAAACACACGTTCAACAAACTATACCCAGACACCGTAATAACAATTTTTTAGAAACGCATTATCGCATTAAGCTTTGTGTATACCAAAGATTGGAGCAAAAGAAGAATATAGCAAACATGGAAGAACAAGGGGGAAAAAAGAAACCTTGCCGTCTTCGCATATGGCTAAAGAGTTCCTACTACCAGCAACGACCGAGCGGACCTTCTGGGACTCGAGAGCTTTGACAACGCAGACCCATTCTCTCTCTTCATTGTTTCCGATTCCTAATTGACCATCTTCCCCAGAGCCCCTGAAAGAAGAGAAAATCAGTAAACAACAGTTACGCATGAATAACCAGAAAAACACAAGTATGCAGAAGCGCAGAAGCACAACCAAGCAATGATCGCGGAATCTGGAGCCATGGGAGAGAGAGAGAGAGCAGAAAGTGCAGCTGAAGAGAGCAGAAAGTAGTAGACTTAGGAAAGTGTTGTGACAGTGTGAGCCGTGAGCCCGCGAACCGTAGGCGAACTTCAATGACAAGATTGGAGAGCGTGCTTTAGCGGAAATGATAGAAGTGGGCCGCGACCTCAAGCGATGTCGTTGCATAGCTTGGACGGTCTTCCCTCACAGCCAGGTTACTAATACCAAAGTTCAAGGCTTGGACATTCTTCTCACAGCCATGTCACCCAAGGCAACGCTTTTCTCAGCAAATTAGCAAGGTCTTCAATTCCTCTTTTCTTTTCTTTTTTTTATGCAAGGTCTTCAATTTTGTCAACCAATCATCACTATGCTCACATTTATCCTATGTTTAGATACGAAAAAAATGAAAGAGGAAAGAAAGCTTACAAAAATAGTAAATATTTTTTCTAGTTTAGGAAATTATTTTTTTAATATTTCTCACAGTATTTTCTCTTTATTTTTCTCTCTATTTAAACATATTCTTAATGTCTTAATAGTGCATCAAACATTATTAACATTCTAAAGTACAATTAGAGTTGTGTTGAGAAACTTGAAAGAGACAAGGTGAAAGTAATGAGATTGGTGATTAAGGTTGGACCAAAAAGAAATTGAGGGAAGTTTAATCTGTATTAAGAAATATCAAGAGAAACTAATATAAAGTTTAATTGAAAAGATTAATCCCTTATAATATAATAAATTAATATTTGAATATATGGAAAAGAAATTCTAGGATTTAATTCTCAACAGTATATTATCTCCAAAAAAATATTTACTTGAAAAAAAAAAACAAGAGGAGAACTCTGCACATTATTCAGTTGGACACGTTTCATTGAAGAAAATCCCAATTGAATGCCGACGTTTATTGCTACTAATGACTTGAACACCAATGGCTTCGCCAGGTAGATATCTCCCTTTGCCTTTGTTGCATGAACGTGTTGCCGTCTTTTGTCATCTGTTGTTTGTAGTCCATGATTATGTAAAGGTCTGTTGAGAATAGATTTAAAAAAAAATAAATTTTAACAATAGATATATTTGAATAATTAATATTATAATTATTTTTTATATGGATAAATTACTAAGGTATAATTTGATTAAAAATAGGAGAGATGAGATAGTATAGAGAGGAGAGAGAAGATAGGGTAGAGAATAAAGATGAGAGAGGAGAGATAGTAAAAAAGAAAGATAGGAGAGGGGAGAAAGTATAAGAAAAAGTAAAGATAAGATAGTAATTATATAGGTTATAAGCTCTTTTACTATTATAAAAGTTAGTTTCATTAATTTATTTAAAACTATTATTTTAAACTATAATTTTAATTAAAATTACTTCTAAATAAATATAGCTATTTATTTAAAAAAAATTAAACTAAAATTTTATTTAAAATGACTTTTTAAACCTGGTTGCCAAACAGGCAGTAAGTAAAATTAAAAATTTATTTAAATATGTATTTTCTTTTATATACATTTATCTAATATATGGTATTACTAAATTTGATTCAAACATTGTTAAATTTATTTGAGTGATAATTTCTCTAACGTATTTTTTATCTACAAAATTAGAATTATCAACTTTGTTTATAAGAAATTGATTTCTTTTTATCTGACTTAACTATAATTGATTTTGTACTTCACTCCATTCTTAATATAAATTGTGTTCTAAAATAATTTTATAATTCTAAATATAAATCACTTTTGTCTAATAAAAAAATTATTTTATAAATAACTAATATCATTAAATTATATTTTCATAAATATACTTATTAATTGTGTTTTAGAGAGAAATAATATATGAAAAAAATTAAATATAATTAAAATAAGTTGATTTTGATTGAATTATTTTTAAAATAGTGATAATTTTAAAGAGTTAAATTAAATTTAATTATTTTTTTTAATTCATTTTAAACTGATAAAAAGTAGTCTAAATAAAATAGTTTTTTAAATTTAAGGCCAAATTTAAAATATTATATTTAGTTATTAATATAAAATATATTTAATTAATTTAATTAAATTTAAAAAATTAGTTAATATAATATATTTTTTAAAAATATAATAAATAATAATTAAAAAATATAATTAATATAAAAAATATATTTTATATTTATATTTAGAAAAAAATCTTAAATTAAGTTAAGATAGAAGAGTATTATATATAAAAATTAATTTTTAAATTTTAGAAATAGCTATTCCCTTGCCTGCGCAAATGGCTCATTGTCCCTGTTAGACAAACCTAAAAAACACGAGGCATCGCACTTTTCAGACCCTCGATCAAGGATTACTGAAATCGTCTCAAGCTCTGACTATTCTCTCAAGCGCAATGGGTTTCGTACAAGAAGCGCGCGATAATCACGTCAAGAAAAAAGTAGAAGAAGGTACCGAACTAGTCTCGTTTCTTAAACCCTAAAAACCACTATTTGGTTTTTCATATTTTACTCTATTCTTACCTGGAATAATTGGAAGTTGTATTAATGCAATTACACCGCACATAAAATTCTCTGCTTTATGAGAAGGCACGTGAAAAATTTATGCCCCAAATTGCTGTGTTATTGTAGTCTTCGGTCTTCATTAATAAGTGTGCTGATGATTTTTCTGTATCAACAATTTTCCAGCTTTACGCAGCAAAATGAAGCAGAAGGCACTAAAGGAATGTGATCATTACACCGAAAAATATGCTCAATGTGCTTCAGGGAGAACAATTTCAGTTGTTTGGCAATGCCGCAAACAAGCTAAAGAATTGAATGATTGTCTTCATCAATTGTAAGTTCCGTTAGACTTTTAGTGAAATCTTTAATTCTTTCAACAAAAACAGGTTCTTGGAAAATGAAATTCAATTTTGGAAGGCAAGTTGATGAAATCGGGTAGGCCATTATTTCAGCAATTTCAAGATTAAGTGGGTGTTTCAAATTGGTTAAAAATATCGAGATTATTGATCTCATTTGCTATACACCAGTTATATTTTAGATCTAATTTTCCGGGGACTAGAATGAGTAACCAAACTTCCAAAGATGAACATCCTACCCTTTCTGATGCAAATGCTAATTCTTATAGCCTGATTCATAAATAAATTTTTCTTGAAGAAAAAGCCACAGTCACTTGCTAGTTAAGGCAATGTTTATGGATATGATTTCCAATATCGGTCTCCGATCTTATATGGCTGACAACAAACCTCCCAACTCCTGAGTCCAGACCAAAGGGAATCCTACCAATATTTTCCAAGCTCTGTCCTCTGTGCAGCACTTCCCAGAATTCTAAAATGAGAAATTAGAAAAGATAGTGTTGCTGATGATAGAAACACTAGATTGGTTCAGAGTTATATGGCCTACCCAGAAAGTGAAATAATAATCAATATCAACATCCTAAAATCAGGAAGATAGTATATGGTATATTTGTTTCTCTTGATACTAGTTTTCTTATCACCTTCCTCAATAGTGTAATGCTTCAGGTTAATTCTGGATGTGGAATTGATATCCTTTTCCTTTGTTTTTTCTTCGAACTTTTTGTTTTGTCTTCCCAGCACGAATGATGCTGTTTTAGAGGAAATGAAGAAAGAATACATTCTACAGAACAATGCTGAAGGCTCTGCAAGAATATAGATTTGATTTCATTGAAGCTTGGCCTAATTATTGAGCAACTGTTTTTACAATTGTTCCACAAAGCATCCGGCAAAAACGTATCATCAATATGTTTGGATGACCCTTTTACATTCTAATTCTTCAGAAATCTAGAATGAGCCCTTCATCATATCAGTGGACCCATAAGCTCGACATTTCTTAGAGTTTTGTTTAGTGTTATACTAAGTGCAGAGAAACTAGTACGAATTTTGCAGATTCATGGTGTGATATTTACTTACTGCTTAAGACTGTTGAGGAATTCAATTTGGGATTATTTGATAGTGAAGAACAAGATCCTAGTTTCTCTGCTTCGATTGTATTTTTCGTTTTTGACACTAAATAGTCTGCTTGGCTCCCTCATAATGTTACTGCAGCTAAAAAAAATTAGTAAACCAATATGTTAAGGTTTAGATAAATCAGTTGGCAAATTGGTTCCAAGCAAGAAGCGACGCGGATAAATTATTGGCTTTGTTTTGAATCTTAAGTTTTGAGACATGGCAGAATTTAAAATAGTGGGTTCTTACTTTTATATGCAAATTGATACTAAATGATTAGGCAATGGAGGAATCTCGCGGAAGTAAGAAACTTGAGAGTCTACGAAAACTAGAGCTCTATATGGAAAGATTAGAGCATATTATATGGGTACCCGATGATTGGTACTAACATACTGTTTTCCAGAAACGTCATTTGATAATTTCCCTAATGTACAAATCTATCTTTAATATGTTGCCAAACCTTGAACTGTTGAGGGAGTTAAATATCATATTGGGGTTAAATAGAATGGGATATCATCAATGGCATTTGATTCCAGTAGTTTAACTTTCTTTCAAGCAAGGTCTTGAGTTTTGCGTGTGGACAAAGTTGAAAGATTGGCGCCCACGTGGTCTTAACTTGGTTTGATTTAATATAGGCTGTGAAAATTGGGTGACGATTCCTTTTATGAACATATATCGTGTGACAATGAGGGGTACCTACTGCGTCGCTTAAACACTATATCGTGTAACAATGAGGGGTAACTACTGCGTGGCTTAAAAACTAGCCATCTATCTGACACCCTCGCTCAAGATTTGTCCCTAAGATGTAAAGAAGAAAAGAAAAGGAAGAACTTATCAGAAAAAACAAATCCCATCAAAATGAAGCTAAGCTTTTAGATGAAAGAGAATAAAATTTTAGTTATAGCATTTAAAAAAATATCTTAATTTTTAACTATTTAAATTTATATATAAAGATAATAGATTATTCGGGAGAATTTACCATGTATTTAGATTGTAGATGAGCTTAATTATTTTTTTAAAAAAATTGTAAAAAGAAAAAAAAAGAACAAGACATGCTCGTTGGCAAAAGAAGAATGATAGGCTTGCTTTTTGTTTTTGGTTTTGCAAGATGAGCTGTTAAAAAAGCCATCTCCTATTTTGATTTGAGTCAAAACTACAGATATTATATGCGGACTTGTTTGTTTATTCTCAAGTTTTACAACAATTTCATATTTATAAGCTAACGTATATAATAGTTTTAAATTGTTACATCAATTCAATTGTTAGTAACTCTGGCTCAAAATCTATTATATAATATAATTTCTCGTACAATTGAGCTGCTTGCAGAACCACAAGAACTGGTAGCGGTTGTTTTCCTTCTTGATGATGACTTTCCCGTTACTTTCTAATGCAATACTTTTGATAAACAATACTAATCGAACAATGCCATCTGAATAACTCCTTCAGTATCTCTCTCGCCCTAATAAACAACACTAATCAAAGAAAATTTTCTAGCAGTTGCAAAACTTTTTAGCATTAAATTAATTTTAACTAATTTCCTTAATTCTTAATTCTAAGAATGTAGTTAACATAAAGGGCGGGGGGATGACCTCATTAGATTTCGTTGGTGGTATCACAGCCCCCAGATTACAAAGTGAAGCACCTCAACATTGTGGCTGATAAATATAATCATGAAATCCACCAGAGTCCATTTTCCAACCAGTAAACGTGTATAAAAGTGTAGCATGCTAAGCACGATACAACTACATAATCTACAAAATCATTCATTGTATATTTCAAAAAAAGCATAATGAACCAAAATTCACCCGCAACACATCTATATCACAACGTCCACGAGGGATCAAAGTAAAAGGGGCAAATAAAACAATTGGAGGAAGAAAAGCAGTCCGGTTCATTTTCCGGGTAAGTACCGGAGCAAACTGCTGCCTCTCCTTAAGTGGGCTTTCTCATATTGCGGCCAGCTCTAATCACCTCATCTACCAATAGTAATTGAGAAGCAATCACTGGCCTGTACATCATAATAAAGAAAGCATGTAACAGGACCATTATAAGAAGATAAATTGCGCTCCCTAATTGAATTCGAAGATTACAGAGTAAGGTGATGTGGATAACAAACTACTTCCTCTGGTCCTATATATATATAAGCAACAACTAATCAAATCACGTTGATCAAAATGTTAGTAAAAATTATTTAAAAGCAATAAATATCTCAGAAATATATATATATTTTAAATATACCCTTATTTATGAAGGGAATGTGCGATAATTAATATAAAGACGTGTATTTAATGGGGGTAAAAATAGAAAGCACAATTTATAATTTCAGACCAGAAAATGTTGCTTATATTTAGGCCAGGCCCCTATGTAAGAGTGTTGCTTATATTTAGGACAAGAAGGAGTATTATATAAATAAGGGTCCATTTGGATAAAATTTTAGAAAAGGGCTTATGAAAAAAAATGGCTTTTAGATAGCTTTTAGAAAAGGGCTTCTAGAGAAAAGCTTATGAAAAAAAGTAATTTTGAATAAATGAGTATTTAGATAGTTATTTCCAAAAGTACTTTTATTATTGATAAATTACGAAAAAATGTATGATTATTAAATATAGGAGAGATGGGAGATGAGAGAGGGTGTAGAAGAAAGATGAAAGAGGAGAGATAGTGTAGAAGAAATATAAGAGGAGAGATAGTATAAAAAAGAGAGGAGAGAGGGTGTAAGAAAAAGTAGGGGTAATATAGTAATTGGTTAGTCCATAAGCTCTTTTACTATTCCATAAGTTACTCTAACCAACTTATCTAAAACCTTGGTTTTAAACCATGGTGTGGTCCAAAAGCTCTTTTGAACAAATATAGCTGTTTGTTTTAAAATTTCTCAAAATCTAGGTTTTCCCCAAACCTAGATTTAAAACCTAAGTTTGGGGACAAACCAAACAGGCACCAAGTTAAAAACAAAACTAAGGAGGGCATATGAATGTAATCATTGACTCTTATCAAATTAATTAGTAACAAAGATCCATAGATCGTTCTTCCCCTGATGCTAGTGTATATATATATAAAAAGATAAAAGCATTGATTGCCAGATAATTTTAGGTCCAGACATACCCTGAGTTTATGATTTGGCGCTTCACAGAGTAGTTGTCAAAAATGCCCTCCATTTGGGGGTCTATTGGTTCTCCTGTGTGTTGGTTCAATCCCACTACATTTCCTCTGTCATGTTCTCCCTGCAAAAAGATTCAGCAATTGTATAACGACACCGTTCTGTTTTAAAGCAATTTGTATAATGAAACGTATTAATGCTGCATACCGTAAGAGAAATGATCACATCTTGTGTGTCAAGTCCTGAGTTGTCAGCAAGAGTCTTGGGCACCACGAGAAGAGCATCAGCAAAAGCCTCAACACCAAGTTGTGCACGCTGTTTCAAGTTTTATAAACATCTTTCTCAGGATAGGTTAACAGCAAATTAAGATCGACAGGGAAACGAGAAAATTCCTATTACCCCTTGAACTGTTTTCTTGACTTCATTCACAAGATATTGCCTAGCAGCAACTTCAAATGCACCAGCCCCCTGAACACAGGCGAGAAAATCACATGTAAGTCTCAGTAACACCATGAAAATACCTCACTAGCACCATAACAGTAAAAGGCGACAGCCCGTGGTTCTGAATTGAGGATGTATTAAACTATTAATCAAGCAATTTCCAAAAACACACTAATTAAAAAAGTCGGTAGTAGGAATGGTATTGCTTGTACTCACTATTGACACTAGATGAATGGATCTGATCCAGCATAGTTCTAAAACTCTGGCAAAGACATGCATTAAACTATTTTAACAAGTTTCAATTCCTCTCAATAAAACCAGAACATTATTTCTAGTCCACTTTCTGCTAAGTTTGCAACTCAACTGAGAATATGCTAGCTCCAGATTCCACATCAATCTTCCTCTCCTTAGATCAGAAGTGTAATAAGCTATAACCCATTAAATCATAGTAAAACTGAGTTCCAGAATCTCATGTTTGTTTATAAAAAGATTTCCAAACCAATAATGTCATCTTCTGGACAACTCATCCAACATAAAAATTTTAGTCTCAGTACTGAGGTTAAACCATTCTGTCTTTGTAAATTAGCACAAATAATGGAGTCACTTGATACAACAACAGGAACATGCATCAAACCATAAAAATTCATAAGATGCTTTTATAATAATTCTGAATCATTAAACTTAGAAGCAAATAACTCACTAAGACAACAGCTTCATCTTCTATGGTATTCTTCACAGCTCTCAAACCATCACGAACAGCATCTTTAATCTGAGCAATAGTATGGTCATTGGGACCTGCGCATTACAATAGCAGAGATCATCTCATCAACAAACCAAACAGAAATGAATTGATAAAATACAAATATCATTCTAAAAGACCTGACTCAATCATTGTTCAGAAATCAAACAGCTCAAACGGATCTATATACACAGTCATTAACCAATGCGTATTTTACATGGTTTTTATTTTAACAAGATTTAAAATTTTATATTTCAGATTACTGTTAATTATATCTCAATATCAATATTCATTCAAGTTTACTGGTCTCCATGATCCTCACTAGGAGAAGAGGCAGGCCATCTCTACAATCAGGGTGATGGACATATAATGACAGAAGCAGTTGATCACCTAACCAAACCCTTTACCAATTAAATCAGGTGATCTAATCTGGTTTTAAAGGCTAAATAAAATACTATTTACTATTTACCTTTAATCAAGATTGTGCATGAATGAGGATTCTTCACATTCTCTACAAATGTATATTTTTCTTCACCAAGGACATGCTCATACACCAATCCTGCCCAACCAAGACATTCAGGAGTCAAATCATCCACAGAGTTTACGGCCTCTCCTCCACAAGCCAAAACCAATCTTTCCATGTTTCTCCTCTTTGCCCTCCGAAGGGCAATTATCTAAAGAAATCCCACAGACAAAGAACATTAAGAATCCAGCTATATATCCAACACATGTTCATGTTTTAAAAGCAAGTTATGCATAAAGATAAAGTAGTGCAATTTTTTTCAAATGCGACAATATAAAAGAGATAATATCAATAAAGAAAAAACATAATAGTATGTGGCATACCCCTGCCCTGGCAAGAAGGTCCAGTGATGGAGGATCTATTCCTTTCTGATTGATGACAACAAAGTTGCTATCATTACCAGAACATACCTGCATTCATGATGTGTATGAAGGCAATGTGACAAAAGTTGAGAGATAAAATTACCATAATGCAATAACAAATCAACATACAGCTATGAGAGTGTATAATGATCATTCTAAAAGAATACCTTTTACCTACCTTATTTTTCAGTTCAATAATTTTTTTAACTTTTTCATCAACCTGGCGCCTTTCCGCTGAAACCATAGCCTCTCTTTGTTCAGCATTTGAGTAGAAAAAGCCTGCATTTATTTCACTGACACGAAAATGTTCAAACATCATTATGCTAACAAACTATATCTAAAAGATGTAACAACCTCACAAGGGTCAGATAAAAAGTGAAACATCTACAACAGATATATACGTACTTTTTTTTTCTTGTTAACAAAGTCTCTCGGATTAAGTAAATATGATAAACCTGTTTGAGATTATTAAACATTTCCGCTTATTTTGAAGTTGCATATTTTCAAATAGCGTTTCATAAAAAGGTATGAAAAAAGCAGTTTGTGTTTGCCACGATCACTTGTATTGTTTAGTTTGGCAATATCTTTCAACTCAGAAAGCTCATTTTGTTGCCAAACTACTAAAACGAGGAACCTTATAGATTTTACCTTGCAATTAATATTATTTGAATGAATAAATAACTTAAAATGTATTATAATTATAATAAATTCTAATCAAGCATAATTATAACTAATGTTAATTAAATTTCTCATTTTTATTTTAATTAAAATAAACATAAAATCACAACAAATAAATAGAACATTGTATTGAAAACAAAAATATACTTTTGAATAATTAAAATAAATATATATAAAAAATATTTGCTAAACATTGAAAATTCTCCTTAAAAGGGCAATGGCTCGTACAAGACAAATATATCAGAACACATGATTTACTAGAAATTGAAAAATGAACAGAGATGTTAGGTAACAGAGGCCGGGTTAATTCCATTGACATTTTAACAATAATGTGCATATAATTTGTATAGAAGCAATAGAGAAATTGAGAGAAGAGATAATACAACATCTTGGTTACTCCATTTACCTTTTATCATACTCCAAAGACACGTTGCATGTTAATATATAACAATTCTCTGCACGCCGCTTCATATCAGGGTGCCTAGAACCATGATCAAGAACAAGACCCTCAACCTAAAAAACCCATGAGTCGCTGAATAATTAAAATAAAATTATTAAGAGTAATAAATGTATGCAACACGTAAACTTAACAAATGAATTCAACATGATTAAAATCAAATGAAAATTCAACTAGATGCATGTGAAATTGACGACATTCATGTGAAGTAGCTGAAATGCAATTGAAGTGAAGAGAAATTTCACAGTATAAACCACTCTGGAAAAATGTGAAAAACCGAGTGATATCAAGGTTTATGTCTTCAAATGATAAAGAATTCTTAAGAAAGTAGAGGGATTGAAAAATAAAAAATCAGAGCAAAGGTTGAATAGGCAGAAGTGCAGGGCCAGTCTCTCATTCTCATACAAACCAGTTTCCAATAGCAAATGCATAGATGGCACCGAGGCTAGAAGTTGATGTGTCAATCTTAGAAATTGCACAGATACAACAAATGTTGTCTCTTGACAATCCAAAGTGATATGCAACCAATAATGATGTGTTTGAATTCCTAATCTTGATATGATTTGTATAGAGGTTGGCTGAGCTAGAAATACAAGATTCTAGCCCCACAGTCACTTAGTTAAGCATATTAAATAATGCTAGAAGTCCAGGCATTGTTAAATTCAATACCATAGGAGACCACTATAATAACGGGCAATCTGAAAAAGTTATGACCATTAAGCAAATCCAAAACTCAGTACAAATGGATGACTATACTTAACATACCAAGCGTGTGTCTACATCAAACTTGTGCCTCATGTGCATAATCTCCACCATAAACAAATCAATTGCTTCCTCAGGTTTCCGGATGCACAAAACCTGCAGTGCAAAAAGAAAAGTCACGCCACAAATTGTAATTTGTAGAAGATACCGCATATAAATGTCACTATCTCCAAGAATACTCACTGAATTAACAACTATATCAGTCAATTGATCAGCTAGTGCCTCATATAACTGCAAAAAAGGAGAACATAGAAAAGAAAAAAAGAATATCAAACTTAGTAAATAGCATGTCCAGCAATTGTTTGTTCATTCCATAAATAATACTGAAGTACAACCCATTTTTCATTAGAATAAACTTAAATAATATAAGATACCTTTGTCCTAAGGGTTGTTCTTGCAACCATCCTGAGAATCTCCTTGTCAGGCTCATCACCCATCACGACAGGTGTCTTAAATTTTTCAAGGAATTGTAGGGTTGATCTTTTTGCAATCTCAAAACCATCAACCAAAACACGTGGATGCATACCTGGAATAATCATATATCACATGCATACAAGTTTCAAGACTATAGAAAGCATACAATTAAAAAGTTCATAATCTACTTTGAGAATTGGGATGATCTAGAGGCCATTCTTAATTTCTTATCCAACAATAAGGCTGGGGAAGGAAAACTCCCATGAAAGCCAGAGTGTGCCAGACTAATTATCAAATGTCTTTTTGGTGACAAGTTTTCATCTGTTGATATCTTAGTTATGAATTTGAGATATTTGACCATCTAACAGCCAGCAAAAAAAATAAATCAAGAACTATTGGGAACTTTACAATAACACTATTTTACCTAAAAATTTTAGGTAAAATAGCCTTCAGAAGGAAGTAAACAGTCTACAAGAACCCAGAAGATAAAGACATGTCTTTCCCACAAAGCAGTAACAAACACATAGTGGGGGTGCAACTGCTAGACTTGCATGGATAGAGACACAAGCTTAAGAGAGAAAGGCTTGAACTAAAATCCTGGATCATGACTTAAATACTCATACTTCTTTGGCACTCGGCAGTTGAAATACAAGCAAATGATCACTGACCTTCATCTATGTAACGCTCTGATTGTTTCATAAGTTCACCAATAAAGATTACAGTAGAAGTTGTGCCATCTCCACTAATGTCATCTTGGGCAACAGCTGTCCTAGCAATCATGATTGCTGTTGGGTTTTGAATTTGCTGTAATAATAAATGAGGGGAAAAATAAATAGAGGATTCAAAATTCAGCAACATCTAACAACACTTCAGCCATGCGTGGCAGAAGTCAAAACTGAGAGGAAAATTAAGTTAATACAGATTTTGCATTTCTCGCTTCCAAGTAACTTTCCGGCAAGAATAATTATTCACATTCATTCTCAATCTATAACGTAGAGACAAGTCAGACACTTAGACACAAACCTTTATATACACATACATAAAGTCATAAACACGTTAAATTTTGTTGTTTTTATGTCCATGTTGCATTGTGCGTTTGTTTCAGTATATCTATGCTTCCTAGTCATCAATATTTAACTCCTACTAACAAAGGGTGGCCAGTCATATACAAAATATCCATCCAATAAATATAGAATATTTGAAAAAACCTTAAGGTTGAGTGTGCAACTCCACACCACATCAGCGGATTTAATAGTTATGAAGAATCAATGATAAGGTCAATATCAAACCGTAAGGAATATATCATACGAAAGGTGTAAACAATAAGTCCTCCAATCAGATCTCCAACGCCAACAATTCCCAGGACTTCATTTGATTGAACAAAAAATCAAGAGGAACATATAAAAGGGCCGGGTGGGAGAAAGGCAAACATAAAAATTCCATAAGATATCCATGCCCATTACTATTGGACAACTTCAAGAACCACATATTATGTCTTGTAAAACCAACACTTATTCATCAGAAGCTCCAACACCAAAACAAGTACTTACATTTATAAATTAATTTTAAAAAAACACTAAAAACAGATCAATATATCGCCGCATCCTCATAAAATTAGATCGAAACAGTAAGACATTAACAGGTAGCCAGTAGCAACAGAACTCCCGGAAAATATCGAATAAACTCACCATTTCTTTCAAGAGAGTGTTCCCGTCTTTAGTGAGCTTAATGTCCCCAGCCCCACCAACCAACCTGATTTAAGAAAGACATTGCAATAATGAGAGCTAAAACAAGTAAAAGCAGAAGCATCGAATAAAAGGAAAAAAGTGAGGAGAAACAGCGGCCGTACATTTTGATGGTTCCCTTGGGACCGAGGTTGGTCTTGAGGACATCCTGCAAGCCCTTGGCGGCATTGATGTTCATGTGCAATGCCGCCGATTTGTTAAGCACCTCGGCATTAGGGTTCAGCACTCGCAGGGACATGTTTCCGGCGAAGGCGAACGTACACGCGCTGAGAAATGGGGAGAGAGAGAAAGAAACAGTCTACAGAACGATCACAGAAGCAAACCCTAGTGAAGAAACAGGGCAGAGGGTGTTAGAGGCTTCTAGTTTGTGAAAAAACTCAAAAATACTTGTGCTTTGAAAATCGCCATAATGGCGTTAACTATCAAAAGGACTGCAATTTTCTCTCCATTTTTTTTTGTACAAATTTTTTCTCTTCATTTTCCGTAATTTAAGCCCAGTATAATTTTTCAATGGTAATTTTATAATTTATAAAATAAATACTTGTTACCAAAAGCAAATCTAAACAATCAAATTCTACATTTCTAAGAAACAATTGTAGGCTACACTTATAATTATAATTATTAATATTAAATTATTATCTAAACTATAATGACACAAAAAGAACTTCAAAAATACAAAAGAACATAAAGGATACAAAAGAACATAAAGGCAACTTAAATTTCAATAATTTCTGTCACGTGCTTAAATTTTAATTCCATTTGAAGTTCCTTGGGATTTTACTGATATTGGGCAATTTCGTGGAACCATTTTGTCATATGCGTATTTTAGTGGTCCTTCTACATTAGTCTCTCATCCAATAAGTTTTTTTTTTCTCAATCCAAAATATTCATGGATCATTCTCATCCAAATAATTGTGTTAATGGACCGATTTATACTTTCTAGTGGGCCAAGAATGGATTAAATTGAGTTATGTGAATCACATGGTATGCATAGTAAAAATAGTTAATGACAATTAATATAGATAATAAAAAATTGATTCATATTTTATAAGGATGTGATTTCGACTTTTATTATTGTTATGAGGATTATTTTAATAGAATATCTCATAAATTCCTTATAAATACTCTTCAAAGCCTGAGGTTATATCTCTAATCTTGATAGAGGACTAGTGTCCACTTAAATTTTTTTATACTAAAAATATAGTAAGATTAGTTTTAATTTTCATGTAAAACAAAAAAATCAATACACCTACTAAAATTTGGTACAATTGATATATGCGGGAATCTTTTAAATATAATAATATTTTATATTCAAATCAGACAACATATATGGATAACATTTTATTAGAAGAGGTAAATTTTATTTTAATGATTTTTATACTTGGGTCCTTAAACTCTAAAAAATGAATCAATATGATGATCTAATCAGCATTTTTTTTCTTAAGAAACAATACTATTCACAAGTCACAGTTATTTTAGCTTAGATTCACCTGGAAAATCACAAAAACTAAAGGTGCATTTGGTACGAGGGATATAGAAGAGCGGGAAGGAAAAATAAGAGATTTTGTTTTTTTTTTTTGTTTGGTATCACAAAATCTTTATGAGGGAATAATTTTTTTTTTAAATTTTCTCTCCTCTCTAAAATTAAGAGAATTTAAAAAAAAATTATTTTATTTTGACTATTATATTTATAATATTTTTTTAATATCTCTCAAATACCCTTTTTATATTTTACAGTTGTCTATATAAAAAAAAAATTCTCTGTTCCCCTACCTGAATTAAATAATATAATATTAAAAATATTTTCTTTTTTCTCTTTTTTTATCAACACAAACATGATAATATTAAAAATCTTTTCTTTTTTTCCCCTTTCGTCTCCATTGCAATTCCTTCCCTTATATGAGCCAAATACACTCTAAAACTCTTTTTGCATTTTTCAATATGAAGCTAAACATATTTGTATATACCTGTACTCTATACATGTACGGACTTGGCTAAAATCTGGTTCAATTAGGAACAGAAACTAAGGAATCTAGGAGCTAAAACGAATTAACAACAGAATCCACTTAATAACAATGATTAATGGAAACTCTTAGGATGGAATTAGATAGGTACCATTCATTTTCATTTGAGTCAAAGAAAAAATATGGATCCCTTTATGTGGTTATCTTTTTCCCCTTCCTACACACACGTTTCTTTATATTATTTTGGTCAAAAAAGAGAGGAGAATAATTAAAGAAGGCAACACTCTTTGCCTCTTTTTTCATATCTCATCAAGTCTGAAAATGGGAGAGAATCTTGTTTTCACAACCATGAAAGCTTATGTGATGTCAATATAATTAAAGACTTATTATTCTTTCATCTGTGTCATGCTAAATCTATTGTTAATTTTGCGGTGCTTAGCCTGTCATAACTTCAATGGATCATCATAAACTTGTAAACTTTCACGATGACAAAGATTTTCAGATTTAACTTATCTAAATATCAATCTTATCTTAAAATATTCTTCCATCTTATTCTTAATATATATGAACTAGCTTAGAAAACTAATTTGTTGTGATTTAGAGAAATTAATTAATTGAGTTATTCATGAAAATAATATTTTAGTTTCTTTTTTAGATTACCTTTAATTATTTGTATCAAAAACTAGTATTTGATAAAAAAAAAAAAAAAAGCCTTTTGTATGTGAAATTAATAGAGATTGTTAGCGGAAAAAATAAAAAATTAAAAGATAAAATTAATTAAGATATTATATTTAAGATAAAAATAAATAATTTAATCAGCTCTGATATTTAAGATTAAATAATATATATTAATTCTCACTATTTTTATACAGAGAGAAAATGATATTGATATATACTTTTGGAAATTATTTGTCGTGCAGATAAGCCACAAATGCAAACAGATTATGGCATCATGTCTTGATCCTTGGCATCAAATCTTCCCGTAGGGACCGACTGAATATTGAAGCTAACTAAGAGTTCACACATCGATCACTAGTTTGCCGTCCCAAACCTTTTTTGGTAAGTTCTCTACTTGTATAGAATTATTGATTCCATAATTAATGGCCAAATCAATATTATATTTAAACACTATAAATTTGTTGCGTATATATTCTTTTTGCCGTCATAGTTTTTTTTTTGTTATGGTCATAAATATAGAAACTTTATTCATAAATATAATATATCAACTTATTTTATTTTCCATATTAATTATTTTTTAAATTAATTTATCTAATTTATATATTGATAATAATATAATGTTACACATAGATATTTTAGAGAAATAAAGTCATATTTATTATAATTATATAATTTATCTAACTTTTTTATCTACCATAATTAATTAAGTAATTCTTATCTAATTAAGGACCGGGGGAGTATTAAATAACACATCAAAGTTGGAAAAAAGATGTAAATATATAGAGAAATACTTACATACTCATATAATACCACCTTATTTATAATTTGTCCAATTAAAAATAAAATTAATTATGAATTTTTTAGATGAGTCATTTGTTATTATATTTTGATTAAACATAGTTCAAATAAGGTATGGCACTTCTAGAGTATAAAATTCTTTCTTTTGTTTACAATAAATGGTGTATTTTGATTTATTAGAGTCAAGATAAGGTTACTTTGGAAGTATGTAAATATTTTTTAAATATATGTAACCAGTTTCAATATACCATACACAATATTCTTGCATGGGTGAGACTATCTTACTAATGATGCTTGAGAATTAATTGATTTTGGTTGACAATGTACACCATGGTCCATTCCCTTTACCAATAATCTAATGTGGGTGTTTGATTTTACATAAAACTATAGCTTTAAAATTTTTTTTAACCCAAACTATAGTTTTAGAAAATTTTTAAATAAACGATCATTTTTATCCCTAAGTATTTATGAGATAAATCATGGTTTAAAATAAATTTTTGAAAATAACTTCTAGATTAAAATAGGGCTTATGAATATTAAAAGACCATCTTACCTTGCTTTTATGACACTTTTCCTCCTTTCTCTTTTCTCCTATAGCTGTCGATACTCTATCTCCTCTCCCTTATCTTTTCTTCCTCCCTCCATTGCCAAAGCCCTCCTCCATTAAGTTGCGGCCTCCATTGACACTGCTAAATCCATGTCCGCCTTCCAGCTCTCTGCCATTTCGTCATTCTATTTGCAACACCAGATCCCAATTTCCTCATCTTTAGCCTCACCAACCAGTCACTCCTCTAGTCCGCTATGTTTGAAGCTTACAATGTTCAATTCACCACCAAGGTAAGCGATTATCCTCATCTTCTCTCTCTCTCTCACGAAAGCCTAGTCGACAAGCTATTGTAGACCCATGCATAATCTCTTGTTCTCAGAGTGCAAGCTTGTAATCAACGATTTGCTGAATCCTATTGGATGTGATTTTGGTTGACAGACCACATGGGTATTCTGTGGTGTTGTTGTCACTGGTGTTGCACTGGTCGTCATCGTTAGTTCTGCTGTGGGCTCATCGACACAAGGCGTGACAGAGACATTTAAATCAGAATCATTTTTAAATTATTTTTTTCATAAACTATCTCCAAAAACCAATCCAAACGGGCACAATATCTTAATTTGACTTGGATGTTAAGTTATTATCTTATAAAAACATAGAATTTGTCATATTTTTATAAATCCTTATAAAGTGTCTAAAAAACTAAAGGTTGTGTACTTCTAGAAAAAATATGTATTAACAGTGGGTATCTAAAAATTTTTCTTATATCGGTATTACCCCATAAGTGTTTAAAAATGTTAATTTTTTAATAGTTAGATTAACTTTGTTTCTTTTTTTAACATTCTCACAATAATATCAATACAATAAAAGTTTCTAAATATTCCTATTTAAAAACTTCGAGGATAAAATTAAACCTTAACTTAAAAAATAAAAATAAATTAAGGAGTTAGAGATAACATATTTGATCCTTATTATAACTTTAAATTGTTAATGTTTATCTTTTTAAATAAAAAATAAATAAAGATAAAATAAAAATTATGTTCAAAAAATTAATGGCAGTTGATTTTCAAAATATTCTGAAAAAATGAGTTGTAAATTGTACTTAATATATATCGTATAAACAGTTGTGAAAAATGGAATCTGGCCATTAAAAACATGTGCAAATTCCATGAGTTAAATGTCAAAAAGACAAGGAGGAATAGAAGACAAACGCAGACACGTAAATTCATATATTAAACGTGAGGCTTATCTTTCTTCAATAATCTTCTTTTTTCTAACTGATTTTATTCCTTTGTCTTGTTATAAGAAAAGAAAATTACATTTCAGTGTGATTTTCAACTTTATGAGGAAAAAATATTCTCACAATAACGTGACAAGTTATTAGACTTTTGTCAAATAATATTAAGTACAGATAGGTACAATTAGCGATGTTTTTCTCTAGTGATGATACCTTGCTTAAATGCTAAAAATGTTCCTTCAATATATGCTCCGGACAAATTAACGAAAACATCAATCCTAACTAATTTTACTTTTCAATTATAATATTTAATAAAAACTATATAATTTGAGCGACAGAATAGTAAGTGCTAAAAATTTAGTAGTTCAATTATGATTAAATTAATATTAACTCAATTATAATTAAAATGTACCAAAAATATTCGTATATAGTCTTAAAAAAGTCATATTTAAATAAAAAAAGACATTAATTTATAAGTAAATAAATTATTTATTAATAAACAACATAAAAAGTTATTAAAGTATAAATTTGACAAAACAACTGCTATCTTTTTAAATTTAAAATGATATCATTTTAAGTTTAATAATGAGAGAAAATATAAGATTTAATCTGATTAATTTATCTAAAATTTTTAATCAGACTAAGTAAAAAATTTATTAATTAGTTTGATTTGCCTATTGAGTTTATTTTTTTATATAGCTATTTAGTTAGATTAAATTTAAATATTGGTATACTTAATTGAGAATAACTTTTTTAAAGAGTATTTTTTATATTTACATAGATTTAAGCTTAAAATTTTCATATTTAAACGATCACAATCTATTCTATTAACCTCTGCTAATAATTAAGTTAAATTTTAAAACCATACAAAATATCAACAATAACTGGAATCTAGCTTATCTCGTAATCTGTGCCTTCCGCATTTGAAAAATTCAATATGAAGCTATTAAAGTAAAATTTGTAACTATCAGGGTTGGATATAGTAAAAACTGATAATCTTTTATAAATAATAATATGATAAATTAATATTTAAATTTCTGTCAAGAGAATATTAATATTTAATATTGAGGATATATGTATTTAAAAAAAATGCTGAAATTTGTAAAATTTCGTGATTATTATCACCTATTGATAGGGTTAGAACGTGGTTTTGATAATTTACAATAAAATTTAGGGTATGTTTGGATTAGCTTTTGGAGAATATATTTTAGAAAGAATAGATTCTGGAAAATAGATTTTGGGAAGAATAGATTCTGGAGAATAGATTATGGGAAGAATAGATTTTGAAAATAGAGATGTTTGGATGATTAGTAGTAGAATCATTTTTTATATTAATAAATTATTAAAAAAGGTATGATTTGATTAAAATATGAGAGAGGAGAGAGGGTAGAGAATAAATAAGAGAGATAGGAGAGGGTAGAGAATAAATAAGAGAGAGGAGAGAGGAGAGAGAGAGTATAAGAAAAAATAAGGGCAAAATAGTAATTGGATAGTTTATAAACTCTTTTACTGTTATAAAAACCATGGTTTCAAATCGAGGTTTTAGCCAAAATCAATTCTGGACAAAAATGACTGTTTGTTTCAAATTTTTTAAAATTGAGGTTTTGGCCAAAATCAATTCTGGACAAAAATTGCTGTTTGTTTCAAATTTTTTCAAACTGAAGTTTTATCCAAAATTAATTCTCAAACGCTGAATCCAAACAGGTACCTAGTGTGGGGAGAGAGAAATAATCCATGAGAGAATATAATCCGAATAATGCGTCAATTTTCAATGTCACGCTCTATGAATCATCACTCACATGTGTTATATATATATATGTATATATATATATATATATCGACCTGCTGTTTGGAAGCAAAGAAACTTGAGAAGAGAAGAGAAAATGGAGACGTGTAGAGAGAAAATAAAACTGAAGAAGAAATTAAATTAAAAGAAGAGAGATTCGAAAATGCAAGTACAGAGAATAAAATCCACTGCAATTCATGCACCTTTTGTCTTTGATTATTTCTGTTCTTTTTGTCAAAGACAAGAAGCGAGTTGATTTTCCATATCCGAAAGAAAGAGACTATTTTGAAAACCCGGCTTTACTCGTGTATAGAATTGTGAAGAGATATTATGGGATATTTAGGGAATAAAGTTCTACTGTTCAATTTGCATGCATGTACTTGGGAATTAGGTGAGGAATGTTCTTTCTTTTTCTCCAATTTTCCTTTTTGGACGGTTCTCAGGTCAACCATCAAATCTATGTGGAGTGACTTTCACTAAAAGAAAGTAGAGAATTTAACTCCGAATAAAAGTCTCACGCTTGATGTAGATTTAATTTCTAGAAGATCTTAGCTCAAATTCTGTGTGTGTGTGTGTGTGTATATATATAAACTTTAAAAAGGCCATACTAGCCATATGTCCAATGTATGGCTCAAGCTATTTGATGGGTTATATTCTCGTATACCAGATTGAATTGAATATAACTCTTTTAAAAATATTTTTTATATTAATATAGGATTTGAATTTGAGTTTAAGGATCCAAAGCCTCTTCTATTAGGAGTGACCCCTATTGATATATAGGTTAATATAATACTTATTTGGTCATAAATATATGATCTATTTTATTGTACAATTTACACAACAAAATAAATTCTATATTAAGGATCGAAAGAATAATATAATCTCAGTGAAATTGTACCTTTAGTATCCTTCTAACTTTATATAAAGTTTCATTAATAGATGTTAAGTATAATAGAAGGGGCTAATTCCTTATAATATGCTGAATTAAGATTCGAATCCCCTTAAAAAAATATTAACATCTAATGTCTGATAGTACCTTCACTAAGAAGATACCTATATTTACAAATAAAATTTAAAATTTCATTGTGAACCTTAATTTGTTAATTTTATAAAATATATTTTCAGTCATTTAACTCTAAAACCATTTATAAAAGATGTTGTCATTTAAATTTTAGATGTTTATAGAACATTATATAAGATATGATGTTCAGTTTTTAAAATAACAATAATTGTTAAAAAATATTATCATTTGAAATTAAAAATGCTAGCTTTAGAGGATTGAAAAAATATTTTATAAAATTAAGATACTAAACTAAAATTTTATATAAAGTTATAGCATCAAGTACGCATTTTTTTTTCCTTCAACGTTTTAGAGTAAAAGTCTCATTTTTTTTGTATTCTGGTTGTAGTCTAAAATTTTAAGGTAATAAGCATATTGTTTCTAAAGGACAGCTGGAATTGATGTTATTAAAGAAATTTTGATCAGCAAAGCATATTTTTGGTATTGTATTGATTTTGATCAAAGTTAAAACTACCAAAATACTTTGATAACTAATTTACTTTGAGGTGGTGGAGAACATAATTGATCACACGCCAGAAGATAAAGAACAAAAGAGAGTCTTGTGAGAGGTTAACATGAAGCCACCGCGAAGAAGCCTATCACCCCACTGTACGGATTCATGTAAATCCCAAATAGATAAGCCTATCACATAGAAGGGTCACAAAAAAAAACTCATCACATCAATAAAACCCGACACAATTAGTAAATAGCTGATCCCTTAAACATGATATTATAGGTTCGAATTAGTCTATGTGCATAAAAAAAATACTAATTCTATATCTCAAAAAGATTAATATCTATCACCTTGACTCTAAAATAAAACAATGCTCATCACAATTTTAATTTCATATATATATATATATGTATGTAACAGTTCTAAGTTGTCACGCTTGCTCAATACACAAAAAGTCTTCACGAAATGATAGTATGATCACACTCACTCACCTCCATCAGATAAGAATAAATCTTATCCTCATTCCCCTATCACCATCAGATTCCCATTATTGGTTCATACTCATTTTCTGTGGATTAAAACAGCGCATATATATGGTTTATATATATCACGTAGAGAAGATGTAAAACTCTCTCAAAACTAAAGGGTCAAGAGTATATTAAGTTTTCCAGCCTCATGCAAGATTCTTCATGACGGAGCATCTTCCAATTTGAACAAGCTTTTGACTCTCTAGCAGTATCTCTGCTTATAGCTCTCTATAAAACCAGAAAACCCAGAGCACCAGTTTCGCAAATTGGGATCTAATTCAGTTCTTCTCTCAAGCTTTCAGGGTCATAACAATGGCTGCCATATCCTACAGATCACAAAACCCACATGTCAACGACAACACTTACCAGCAGAAAGGAGTCATTGCTGAGGAAATTCAAGGACTCATTAGAGTTCACAGAGATGGTTACGTAGAAAGGCCTCCAATTGTTCCCTGTGTCTCCTCCTCATCATCATCACAACCTTGTCGTTCTGTGACTTGCAGAGACATAGTCATCAACAAAGAAACCAACCTATGGGCACGTCTATATGTCCCAGCTGTAAGCTCTAACAACACCAAGCTTCTTCCTTTGTTGATTTACTTCCATGGTGGTGGATTCTGTGTTGGCTCTGCTTCTTGGAGCTGTTACCATGAGTTCTTAACCAATCTTGCTTCAAAAGCAAACTGCATCATTCTCTCTGTGGAATACCATTTAGCCCCAGAAACTCGTCTTCCTTCTGCATATGAAGATGGTTTCAGCACTGTCATGTGGTTGAAACAAGAATCTCTGAACAATTCTAGTGGGCAAAAATGGTGGTTGAGTCAAACCAACCTATCATCTTCCCTTTACCTTGCAGGTGACAGCGCAGGAGCTAACATAGCCTTCAATGTTGCCTCACGCATTTCATCAAACACCTCGTTATCACTCAAAGGTATTATCTTGATCCAGCCCTTCTTTGGAGGAGAAGAAAGAACCATATCAGAGAAGCAATATTCAATTTCAAACCAGTTTCTTACTCTATCAGCTTCAGATGCTTATTGGCGATTATCCCTTCCTCTTGGGGCAAACCGTGACCACCATTATTGTAACCCTCTTGTTAATGGCTTCTCCAAGATCAGAGACTCGAGGGTTTCTCGTGCTCTGGTGTGTGTATCAGAATTCGACATAATGAGAGACAGAAACTTGGGGTTTTCTGATGCTTTGGTTAGAGCAGGGAAGAAGGTGGAGACTGTGATGTTTAAAGGTGTTGGCCATGCGTTTCAAATTCTGAATAACTCTCATCTTTCACACTCTCATGCCCAGGAAATGATGAATCATATCAAGAACTTCATCAGCTAATAGTGATGATGATGGCTCTGCATAATCTTTAAAATGTGTGCACATAGATTTAGCGGATCGAGTCTGGTTTTGTTTTATTGTAGGAATTAGGAACTGTGGTTTGTATCAGGTGATTTTAGCTCTGATTTAGAGGACTCTATATTATATGATATATATTTCTCACTGGCACTTTCAACAACTTTGAACTATTTTAAATGATTTTATACTATTTTCTCTTTAACAGATATCAAGCCCTCTTTTATATGATCATTTTGAATATGATCTTTTTTTATATGACGACATATCTATCTCAATATCTTTATCTTTGTTATCTAAATTTTATATTTTTCTTGTCCCTTTAAAACTCGACATTCACTATGGTATATCATTGTTAAACCTTATAATAGTTCAAAACTTCATTTGCTTTAAGCTTATTAGATATTTTTCTATCACAGATAATTCCTGTAGCCCTTTTCCACCTGAATCACCTAGCTTGTGTTATATGTATAATAACATCTCTATCAATTTTACTGTAATTATATATACCATATATATTCATGATGAATAAACACAATTAACATACAGATAGATCCTAGTTTGTGTAGGCAAGAGGACAAACAGAAGTGATGGGCAAGTGAATTATTAGATCCTCGTGAAAAGCTTTTTTGACGTGGAAATGGAGATGGAGAATGCAGATGAAGTGGTCCAGGTTTACAAGCAATGGCATCTTCGTTCAATCTTTGACCAACTTTACTGATAGAGAGGAAAAAAGAAAGAGGAGAGAAAGAAGCTGTGTTGGACCAATTAATAGGGAAGTAGTATGCATATGACAGTTAAGAGGGGTTTCTTTGGAGAAAAACGAGGTTGATGAGTTTACCCGAAACAAGCATATCTTCTTCTTCTATCCCCTTGTGCTTTGTATTGTCCACAAGCCACAATTTAGTCACATTCTCATGTCCAAGTCATTTTATTCTTTGATTCTCTGTCTTCTGGGATGTGCATCTAGAGGCTAACATATAGGAGAGCTTGGGCTTCCTCAATACTTTTCTGCTAGAGAAACTCCTTTGGAAGGGACAATGATCCAATTCCAAGAGAAAATTGTGGGTTCTCGACTATGTTTGCCCTTAGGGGCTCGTTGCATGCACGTGAGCTCACTATTCTTAATTAGCCCAGCTAGAGGCTAAAATATAGGAGAGCTTGGTCTTCCTCAATACTTTTCTGCCACAGAAACTCCTTTGGAAGGGACAATGATCCAATTCGAAAAGAAAATTGTGGGTTTTCGACTTTGTTTGCCCTTAGTGGGCTCCTTGCATGCACGTGAGCTCACTACTCTACTTAATTAACTCATTTACTAGCTCAATGTCACAGGTTAATATATACCTTCTTAGACTTCCATGATCCTGAGCAATGTGGGATTCTTCCTTTTGACACATCCCGAACCAACAACAACAAAATTAGTCTCTTGACCCATTTACTAGCTTGAGATCACAAGTTAATATACATATTCTTGGACTTCCATGATCTTGAGTAATGTTAGAGATTCTTCCTTTCGACACGCCCGCAAATATACGTAGGGCAACAAAAACGAGAGCGGTACAAGATAGTAGAATGGTGTATGGGTCTACATTTGACAATGAGGTATGAAGTCTACTGCTCCATTTTTAATCTTTCCACTCTATCTCTCTTCAAATGCATCCTCTACATTCATTTCATTTTGTGAATTTACAATAGAATTTGGGTAAAGGGAATTGATATGTTTTACATGGAAGTTAGTGACCAGAACTACTGATAATGCATCACTATGTGGATGATACCTGTCCTTTTCTTTATTCCTCCATTGTAAGTCCTTGCATTATATGCTTGCTTTTACCATAAGGAAATTAAGATCACTTGCATCCATTGGAGGATAATATATACTAACGCCATCATTTTATTGTGACTACTTTTCTGGCCATAAACTGAATCATACATGAATGTTATTCTAAAGCTAATCTATCAAAGTTGTTAAACTAGCTCAGCAATTGATGCACCACTATTTTGCTAGAACAGCTAAAGTAGCCATTCAAACCCTAAGCTCTCCTCCCCAGATTTTAACTCCATCGGTTTGTGTGGCCCTTTATCGTACGCACGAGCTCACTCCTTTACTAGCCCAAGTTCACACCTTAACATCTATACATTTGGGCTGCCTTAACATGGGTTGCAAGACTTCTCTTCACAAGTGCAAAAGCTACTAAGTAAAACACGTTACTGTTTAGAATATATTTAATTTTTAAAGAGTATTATTTTATTATAATTTTAGTTATAGCACTTAAGAAGATATCCTAACAAGGATGCCTAGATTTACACCTGAAGATAATAGACATCTCGCCCTACTTAATATTAGTATCGTTTAAGAGGAAGGGAGACTTCGCCCTACCCTTAGATCATGAGTAAACTCAACCCCTTTCCAAAAAATTTTTTTTGTATCAAAAAAAGAATCTTACCGTCCACCTCTAAATTGCACAGAGTACTAGAACTAATAATTTGGGTTGTGTTGTTAAATTTGTGGCTCATTCTGGTGTAGGTCATAATCTACACCCGCATTTTATTTTATTATTTATATTATATTTTATTAATTTTAGAGTTTTAGTAGAGTTAATATTTACATTACATTTTATTTATACTAATTTTATCTCATTGAGTCATTTCTTTATATATATTGTTTGATTAATACTTTATTTATGACAGATTTATCTACAGATAATAATAAAGTTTATGAAATAAATATTTTGACAACTTTAAATTATACTTTGAATCCAATTAATATTGATACATATAGATATTTTTTTTAAAAAAAGTTACATGTAAATAAATTTAAAAAAAATGGTGGGTTGATGTGGCTCAAATTGATATAATGCCATGCAAGTTTCTTAAAATTAAACCGCCTCCAACTCAACTTGTGGTGGGCTAATTTGTATTTAGCGAGTTAGCCTACATTACTACCTCTACATAGTATCTTACATACCAACCAAGCTATGACGGCATGTCTAGTTATAAATAATAAACTTATAAACTACTCTTTTAATTTTTAATATATGATCTAATTTAAGAGTTAATATTAATTCTAAATATAATATTTATTTCATATATTTATTAATTTTTATAAAATTATCTCTATTAATACTTTCTTAATAATAATCAAATAAGAGGAAGAATGAGAGAATTAAAAGAAGATGATTATAATATTTTAGAAAAACTATTTTATTTTAATTAATTTAATTAATTTTTATAATCTAATTAAATTTTAATAAAATAAATTCTATAATAAGAAACATAGAAGTAACATTTATTTTTTTAGATTTATCTTTTAGCTGCTAAAATCGACCTATACACTAAAAACAAGTGAATGTTCCCAATCTTAAAAACCAAAACATGTCATCTAGTGGCACAAGATGTATTATTGGGGAGACCATGTTTAAGGTTCCATCCCCATTTTTTCACGCATGCCGTCTAAATCAGTAAAAACAGAGAGAATAATTTATTTCCTGCCAAATCTATTCAACTATAGATAGGCAAATACAATAATTATTTGGCTAAGTTTATGATCCTCACAAAATTTAAAAAATAAAGTAAGAGAACATTATTACTCTGGAGTGCTCATATTTTATCTAGTCTATTATCCACATTAAAACCGGTCAGTCCATAATTTAATTTAATTTTTATATTTTTCTAGTCTTAATTCATGTAAATTTAAAATAAAAAAATTATAACTATTATATTTTCAAAAATAAAAATTTAAAATTTAAAAAATAAAAGTTAGTATCGAATTACCCAGCAAACCTGGGTTCCAAGTTGGTTGAATGGTGGTAAATGAGGATGACAAGTTCTGTATCTGATAAGAATGTAGGTTTAAAGTTTTATTAATAGATGATCTCATAAATATTTTATAAATATTATATTAATTTTTAGATTGTATTTTAATTTTAATATAAATAAATATTCAATTATTTAATTTTTTTATATGACCTGTTTAGACAATAGTTTATAAAAAAAATAATTTTTAGGCAATTTTTAGAAAAGAGTTTTTAAAAAATATTTTATAAAAAAATTGGTTATGAATAAATGAGTATTTGAATAGTTATGTAATTGGAAAATTACCATAAATGATATGATTTTATTAAATATATGAGAGATGAGATAGGGTATAGAAGATAGATGATATCTGAGAAATAGTGTAAAAGAGAGATGATAGATGAAAGAGTGTAGAAGAAAGAGGAGAGAGAGAGAGGAGATATGATGTAGAAGATAAGGGTGTTTATAAAGCCTACAACTCAATATGCCTACTCGAACCTGCAAAAAAAAAGTCCTACCTAACCCGATAAATATAGGGTAGGGCGGGGTATCGAATTACAAAATATAGCATATACTTTTTTTGGACTAGACACCTGATAGGGGGTTGCCCCGCCCTATCTATGAGCACTTATTCTTTTATTTTTTTTACTTTTTTCCATAGATACTACACTTAGCTATTGGTGACTAAGTGATCGTTTTAAAAATATAAATAGTTAAGTAAGTAAGTTGCGCTTTTAATATTTATAACTATATTGATTTTTTTAACTTTACTAATCGATTATATTATAAATTATAATTATTTATTTTATTTTTTTAGATGCTTCATCATTGTCAATATTTGAGAAATGGATACAAAGTTATAATTATAAATTACTTAGATTTCAAAGCTTTTTTTTTATATGCAATAAATTTTAATACTTTAATTATTATATTTTTATTATCTTATTTTTAGTAAATTATAGATATTATTTAACTTTTAAAAATATATGAATATGATATTATTTTAGAAGTTTATAATTGCAGATTGTTTTCCACAATATGAGCATGACATTACAACTTGGACATGCCCAATCCACCCACGCCTAGCCCGCTCAATCTCAGCCTAAAATGATTAGAGCTTTTATCAGGCAAGGCTAGGTATCAGGATGTAAAATACAGCTATACTTTTTTCAAGTAAGACACTGGATAAAGAGTTGCTCTGCTTAGCTCTATCTATGAATACCCCTAATAGAATAGAGATAAGAAAATATATAAGAAAAAAATAATTAATTAATCTATAAAATTTTTTATTATTCTATAAATTAATCTTGATAATTTATCTAAAATTTATTTTAATTTAATTTTTTTAAATAAATATAAGTGTTTTTATCAAAGTAAATTTTTGTCCACACTTTTAAAACCAAGGACACACATTTTTTTTTAAAAACAGCTCAAAACTCTGACCGTTTCACGGTTTTACCCATCTCACATTCACAACATACTAGCAAAAATCGTTTTTTCTGAGGGAAGTATTGAAAAGTAAATAAACCTTGTCACGAACTTGATTGGCATCCTCGTCAATTTTCTTCTTCGTCTTCTTCTTTTTCCGCTGGGTCCTTCCCAGCCATGGCTTCTTCAATGGCGAAGAATTTAATGAGAGATAACGTGCCACTGTCGCGCTTCGGCGTTCTGGCAGCTCAACTGAAATTCATTGTGGCCTCTACGGTTACTATTATTATTAGAATAATTTTTATAATTAAAAAATTATTATAAAAATATAATTTTATTAAATATATAAAAGAAAAAAGAGAATATAAAAAATAGATGATAATTAAAAATTAGTGTAAAAAAAAGATAATATATGAGAGAATATAAAAAAAGAAAGAGAAAGAATAAAGAATATAGAAAAGAGATGAGAAAATATATATATATATAAAATAATTAATTAGTTTATAAATTATTTTATTGTTTTATAAATTAATCTTAATAATTTATCTAAAATTTTAATTTTAATTTATAATTTAATCTAATTTTTTTAAGGAAAAATGACATTTAAGTCCCATGTAAGGAATTGAATGACAAAAAAGTCCTAAGAAATGACATAATTAATGTCAAGTCCCATGGGACCTCATATGAATTTTTTCTAATTGTAAAAAGACATAAATATCCTTGAAATTTTCCCTTAAGGAAGCGTCTCCCGCGATAGTAAGATACAGATACCCGATAGTGGGGTTTACCTACGGATACCCGATAGTGGGGTTTACCCTTCCATCGGGAAAATAATAATCCATGTACCTACAACTAACAACCCCAGCGCCTGAAATAATAAGCCCAACACTTGCAACTAACAACCCCATCAGCTATAACTAATAACCCTATCAGCTGCACTTACAACCTCTCCACTTGAAATAACAACCATAGCACCTGCAACTAACAGCCCTAGCCCCTGCAACTAACAACCCCATCAGCTGTACTAAAAACTCCAGCCCCTACACTAACAATCCCATCAACTGCAACTTATAACACAGCACCTACAATAACAACCCCAGCGTCTAAAATAACAACCCTAGCACCTGCAACTAACAACCCTATCAGCTGTACTAATAACCCGAGCCACGATGATGAGTAAATCCACCTACAACACAGGGTACTGTTCTCTTATTTCATAGCAAAACGTGCCAATACTGTACTGTAGCAGCTGTGTCACTATCAGATAATTTTACGTTTCTAGTTGATGGTGTTTAGTACATCTGATGGTGTTGTTAGTTGCAGGGGCTGGGGTTGTTAGTTGCAAGTGCTGTGATTATTATTTTAGGTGGAGAGGTTGTAAGTGCAGCTGATAGGGTTATTAGTTATAGCTAATGGGGTTGTTAGTTGCAAGTGTTAGGGTTATTATTTCAGGCGCTGGGGTTGTTAGTTGCAGGTACATGGGTTATTATTTCCCCGATGGAGGGGTAAACCCCACTATCGGGTATCTGTAGGTAAACCCCATTATCGGGTATCCGTATCTTACTATCGCGGGAGACGCTTCCTTAAGGGAAAATTTCAAGGATATTTATGTCTTTTTACAATTAGAAAAAATTCATATGAGGTCCCATGGGACTTGACATTAATTATGCCATTTCTTGGGACTTTTTTGTCATTCAATTGCTTACATGGGACTTAAATGTCATTCTCCTTTTTTTTAAATAAATATAATTATTTTTCTCAAACTAAATTTTTACCCACGCTTTTTAAACCAAGGACACATATATATTTAGGCTTTGTTTGATTTAGCTGAGAGGAGAGTATATTAGGTTAATTTAAGGGAGGGTAGAGAAAAGTAAAGAAGGTTAATTAATGATATTTTTTATTTGGTTCAAAAAGGGAGGGGAGGGGAGTTAATTAAAAGTTAATAAATATACCTTTATCTCTTTATTTAAATTTATTTACTCTTTATTTAAAATATTTATATCAAAATTATTATTATTATTTTTAATTTATGGATCTTAAATTTTTTTATCTCATTTATATAAATAATAAAATTAAAAAAATAATAAAATTTTAATATTATTTCTTATTAATTTTATAATTATTATATATTTTAATATAATATATGAATAATTTATTATATTTATTAAATTTTAGAAATTAAAAAAAATTAGATGTGAAAAAAAAATTTAAAGATATAATTAGAATATTAAAAATTAATAAAAAATAATTTAATTATAATATGATTAAAAATTTATCTTCTCTTAAAAAATCTTATTTTTAGAGGGAAGATAAAAAAAAGAAAAAAAATATTGAATAATAAAAAATCTCCCCATCTTTTCCCTTTTCTTCACTCCCTTCTACCCCTCTCCAAAATTCCCCAATCAAATAAAGCTTCCGAAAAAAACTCAGAACGTGCCCATTTCTGGTTTCTACTCTCCGTTTCACGGTTTTACCCATCTCACATTCACAGCATGCTAGCAAAAATCGGTTTTTGTTAGGGAAGTATTGAAAAGTAAATAAACCTTGTCACGAACTTAACTTGATCGGCATCCTCGTCAATTCTTTTTCTTCTTCGTCTTCTTTTTCCGCTGGGTCCTTCCCAGCCATGGCTTCTTCAATGGCGAAGAATTTAATGAGAGATAACGTGCCACTGTCGCGCTTCGGCGTTCTGGCAGCTCAACTGGAATCCATTGTGGCCTCTGCAGCCCAGCAATATCCAGACCCAGTCCTTTGCTTCGATCTGCTCTCTGATCTCATTTCCGCCATTGATGAAGGCACCAAGGTGATTCGGTTATCTCCTCACTTACCACTCCCCAGGACACTTCCGCAGATCTCTGATATCATGAATTCCGTTACTATGCGTCCCTTGTCTCAAACTAGGATCACTTTGAGTATTCACGATGTTACTAGAATTTCACATAGAACCACCTATTCTTGTACATTTAAAATCCAAAGTCGAGAGTCTATTGGTCTTGTTGGCTTCTGATGCTGAAACAACTTATTTTCAGGACTCCATTTTGTTGTGGCAAAGGAGATGTGAGGATGCGCTATATTCCCTTCTTGTTATAGGTGCACGTCGGCCTGTGCGTCACTTGGCGTCAGTAGCAATGGCAAAGATCATATTGAAGGGAGATGGGATATCAATATACTCGAGAGCAAGTAGTCTTCAGGGATTTCTTTCTGATGGGAAAAGAAGTGAACCTCAGAGAGTTGCTGGTTTGTCAAAGCAAAAGAATTCCAGAGCTTCTAGATAGCTACTGAAGTGCTGAATTATTCATGATTGGCTCATTTTACATTATATAAATGACTATATAAAAGCTAATAAGTTTGCCCCCCATATGATTCTCCTGATTGCAAAGGAACATTATTGTGGTGATTATACTATAAAGCTAGTAGCTGCATCATTTTTCTATGAATTGTTCAAGTTGTTCATATTCTACATCAAGTGATTATCACCTATCTGTTCTATTTTGCACCCTTAGGGCTTGTTTGGTACACATTGGAATAAAATGAAGAATTCAGTGGAAAAATGACTTTGAGGATGAAAACTGACCTTCATGCTAAAGGGTTGGAAGCTGTTGAGTAATGATTATTAGATATAATAGATATTGTTAAGAAAGGTAGGGAAGGAAATCCCTTTCCTTCCTTTATATCAAAGGGACCCTCAAGTTCTATACTGAGTAAGTGCAGGTGTCCGTGCATAATGTTAGGCTTACTCTTTATTGAGTTGGCTAGGTATTCTCGTCAGTTTTTGTTGTGATAATACAAGAGCCCAGCTGGTCTTTCTAATTGGGGCAAGAAGGGTGCTCTAGAGTTTTCGACATGTATATGGTGCTTTTATATGCTCTCAAACTTGTATTATCATTCATTTAGAAGGAATACTTTCATTTCCAAATAAAGCTTTTTAGTCTAAAATTTAAATATAACTTTTGGATATTTTCCAGTAATTATCTATACATACAGTTATTTGTTTAATTCTGATGGAAAACCTGGAGTTTGCCTTTCTAACTTCTAAACTTGGCACCCCTTTACTGTGAATGTCTAGTGTGAATGACAATTCCTACACATCTAACCTAATCTTTGAGGTTTAGGATTCGTTAGTTTCAATGGTTAAATTCAGATGGTGCTTTACATTTAAAAAAGGGTCAAACAAAAGGAAAATGGTAATAGGTGCCTCTTCGTTTACTCTGGTTGGAGTCCTAGAGGCTCTTGCTTTAACTCTAGGATTCTAAATTTCTTACTTCTTTCATTTTATGTATTGCTTGTTTAGTATTATCTTTTCTTTCCAGTTTGACTCGGAGGTGTATGTTTCCTTTCACTCTCAGTCTGCATTTACATAAGGAAATTAGGGTGATGCTAATCAATTAATTTATTGATATCTATTGATACATTAGAAGGTATAGTTGGGAAGCGCTTTAAACCAAGCCAAAACTTGCCTCATTTCAACTTTTTTGGATGAACTTATTATTTTTTTTAAAGTTGGACGCAGAGTGAGGCAAATATGAAACACAAGCACGAAGAAAAATACTAATTATTCCACATTTTATGACTAGGATAAAGTTCCCACTTGATTTATGACTAAAAAATTGCCAAAAAATATTAAACAAATATAGATGTTACACTTTTTGATATTAGAGCTTGGTCAGACTTCTGGTCTCTATCAACAAGAAGAAAGATAAATTGAGAGTAAAAACAAGTTTGGCTTCCTCATACCTATGATATT
The DNA here is from genome assembly GCA_037074615.1 of Leucaena leucocephala. Taxonomy (NCBI): domain Eukaryota; kingdom Viridiplantae; phylum Streptophyta; class Magnoliopsida; order Fabales; family Fabaceae; genus Leucaena; species Leucaena leucocephala. The sequence continues at coordinate 32,466,588 of CM073520.1, read as the reverse complement.
TGATGTGCCATATTTAAGCTATCATTTCGTAAAAGTAATCCATGGAATTAGTCAAAACCTCAAATTTTCCACTGTTAACATTACTTGCTACGATTATCTTATTCTAAATGTTATGGCACATACTTTTCTATAGTGTATTAATCCTCTCATTGTAGTTTGCATTTAAAATTTTGTCCCTGTGTCATTTATTCACCATTCTTCCTAATATGATCTGTAGGTGCTGCACAGTGCTTGGGAGAATTGTATAAGCATTTTGGCAGACGAATAACTTCAGGTTTACTTGAAACTACAATCATAGCATCCAAACTTCTAAAATTTAATGAGGTATTTCCTTTTAGCTGGCATATCTGTTCAACGTGAAATCTTATACCGCAGATAATGAAGGGGCATAAACACAAGGCAGAGAAAAAATGGCCCTTTTACAATCTTGTTCTTGATTTATGAATACTTGTTTTCTTCTGTCCAAGAAAATTGATTCTACAGTTAAATGAGTATCCTTTAATTTCTTTGATTCCATTTTCCTTCTCCATATAATTTCAAATGGTCATAACTTTATTCTTTAATTCCCTTCCATTATCAGGATACCTTAAACCAAAACCTGAGTAGAAATATATACTCTTTAATGGGGAGGGTCTTAGCTTACTGCAATCTAATCTCAGAACCTAATATTCATTTTCCTAGTCTTTATGTTTTGGAGGATTCTAATGTGTCTTGGACTGATGTTGAAGAGGGCGATGATCTATTTTTCGTTCTTTAGGTGATTGATTCTGTTCATATTTCTGACATTTGAGCTCAAGTTCTTAATCCCATCCATATTCTTGTTTCCAGAAGGCTTCAATTAAGTTATGCTTTAGTTGATCAATGATCATGACTTAAGACTGAAGATTTGTAAATGTTGGGAGATCCTATAGGGCTCCTTCACCAGATGTTTGCTTCTGGCATTTTGATAGTCAGTCAGAGATACTGCCCTGAGACTTGGAACATGTCTGGTAGGTTGTATCTTTTTAGTGGGGACAATAAGTTTTTTCCTCCAGCAGTGGTAAAAAATATCTTTTTAAATTATGCCACTGTAACTGCTTGAGGTAGCTTGGCCAAAAAAAAAAAAACTACTTGAGGCTAATTTAGGTGATAAAGATGGGGTATGTATAGTGGTCAACGTTTCAAACCCTCCTAATATAATAACAAAACAGTTGTGCAACTTCATACTGTGGCCTGTGGAGCATATTTTCTTCAGTTTCTAGACTTGAGAGAAGATTTTACTTGTACTTATTTATTTTCAATGCTAGGTTGGTATTTCTCCTTGTACAGTTTCTCTGTAATGATTTATGCATGTTGTTTATTAATGTGGCTTTATTTTATATGAAAAAGAGGAGAACAAAACATTGTGATAGCAATGCTAGGTTGGTATTTCTCCTTGTACAGTTTCTCTGTAATGATTTATGCATGTTGTTTATTAATGTGGCTTTATTTTATATGAAAAAGAGGAGAACAAAACATTGTGATAGCTTTTTGCTGCTTTCTTTTATTGAGGAATACAATCAATTGATGGTCAAATTGGCTTTTGGTGTGAGGATATACTTCAAATTGTTGTATTAGGCTTGATTTAAAATTGGCGCTCTTATATAAACTCCTTTATCATTGTTTTGGCCATCTTTCCACTTGTATAAATCTTCTTTGTCCCTTAAATTTCAGGAGTTTGTGAGACATGAAGCTTTACATATGCTTCAGAATGCTTTGGAAGGCTCTGGTGGTAATGCTGCTTCTTCAGCATACGCAGAGGCATACCGTATCATTGTGCGATCTGCAGTGGGAGATAAGTCATTTTCTGTGCGAATAGCTGCTGCCAGATGTCTGAATGCATTTGCAAACATTGGAGGTCCAGGATTAGGGGTGGCTGAGCTTGACAATTCAGCCTCTCATTGTGTCAAGGCAGGTGTTCTTTTTCTCAATTTCATCTTCATAAATGTAATTTGGCCTCTGTTTAAGTCTAAATTACTATTTTTTTTATCTTTGTGCTGCTGCTTCTAATAGGCCCTTGAGGATCCTGTGTCATCTGTCAGGGATGCGTTTTCTGAAGCTTTGGGTTCCTTGCTTGCTCTTGGAATGAATCCTGAGGCACAGGTTTCTACACCCTAGTTCTCTCTCTTTTTCGGTTGATCCAAACAACTTTCTTAACTTTTTTCTGCATCTGATTAGGTTCAGCCAAGAGGAAAGGGTCCTTCCCCTCCAGCAAAAAAATTAGAAGGTGGATTGCAGAAGCATTTAATTTTAGCCTTCAGAAAAGGTATATTTTTGACTGGGGTCACTACAGTTTTGCTTGATAATATTGCTTTTTGCTGGATACCCAATGATAAACTTGAGCTTTTGCTTGCTTGCAAAGAGAGGGCTAATATATTTTTGTGGGCGTTTTTTTATTCATTTAATTTGCTGCTTTTGATGTTTTTGCATATCACTTACATATTTTCATATGTGATACACGATGTACGTTTCTCAGGATGAAATACCTTCTTCCCCCCTTTTTACTTTGGATTCGTTATAATAGTACAGCCATCTCATTTCCTTATAGTCTTTGTTAGTTCTGACATTTGCAAGTTGTGTTGCAGCAAGTGGAGTACATTGTAGAAATGTTCGGGTTGGACTAGCACTATCTTGGGTATTCTTTTTGCAGGTGATCTTGAAACTTCTATAGAATCTTCTCTTGTTTTCTCCTTTCGTTTGAATTCCCTCCTATTGCTGATGAGATGAAGATTAGCTTTTTACTGATTTACTTGTAATAAAAGAAAAATATTTCCGTAAGGGAGGGAAAAGAGTGAAATTTTGTCCAAGGCCAAGGGAGGTGCCACTTAAACTAAAGTATAGCTAACATGGGACTATTATAATCTAAGGGCACATTTGTTCAAGCTTAAAAATAAGTGATTTTTATATTGTTTAGAAATTTTATTAAGAGTATAAATCATTTTGCGTTTGGTTAGAATAATAAAAAATGATTTGTGTTTAGTGATTTTTCAGATCTTATGATATTTTTGTGTGTCAAAGGCATCATTTTTTGTCAAGCAATTTTTTCCCACTTTTTATTTGTACCCTTTTTTCTTTTGTTTTTTTGGGGGGGGGGGGGTTGGTTGAGTACACATGCATATTTGTAATTTTTTTCCTTCACTCTTTTGACTTTGCTGTATTTAGACCAGTTTTTAAGCCCAAGAATCTGAGATAAATGTGTTTGATTTGCTTTTGATTTTCATTCTTAGTTGATTCTCTCTCACAGGCCATTCGTATAAAATACCAGCATCCAGATAGCGAGCTTCAAAACTTTGTATCACAAGTTATGGAAATGCTTGACGCTGATGCTTCAGTTGATGCTCATTCACTGGTATTTTCTCAAATTTCAATATATTTCCCCCCTCTTTTTTCTTATAACTCTTTGTCAAATCTTAATTGCAAGTTATACTATGCTCTTTTGCTTTCTTTGGCGTATTCAAGTAAAGTGAAAATTTAATCCTGGATTGGCAGTGTTTTACCCTATTTTACAAGTAGGTAAAGGGAGATGATTTTATTAGAAAAGAAGTGTAGAGAAATACAGAGATAGAGTACTTGAATTGCTGCTTTATCCAGAGGAGATTTATTCTAAGCCTTATATTGAGGGCTTGATGGAATGTGCTTTACCTTTGTGTATACATACATATAATAGGACTGTTCTGTTAGAGGATTGCATTTTCATTTTATCTTTCTGCTTCATTGTGATCCTCTGTGTTCTATTAGACTCACTTTGGCATCGTATGCTTATCCAAAATCTGTCACATGTGTCACACACATACACACATTGTAAGGAGAGATGCCCTCTTATTAAAATTCCAGAGAGTTTAATAAGTAGGGTGCTTGTCCAAAGCCTGTCATATCTGTCACTTGTATTAGAGGCTTTGACAGGTTTTAGTTCTGATCATGCACGCCTTGTTGCAACTGCAGGCTTGTGTTCTTTATATCATTCGTGTTGGTGTAACAGATCAAATGACAGAACCTACTCAACGAAACCTTTTGGTTTTTCTAGGAATGAAGGTGTGCCAAAGTTACTTAATCTACATCATTTGTCATCATAAAGTTGATTCTGTTTTGGTGTTTTGATGCCATCTTAAAGATACGTATATAAAATTTTTTACTTTGCTTTCTGGCAACTCGCAGCTTCAATCACCTGAGGCAGGTGCCTCTGTGAAGGTAGCTGCATTACGTACTCTGTCATATACTCTGAAAACGCTGGGAGAGGTATGCATAAACATATGTTTTTACGAGAAAATTATTTTAAATGGGATGTTTCTATTATATTTAGCAGGGGATGTGCGAGATAGATATTTCTAGCTTTGCGCTGAGATAGACTTTAACTTAATTCTTGTTCATTTGCAGGTTCCACCGGAATTTAAGGAAGTTCTTGACAACACTGTAGTTGCAGCAGTGTCCGATTCGTCAAAGCTAGTGAGCCTGACTTTTTATTTCTTTTATATATTAATAAATAATAAGTTTTTAATCCTATGCTTGTTTATTGTGTATTATGTATTTGTTCTGGTTTTAAATTAATCTGTCATGTTACTTGTTGTGGTGGGAGGGGTGTGATGGAGAAGCAGGTCATAAGTTCATCAAATACTTTCTTTAAGGTAAATGGATGTTTAGATTGATTTGGTAGGGAGTGGATCCCCTGCAAGGAGTGCTATTGCATGTTTGTGGGATGAGTATCTTCAATTCTCTTATAAAAAATTAAAAAAAAATTAATTATTAAGATAAAAAATTTTGATTGTAAAATATTTTTAATTGTAATGACTTAAAACTTTAGTTGTAAAGATGAAATTTTAATCGTTAGAAAAGTTTACAATAAAATATTTATGATTGTGAGGACAACAATGTTATTGAGTCCAATGTCCGTTTTATTGTAAAGAATCTTAAAGTTTGAAATTATTTTAGTGGTTTGGTGGTCCTCAAGTTTTTATTGTCATATTTAAAATGTTGAGTCTAATTTTTCTCTCTCTCTTTACAATTGAAGTTTTTTCTTTCGCAAGTTAAGGCTTTTATTTCTGTTGATTTTTTTTTCACACGTAAAAGTTGTCTAAAAAAGTACTTTTTGATTCTCCTTGTGAAAAAAGGACACTTGTCAATTGTCACACTTGTGTGACTGCATACCCTGCAGTTACTAGTGGATCTGCTCCCAATTTTGAGGTCTTTGATATTTAACATATTTTGTATGCCATTTTAAGGGCCCTTTTACCCTCCATAAAAAATTAGTGGCTTTTAGTAGAACATTAAGACATTCTGGAAAGTTTTTCTATGTCTATCTTATAATCATATGATGTTGTGGGATGGACGTAACAATCTTAAAGTATTTCACAAGTTGAGGGAGTAAAGTAAAAATCATGGGAGCTACAGAAGCACATAAACATTTCTTATTTGGTGGTTGAGTCAAATGGGCTCCTATGATATATAGTTTTTGACCTGTAAGTACACTTGAAGCTGTAATGATGGCTATATCATTTACTTGGTACTAGATACATTGTGATCAAGAAGGCTAGAGTTTGATACTCATTGCCTCCTTTCTTTTTTATATCAGATATAAGCACATGGTAGTGGTGAGCCTTGGCTTTGTAGATGTTATTAGTCTAATGGATTTTTTTTTTTTTGCGGAAGCTTTTGGCATGGCTTGTTACTTGATAGATAACTTCAACTAAATGGGGTTTTGGAGCTAAGGCTTTTCTATGTTCATGATTAATTAGTTTCGGTAGGAATCCTGGTTATTTCTTTGATTCCCTCTGATTTCATTAAGCTTTTCTCCCATCAAGAAAGTTATAGTTGATACTGTTAAACTTCTATATAAGTGTAGGAATGCCGAGATTGTAGGATATGAGAATTAGAATTATATTGTCTTGATTTCATTATTAATTGTAATTCATTGTGCATCCCTGGAAATCAGGAAACACCATTATAACCTCGATTCCCTATTCTGTGTATATATATCGCATTGTATAGACATGTAAGAGACAAGCAAGTTCTTCACTATCAGAACATGTATATAGTATCAGAGCAACAAGGTGAATCCTTACCTCTGTCAACGATGGAATCACACGATCACCACTCTGAGGGAGTCCCCAGAACTGGGTCCTCAAAACTGATCAATGTCGAAGGGTTTACGACGCTTCTGGTGTCAGAAAGACTCACTGGCGACAACTATATGGAATGGGCACAATCCATGCGACTGGCCATTAACCGTCGAGACAAGCTCCATTTTCTCACCATTGACGCTACTATCTCCGGCAAAGCACAGACGTAGCTAAGATGGCAGTCGGATAACTCATTGGTGTCGTCATGGCTAGTCAATTTTACGGCTCTAGGCATCAAGAAAAGTTACATATTTTTATCCTCTGCTAAAGCGATCTGGGAGGTAGTCCACGATTTCTACGGCAACAAAGCAAATCTCTCCTTGATATTTGATATTCGGACGAGGCTGTGGCAAGCCAGACAAGGACAACACACCCTAAATGAGTATTGGCTGGAGAAGGCGGCTTTATGGCAAGAACTGGATCAAATCAAAGACTGGGTTTGGCATTGCTCCGATGATGTGACAGAAAGCAGGCGAGAATTGGAGGAGGAGCAACTGTTTGAGTTGCTTACTGGCCTAAACCCGACATAAGATGATGCTCGGGAAAGGATATTGGCTTGTGAGCCTTTGCCATCAATTCGTGAAGCCTTCGCCCTGCTACGGTATGAAGAGTCGTGGTGCAAATTGATGCTCCACGACATCCCTCGTGTGAGTCCCGGAGAAGGATATGCTCTCGCCACACAGTCCGTCAATCAGCGATCAGATTCTAACTCCCAGCGTCCTTTCTATGATCATTGTAAAAAGGTGGGCCACACTAAAGACACTTGTTGGGATACTCATGGCAAACCACCGGATTGGAAACCTAACAAGGGTAAATCAAGGGGATATGTTGCTGATGTCACCCAACATGATTATGTGCTTGTCCTGCCACTGACCAACTTAACTTAATCTTGGAAAGGCTGGGAGCTTTGGAAAACAAGCAGTCTACTGCTAGTGTGGTACGAGGTAAATTTTTCAAAGCTTTAACCACCATTAAAGATATGACTTTTGGACCTATCTGGATAATTGACTCGGGTGCCTCTTATCATATGACTGATAATCACTCTTTCTTTACTAATGTCCCGGTTTAGTCAAGTCTCACCGTAAAAATAGCAGATGCCTCAACCTCGAAAGTTGCTGATATTGGAGATATCAGAGTCACTGACTCCTTAACTCTAAAGTCTATCGTGCATGTTCCCAATTTAAAATGCAATTTATTATTTGTCAGCAAATTGACTCAAGATAAATGTTGTCATGCTAAGTTTTTTGCCACTCACTGTTATTTTCAGGATCTGTCTATGGGGATGATGATTGGTGTTGTTAAGGAGTTTGAGGGGTTATACTACCTAAATGATTGTATTAATAGAACTTTTAACTCTTGTAAGGCCGTATCTCTCCCTCAGATTAGTGACATAGAACTATGGCATCAACACTTAAAACATCCGAATTTTCATTATATGTCTACTATGATTCCCTCTATCTGCAATAATAAGACTCAATTTTCATTGTCACTCGTGTGAACTTACTAAACACTATCGTGCATCGTTTCCTAGTACTACCTATCGACCATCTAAGCCATTTTCCCTAATTCAACAGTGACTTGTGGGGCCCATCCCGTGTTCCAAATCGCACTCACACTAAGTGGTTTATCACATTTATTGATGATCATACTTGTGTTAGTTGGGTCTTTTTTCTAAATGATAAAACCCAAGTCACACAAACCTTCATTAATTTTTATCACATGGTCCAAACCTAATTTCATGAAAAAATCCATATTCTTCACACTGATAATGGCACTGGATATTTCAACCAAACATTATCCACCTTTTTAACTGACCATGGCATTCTCCATAAAAGCACATGTCCTTATAGTCCTCAATATAATGGTATTGCTGCGAGAAAAAACTTTCACCTCTTTGAGACAGCTAGAGCCATGATTTTCAGTGGCAATGTCCCTTCTTTCTATTGGAGTGATGCCATTCTTTAGGCTACCTTCCTTATCAATCGCATGCCTAGTAAACCTCTCTCTTTCCGCACACCATTATAGGTTTTATAGGCCCACTTTGACCTTCCTTACCTGGAAAACACTCTTCCTCTCCGAGTATTCGGTTGTTCCACTTATGTTCATCATCATTAGACCACCAAGCTTGAACCCAAAGCTACCAGATGCATTTTCTTGGGTCATACAGGGACACGAAAAGGGTACAAGTGTTATGACCCTATCTCCAAACGCCTTTATCTCACTTGTGACACTACGTTTCATGAGACCATCCCTTATTATCCTCCGTCTTCCATTCAGGGGGAGAGTTAGAGAGAATCTCAGTCGACACAACCTGAGCCTCAACAAATACTTCATTTGCCTACTCAATTAGATCTTGGAGTTTTTATAACTAACCCAGCACCTGAGACTCAAGAAAATACTAGTTCACCCGTACCTAAGAGTCAAGAAAACACTAGCTCAGGGGGAGACACCAAAAGGTGGGGTAAAACCTACACACGTCAACACATGACAGGTAATGTACCTTAGACGAATGATGCAACTCATGAATTTGAACCAAGAGCAGGTCCAGAAGGAGTAAAGGAAGGTGTACCCACACAAGCTGACCTAGAGCTGCCTATTGCATTAAGAAAAACACCCAGGACATGCACCCAACATCCTATCGAGAGGTTTGTTTCATATATGGCCCTTACTTCACACTACTGTTCCTTTATTTCTCATTTGAACCAAGTTGAAATACCTAATAACATACATGAAGCACTCACCAATCCTCATTGGAGGTAGGCTGTCATGGAAGAAATGAAGGCTTTGGAAGTAAATGACACTTGGGACATTGTTGATCTACCTAAAGGAAAGAAACCAGTGGGATGTAAATAGGTTTTTACTCCCAAGTATACGGCTGATGGGAACTTGGACAAATATAAAGCATGTCTAGTTGTGAAAGGGTTCTCACAGGTATATGGTATGGACTATATAGAAATATTTGCACCAGTAGCAAAGCTGACTACTATTAGGTATTGTTATCCTTAGTTGCTAACATAGATTGACAGCTACATTAAATGGACATAAAAAATGCTTTCTTGAATGAGGAACTAAAGGAGGAAGTATATATGAAGCTACCTCCATGATTTCTAGGTGAGAAGGCAGATTAAGTCTGTAGACTCAAGAAATCCCTATATGGACTTAAACAGTCTCCTCGGGCATGGTTCGAAAAATTTACCCGAGTTTTAAGAACACAAGGATATACTCAAAGGCAGAGTGATCATACATTATTCTTCAGACACCTTGAGGGGAACATAGTCATACTAGCAATATATGTACATGACATCATTCTCACAGGTGATAATTTGGCTGAAATTGAGAGCATTAAGAAGGCGTTAAACTAGGAGTTTCAAGTGAAGGATCTAGGATAGATGAAATACTTTCTTAGGATAGAGGTAGCCAGGTCAAAGAAAGGAATTTACATCTCACAAAGAAAGTACATTATGGATCATTTAAAGGAAACAGGCATGTTGGGTTGTAGACCTAGTGACACCCCGATAAGAATTGATAAATTGAGAGATGATAAGGATCTGGGAAAAGAAGTGGACCTGAGGAGATATCAACGTATGGTGGAAAAACTGATCTACTTATCACATACCCGACCAGACATTGCATTTGCAGTTAGTGTGGTAAGTTAACATTCTCACAATCCAAAGCAGAAACATCTGAATGAAGTTTACAGGATTCTACGGTATCTGAAGGGTTTACCAAGGCTTGGTCTCCTATTTAGAAAAACAGAACGAAGATCTATAGAGATACTCATGGATGTTGATTGGGCAGGTGGCCAAGAAGAAAGAAAATCAACCTCAGGATACTTCACCTTTGTATGGGAAAATCTAGTTACATGGTGAAGTAAAAAACATAATGTAATGGCTCGAAGCAGTGTTGAAGCCGAATTTAGGGCCATAGTGCTTGGAGTTTGTGAAGGAATTTGGATAAGACGGATACTAGAGGATTTAAAATTGCCTACAAACTTGTCTACTACAATCCATTCAGACAATATGACTGCTATAGATATATCTCATAATCTAGTTCAACATGATTAGATGAAGAATGTAGAGGTTGATAAGCATTTCATAAGGGAAAAGATTGACAAAGGAACCATTGAACTCATATACATTCCCTCTAGAGAGAAAACAGCAGATGTTCTCACAAAAGCACTAGGCAAAGAAAAATTCAAGTACTTTATTGGCAAGTTGGACATGTTTGATATCTATGGTCCAACTTGAGGGGGAGTATAGGAATGCTGAGATTGTAGGATCTGAGAATTAGAATTATATTGTCTTGATTTCATTATTAATTGTAATTCATTGTGCATCCCGGGAAATCAGGAAACACCATTATAACCTTGATTCCCTATTATGTGTATATATATCGCATTGTACACACATGTAAGAGACAAGCAAGTTCTTCACTGTCAGAACATTTATAATAAGTTTAATTGTCCTCAAGGTTCTGTTATCGCAGTATTCTTGTATTTAAACTTTTGTTTCATGTTTTGTTGTAATATCTGTTTGAAATATATGGTTAGGTTCGGATAGAGGCTGCTTTGACATTACGTGCACTGGCTGAAGTTGATCCAACTTGTGTTGGTGGGTTAACTTCATACGGGGTTACCACTCTTACTGCCTTAAGGGAAAGTTTATCTTTTGAGAAGGTAAAAGCAAGTTATTTATAATATATTTTATTATGCATGCATGTGATTTTGTTATGTAGTATTTTATGAAAAGGTAAAAGTAAATTGTTTTAATGACACATTTTATTTTGCATTCATGTGATTTGATTTTATTATGTAGTTAAAATTCTTTGTCTCAGAAAAATATGTTATTACGTTGTCAATCAGAATTAGCAATCCGTTTCACCAAAGAAAAACAAAAGTATTAATAAGGGGAGTTTGGCTGTATGCCTATTAGTATTAATAATGGGATGAAAGCATGCAATAACGTGTGAATGATTTTGATTAGTATTGTGTGATTGCTTTTGTAAGGTACTAGCTCAATGGGCAGTCTCTTGTCCTCTGTTTTGCATTCCCCCCCATCTTCAATAAAATTCTTTTCCCCTAAAAAAACTCTTAAGTGGATTTTATCAACAGTTGCCCTATCAGCTGATAGCATTCTATGTTGTGCTGTATTGTATATGTGCCAAGTGTCCTCTTAGTTTTTGAATGTGATAGCTTTGAGGTCAATACAAGCCGCTGCTACGTGCTCATAAACTTGTCAGCTAATCACTTTAGTCCATCAAATCAGCAATCTGTATTTTATCTGCAAATACTATAGTCAAATTTTGACTTTACTGGAAGACAGAGAGAGAGGAGATGCCTTCAGCATGCAGCTTGACCATATCAATTAGTTTTGATGCATTATCTGCAGGGAAGCAGTTTGCAGTTTGAAATGGATTCTTTGCATGGGCAGGCTACTGTCTTGGCGGCTTTGGTAACGATTTCACCAAAATTGCCTCTAGGTTACCCTGCTAGGTAACTTGTCCTTCTGTCCTGTATTGCCTTTTCTGTTTTATTTGAAGCTAGATTAGTTACAATTTTGAAGTGATTTCAAAATGGTCTGTCCTTCTGCTTGTATCCTTTCTTCTATTACTATTGTATTCATTCATATTTCAAGATGATGTTTAACAGCTGAAAAAGCAGCACTCTCATGGCAGATTTAGGGACTTGATCGCTTTGTGGTGGTGGTGTTTTCTATTTGATAGCAGTTTCTAGCATTTTTGCATGTTTAATATCATATTAGTACGGGCACACAATGTTTTCTTATGGAAGGACATTATGGATATTTCAACTAAGATTACTTGATAATCTCTTTTGTCTAACTTTGTTGCCTGAATCAATTGTTTTGTGGATGCTTATCATTGTGGGGCCATTCCTATTTTTTTGCAGTCTTCCTTTTACTATGGTCATTGTACTAGGTAGTGACCGAATAATTGTTCTTTCTTGGTATGATGCGTTAATAAGCTTCACCGTGCTTTAAGCAGGTTACCCAGATCAGTGCTTGATGTTTCAAAGAGAATGTTGACAGAGCCCAGTCGAAATCCTGTGGCAGCCACAGTTGAACAAGAAGCTGGGTGGTTGCTTTTATCATCGTTATTGTCTTCTTTAACCCAGGAGGTATAGAGTATCCATACTATTTGTGGTCAAACAATAATTTATTTTGAATGGAAAGAGGATTTGTGGACTTTTAGAGCTTTTTAAAATATCTACTTTAAAATCAAAGGAAAATTTATTTTCTGATAAATGAATAACTTATCAATGGGACCTAACTGGTATATATATAATGAAGTGAAGGCATCTTCCTCAACGCTAAAAAATATGTTTCTGAGCTCCATAAGTAAAAGATATGTGGCAACTAGTTTTGAGCAACCTCAGAAAAAGAAAATTCAATGAATAATACGCCAAACTAAATCACATATTATGCTAAAAAAGGAAGCTAAAATGGTTGTGAAGTTGCTGTTTGTGATGCGCCTCTTGGATTTATGGTTTCTGTAATAACAGAACAAATCTTATGCATAAAATCACATGATTTTTGAAAATGTAACATGGCAGCTACTTAGCATGCGAATCTGTGTAAATGACTCGTACTGTTCCAATAAATTACATATTATGGGGTCTTTCCACTCTTGCAGGAGCTTGAAGAGGAAGTCTTTGATATTCTTTCCTTATGGGCTACCCTTTTTACTGGGAATCCAGAAAATGAAGTTAGGCGAACTGGGGATTTAACGTCAAGAATAAAGTAAGTATTTCTCTAAGTACTATCTATTTTTATAGGTCACAAAATTCTCATGGTGATCCTCTGTGTTGTCCATTTATTTGATAGTATTATTGCCCAGTTTGTATATGAAACAATTAGTCTCCTGGTGTTTCAATGTTGAGGTAGTATTCTTCACTAATGGATGTTATGACATTCTGGACCAAGGCCTCATGTAGATACATTTAATGTATGGTCCCATAAATTTTATTCTTTCTTTAATGTAGAGCTTTTCATTCCCCCTCTATATTCACATGGGACACCCCTTAATGTTGCGAAGCAATATTCTTTGCTAGTGGATTTTATAATTTCATGGACCAATTCACTACCATTCTGATGAACTCCAATGCACTGCTAATCACACTATGCCAGAGTTTGCCAAGCATTCTCATTTATTTTTTCTACTCTTAATTTCTACTTTTACCAAACTGCATGTGATTAAGAAACCTGAACTACTCTACTATTAACTTTAAATCCTTCTAGCTTCAAGGGATAACTATAGAATCAAGCAAACAAAAAGACACTCGGTCTTCCGAGTTTCTTTATCATTTAGGGTTTTCAAAAGAAAATCAATGTTGATGTTCAAAAGAAAATCTATATTGATAATGAGACTTCTATTTTTTCGAAATGTATGTTTATTAAATAACTTTGATGGACCTCTGTTTTCTTTTTTTGCATTTTGTAGTGTCTGGTCTGTAGCTGTTGATGCTCTCACAGCATTTATAAGATGTTTTTTGTCTTGTAATGTTGTGAATGGCGGAGTTTTACTTCAACCAGTTCTTGTGTACCTCAGTAGGTATGTTTAAGATATCTGTCTCCTGCTTTTGATGTTAAGATATATCATTGTGCAAGATGTTGTTCTTTTTTCTTTTTTTAAACTGTAACTTCCTATTGGCCTTAGGTAGTAATTTTTGGAATATGTTATAAGCAGGGCATTATCATATGTAATATTTTTAAGAGCCAAGGAACTGCCTAATGTAAAGCCAGCATTGGACATTTTTGCCATCAGAACGTTAATAGCCTACCAATCTCTTCCTGATCCTGGGTCATATAGAAATGACCACCCACAAATTATTCAACTATGCACAACTCCATTCAGGTAGTCTTTTCTTTGCATTTATCTTTCATTTGATTTTGTTTTCTGGGGTTGAATATTCTTTTTGAGGGATTCACTATAGTTGGTTTCACTTAGTGAGATAAGGTTTGTTGTTGTTTTCTTACTATATTTCTGACTTGCAAATAGATAGGACAACTCTCCATCGATCTGTTATATTATTTGGCTTTTCTTATGTAGTTCTATGTCAGATTATTTGCTTTCTCTGAGGAATTTTTTCTCTATAGTGTTCTATATTTTCTTTTATTCTCAATATAACTTCATATTTGAACATAAAACAGTAAAAACATGCTGAAACAGATGCTTCATGTATTGTATTTGTAGAAGCAGAGTATACGCCTCTGTTTATCTTATTCATCAATTAAACCTTCGAGTACAAAAGATTGATATAAGCAGTAAGACATAAGCTAACCCTAGAATGCTATCATATCTTTACTAATTCAAATATCTTATATTTATTGTCTAAGATATATAGATATGATAAGATATTAACATAAGGTATAATATCTATGTCTAATCCTATGATATACATAATTAAGGAAGTAATCGTAAAACATAAATGAAGCAGCCTTCGCCTCCCAACAGTATTTCTTAAGAAGCAATGGATTTTTAATGCTATTCTGAGTGTTTGTTTATTTATTTCTTGAAAATATAGAATGATTGTTACGAAGTTCTTTTCTTATCATGATTAATTCGATAAATTATAATACTCTCCACATCTTAAGGCATGTCCTTGTCTCTGTAATACATACTTTAGTGCTACAGTGTATATCTGAATTCATAGTCGTGCTTTTATCACCTTGAGTATTATAGTGTTTTATTTTGTCTAATGTCACCAATATACTTTGAAATTGGATTTAGTTATATAAAGGAATACTTATAAATTGTTGAGCTACCACTTCATAATTCATACTCCTATATATAAGTACTTTTTCTGATTCCTTATTTCAAAGAGAAAACCTGAAAAAGATATCGTGCTGTCTTAGAAGTTGGGAATATACCGAAATAAATGAACAAACCACTGAAATAGCAAAAAAGAACAATTCTTTATAAAGGAGGGGTCTTGTTAAACTATTATGGTATAATAAAATCTTGTTATGATCAATAGTCAAATGACAACTAATGCATTTTCTTCCCATATCCTTGAAAATTTCAACTGCTTATACCTGTTTGACTGACTTGAATTTTTTCTATTGCTTCTTTTAATAAGGTATGCCTCAGGATGTGAAGAGAGTTCTTGCTTGAGGTTGCTGTTGGACAAGAGAGATGCGTGGTTGGGTCCATGGATTCCTGGAAGGTCTCTAACTGGCTGTTCTATGATTATACATCCTCATACTTTGTGTTTTACTTTGTTAATTTACAAGGAACCGCTCTTGAGATTAGTTAAAATATAAAGGGATCTCCTATCTTGTTTACAATGCGAGAAAGTCCTTTTTATAACTAAATGAGCTATGCTGCATTCTCTTCTTCATTTCATCACCATTGGACCTCTTTATAGAAATATCTTAACATCAATTTCAATGGCCTTCTACAGAGGCTAACTTGATTTTCTGGACTTGAGATGATCGCTTGATATGGTTTATTTTACAAAGATTCTTGTTGGGCTTCGGCTTTTAGGAAATTGAAAAAAGCCAAGCTAACAGTTCAGCCCTCCAATGGTTTGGTGCTGGATTTATGATGTTTTGCTGTCTTTCCTTTTTCTCACTGCATCCTAAAGCATCAGAGGTGGTCATCAGTTCACTGTGATCTCCAATGGCTAGGGGCAACTCCTTGGCCACTATCAAGGCACCAATGTTGAAGATCTATCGTTCTTGTGCAAGGACCATCAATGTTCATCTATTATTAATTGGGGCGTAACTACAGGAATAAAATTTAATGATATCGTTAATTTTCTCTGAGGACAATCAAAAGAGGGAAGACTAATGTTGTACAAAAAGCTAAGTTAAGGGGTGTACTTGTTTTATTTAAGACGAGATTGTTTTGATTTTACTAAACCTCAATAGAGGTGCCTCAATAATACAACTGTTAATAGCAGGTGGCTGGCTAGTTTCACTGACTTATCTTGTTCTTTGATATATATTAATAGGGATTGGTTTGAAGATGAGCTTCGTGCTTTTCAAGGTGGGAAAGATGGCCTTTTGCCCTGTGTTTGGGAGAATGAACTTTCTAGCTTTCCTCAGGTATTATTCTTTTATATGGATCTTTATGACAATTCTGTGGTTGTTGTATGCATCCTCTTCATTTTATTCTTTCTTTTGAGATGAGTATTTGACTATGTTTGAATTGCCTTTCTCTTCTCTTGTGTTCTCTTCTCTTCTCTTCAATTAAAGACAGAGATAAGTGTGGAAATATCGGAGCCTGAATAATGTGATGATTTATTCATAGGGCAAGGCTGAATATATAGATTACAAATAGAGTAATTGACTGTGATATACCCGAGATTTCCTCTAACAACAGGTCTGAATAAATATTCTAATATCCCCCACATTATCTCCTAATATGGCTCATAATAATTCAATTTTCAAATATATATCCTATTTACATAATTCTCACAATAAGGACAAAGGTATTATTGAAAATACTTGCTCCCTTCCAACCAAACCAATTATACTAGATTACTGCTTGAACTGCGGAGTCACAAAATCTTAAAACTCTTATTCCAGCCTAATTAAAATATGCCATGAGTTGCGGCTCCAAATCAGAAGGGCACACACTCAATGTTCAGCTGGAACCCTGAGCAGGTTGATTTGAATGATTATAAGCCTAACAATGAATAAATATTTAGGCTGAACCAGAATTACATTTAATATCCAGAGCAGAAGTTGAATGGGATCTTCTTACAGATATTAATATAATCATTGGCCCCCTCTCCCTCCCCTTGGTTTTTTTACATGATATGGCTTTTAGGAAAAAAAAAAACCAGGTAGTTAAAACATCTCTTTGGTGCTGAAAATGATTGGAGATTAATTTAATCTTATTTTTTTCAGGTTGCCTTTTCTCTGCCGTCTTAGCACCTTGTTCTTTTTTGCATGTGGTTGTTCACTACTAACTTGACTTTAACCTTGAAGCCGGAGACAATAAGCAAGACTTTGGTGAATCAGATGCTTCTCTTCTTTGGTACTATGTTTGCTTCTCAGGTACATAGTCACCGTGAATGGGTCAGCTTTGGCATTTTGTAGAAGAATTGAGAAATGTTGTTGTTTACATTATTTGGTACTTTCTGTCTCAGAATAGTGGTGGTATGCTCTCGCTTCTTGGAATTATTGATCAGTGTCTGAAAGCTGGGAAAAAACAACACTGGCACGCTGCAAGTGTCACCAATGCCTGCGTGGGGTTACTTGCAGGCTTTAAGGTGCTGTTGATAGAGCTTTTGGCATTATCATAGTAGGTTGTTGAACCTAAAACATGACCTGATATAATGATTTTGTTTTCGTAGTCCTTACTTTCAAGGCCACAAACGTTAGGACAGGATATTCTGGGATTGGCACAATCTATTCTTCAGGTAACAAGTCAGTGATAAATTTATCTTGGGCTGGTTAAAATATTTCTTAAGATGATTGTATTTGTTATTGCCTTTTGTTGCATTTAACTTTTATCTCTGTCAAATTTCATTTTTAAGGGTATCTTGGTGGAGGGAGACATCTGTGCATCACTGCGTAGAGCATCGGCAGAAGGGCTTGGTTATTTAGCTCGACTTGGAAATGATATTTTCACTGCAAGGATGGTAAAACTTTTCACTTTTCAGTCTTTTTGTTTAAGCTACATTTTTGCATTGTCATGTTTACTTGTGATTTTTTATAGAAACTTAAGTGGTTCCTTCTAACTTTTCTTAACGAACTAACTCTCATTATATTGGTTCCTCTTAGTGAACTAATCCTTCTAAACCTGATTTCTTGGACAAGCTTAGATGGGGATATTTTTTTCGTGACTGAAAATGCAGCTGGTATCTGTTGTAATTGTGTTTTTTTACTTTTCATGGTGGCGTGCAGACTCGTTCACTACTCGGTGATCTGAATGTAGCAACCGATTCCAACTATGCTGGATCAATTGCTTTTGCACTTGGCTGCATTCATCACAGGTTCTTTATTGAAATACCAGTTGATTGTTTTGATGTCTACACAAAAAGAAAGTTTATTTGAGCAGTTTCTTTATTTCTTTTGTGTGTGTGAAGTTGTTTATGATTCTATCTCCTTAGGCATCTTACTTTTCTTTGAAACCACCGGTAGAATTTAATCAATTAAAAATGTGTTCGTAATTTTGAGCGCGGTTCTTACTTAAATTGTGGGAATATCCTAATATCTAGATCATTAATATTAGGATATCATTGTTATTATTAGAAACATATCATATTTGATTTAGGTGTAGTTATTAGAGATTTGATTTTGTAGTTATTAGATATTTGATTTTGTAGTTATTAGATATTTGATTTTATCTTGGTATATCTCATTTGATTCCTAAGCACTGTGTATATATATGAGACATAAGCCAAAGTAATGAGCATCGGGCAATTCATATTCTAAAATACAACATGGTATCAGAGCCTTTAGTCCAATAAGCTTCCTGTCCAATGTCCTCTATTCTGTTGCCTCTGTGTTGTTTTCAACCAACAGCACAACTAGGCAGCGCTAGAACCGTTTGCAACCCACATCGTCACCAGCGACAGCAGTTGCTTCCTGCCCAGTCGTGTCCGTCCAGCGACAGCAGCGTCACCAGCGACAGCAGCCCAGTCCCTTCTGCAGCGTCGTGTGCGTCGTGATTCTAGTTCTAGTTTCTATCGTGCTCCAGTGGCGGCGTGCTCCCAGTAGTGTCGTGAGTGTGACGGGTCTTTGACTGTGTTCCCAGTGGCGTCGTGCTTCCAGCGGCATTGTGTGTATTGCTTTCTTCCAGATCAGGACCCGACAACGTCTTATGTCAGGCAAGTGATTTGTAACATTGTTGCTATAGTGTCCGAGTTGCTACAGTGACGAGCGCTACAGTGCCGAGTTGAGATTCTTCCATGTCATTTACAAGCTCTGACCAGCGGAAGAACTGCAAGTTGATTACAGGCTTTGATAGGGCATCCAGTGTTCCTGTTTCTATTGTATCCGACAAGCTCATCTTGACAAATTATCAAGACTGGGCTCAGGCAATAAAACATGCAGTTGGTGGGCACGGGAAACTTGCTTATCTGACCGGTGATGTTAAAAAACCAGCGAATGAAGCGTCTTCTGTGATGCAACAATGTACCATCGACAACCATTTGGTTTCCTCCTGGCTTATCAACTCCATGTCTCCAAACATCAAACGAAGCTTCATGTATCTACCCACAGCACGAGACATTTGGGTAGCTGTTCGTGACTCTTACTCAGTCACCAAAGACCATTCTCGCCTATTCAACCTCCAACGTAGTACATGGCGATGCATTCAGGGGACTCGTGGAGTGCACGAATACTGGCTTGACCTCGTGGCATGCTGGCAAGAGTTGGATCTTCTTGACGAAGATGAATGGGATACCCCTACAGACGCGTTTGAAATCGGAAAATAATTGAGAATGGGAGAATACTTCTTTTTTTTGCTGGTCTAAATGCTGAATTTGATGCTGTGAGGGCCAGAATTCTTAGCAATTCCATACTACCGTCACTTCTGAAAACTTATGCTGAGGTGCGCAGAGAAGAATCTAGGAGGGAGACTATACCTGTTGAATCCAAACAACCTCTTCCTGAGTCTACGGCCTTTGTTAGCAAACATACCAATTCTGTTGTTTCTGGTAAGACTCAACCCACTTGTGAACACTGCAAGAAGGTGGGACATACCCGTGAAAAATGTTGGGATATCTATGGCAAGCCAGTTAATTGGAAGCCTCGTAAAAACAAGCCACGAGCTCACCAAGCCTCAAATGAATCACCATGTGCACCATCTCCATCTGAGCCATCCATATCCTTTAGTCAGGAGCAACTAAATCAGATTGCACGTATATTTAGAAGCCTTCAAGCTGAACAACATCCTCACGGATCTGCATCCATGGCTCATAAAGGTATAATTCCCATTGCTTTACATACCTCTCTTCCTCCATCACAGTGGATTGTGAATACAGGGGCCTCTGATCACATGACATCAAATGAAAAGATGTTTGTCACCTACCATCCCTTAGTAGGAAATAAGAAAATCACTACTACTACCGGCATTCTGTCACCTATAGCAGGCATCGATTCTGTAACTATCTCAGATTCTTTGCATCTTGAATCAGTACTTTATGTTCCTCATTAGCTTGTAACCTGCTTTCTATCAGCAAATTGACGAAACAAGCAAACTGCTCAGTTCATTTTTATTCTGCTCATTGTGATTTTCAGGATTTCACATCGGGGAAGATGATTGGTTCTGCTAAGGAGTATGATGGTCTTTACTCTCTCGACACATCTACCGTGAGTGCATTATGGTCCAAGATCACCACCTTTACACTTAACCCCACCTCTGATGAGGAATTTTTCCTTTTATGGCATAAAAGACTAGGTCATCCTAGTGTTCCTTATTTACAAAAGTTGTTTCCCCAGTTATCTATCAATAAAAGTTCTTTTGTTTGCGATACTTGTGCTCTTGCTAAATATCACTGTGTTTCCTTTCCTCCTGTTCCATACAAACCGTCTTCCCCTTTCTCCATTATTCATAGTGATGTATGGGGCCCCTAGATTCCTAATCGCACTTAGACCAAATATTTTGTCACGTTTATTGATGATCATACTCGCATGTATTGGGTCCATCTCTTAAAAGATAAATCTGAGGTCACTAATATCTTCATTGAATTTTATGGTTTTGTCCAAAACCAATTCAATATACCTCTGTCAAAGTTCTTTACCCCGTTAATGGCACTGAATACTTCAATAACTCCCTTCATGCTTTTTTTTCTGCTAAAGGAATTGTTCATCACAGCAATTGTCCCTATAGTCCTCAGCAAAATGGGGTTGCAGAACGGAAAAATAAACACATTCTTGAGGTTGCTAGGGCTCTCTTATTTTAGTGTCATGTTCTTTTGTTTTATTAGGGAGATGTTATCCAGACCACTATTCAACTCATTAATCGTCTTCCTAGTCGTATTCTTTCCTTCACTTCTCCCATTGCGGAATTACAAAAAACTCACAATGTCTCTCACTTACAGTTTTCTCTTTCGCTACGTGTCTTTGGATGCATTATTCTTGTTTATCTTCATCATCCTCCCTCAAAGTTCCATCCCCGTGCCACTAAGTGTGTCTTCTTGGGCTACTCCTCCTCTCAAAAAGGTTACAAATGTTTTGATCTTGTGTCCAAACATCTGTTTGTTACCCGTGAGGTCAACTTCATTGAGCACCAGTCATATTATCCCAAGTCTTTGATTTCGGGGGAGAGTTGGAATGAATCTCAACCTGTAGAACCTATTGTACCTATTTTCCCCACACCACATGGACCTTTACAGCCTCCAAACGGATCTGAACAACAAAGATGGGGAAAAATGTACTCACACCGACATCATAGAGGCCACGACCATTATATCCTTGAGGTAGAAATAGTTCCTTAACCGTTAGTAGATCCTGAACAAGGTGAGGCTAATCTAGAGCTTCCTATTGCATTGAGAAAACCATCACGGACATGTACGAAGCATCCTATCGAAAAGTTTGTTTCTTATGCTACTCTTACTCCAAGTTACCATGCTTTTGTAACTAACCTTGACAGCATCAAGATTCCTACCAATGTACATGAGGCCTTGGCTATCCCAAAGTGGAAATAGGCAGTGATGGAAGAAATGCAGGTCTTGGAGAAAAATGGGACTTGGGAGATAGTGCAGATGCCTTCAGGAATAAAACCCGTAAGCTACAAGTGGGTGTTCACTCCCAAATACAATGCTGATAGTATGTTAAACAAGTTGAAGGCTAGACTAGTTGCTCGGGGGTTTACGTAAACGCAGGGTATTGACTACAACGAAACCTTTGCACCTGTTGCGAAACTCAATACCATACGGGTTCTTTTTTCAATAGCAGCAAATCTAGATTGGCTCCTAGAACAACTTGATATTAAAAATGCTTTCCCTAATGGAGATTTGAAAGAAGTATACATGACACTCCTACCAGGTTTTGAAGCAGGAAGACAGAACTAAGTGTGTAGGCTGAGAAAATCCATCTATAGGCTGAAACAATCACCACATGCCTGGTTTGACAGATTTTCTAGTGTTCTCAAGGTTGAAGGGTATCAACAAAGTTTATCTGATCATACTATGTTTGTATCCCGACGTAATGACCTCATCACTATTATCATTATCTATGTGGATGATATTATTGTCACAGGAAATGATACTAAGGAGCTTGATCGAATCAAGGTAGCCTTGAATCATGAATTTGAGGTCAAAGACCTTGGTAAGTTGAAATACTTTCTCGGTATGGACGTAGCAAGATCCAAGGGTGGTATTTATGTTTCTCAGAGAAAGTATATCCTTGATCTACTCAAGGAAACAGGAATGCTTGGGTGTAAACCTAGTAAAGTCCCTATTAGCACGGTGAAACAAAAGAAAAAACAATCTGTAGTGGAAACTGACAGAGATGGGAACAAGCAGAAGAAATGAGAAAGGGATGATAGAATAGACAAAGGAAGATATCAACGGTTAGTTGGGAAACTCATTTATCTCTCTCACACACGTCTTGATATCGCTTTTGCAGTAAGTGTTGCCAGTCAACATATATATGATGCACGGAAGAAACATATGGACTCGGCTTACAAGATACTACAATACTTAAAAGGTACTCCTGGCCGTGGGCTATTCTTTAGAAAGAGCAAAAATAGATCAGTAGAAATATACACTGATGCTGATTGGGCAGGATCATAAGAAGACAGTCGATCAACCTTTGGCTATTACACATTTGTATTGGGAAATCTTGTCACTTGGTAGAGTCAGAAACAGAAAGTAGTGGCTAAAAGTAGTGCAGAATCAGAATTACGAGCTCTTGCTTAAGGAATCATGGAGGGCTATGGTTAGCAAGAGTTGCAAAAGAAGCTTATATGAAGATAGATACTCCATTGAAGTTATTTTGTGACAACAAGGCTGCCATAAATGTGGCCTTAAACCCTATCCAACATAGCAGAACTAAACATGTGGACGTAGGCAGACACTTTATACGTGAGAAAGTAGAAGATGGGATTATGTGCCTCATCTACATACCTACAAGGCTACAAACAACAAGTATCCTCACCAAGGGACTACCAGAAGAAATAGTTGAGTGGCTTTTAGGCAAGTTGGACATGGTCAATATCTACGATCCAACTTGAGGGGGAGTGTGAGAATATCCTAATATCTAGATCATTAATATTAGGATATCATTGTTAGAGATATCATTATTATTAGAAACATATCAGATTTGATTTAGGTGTAGTTATTAGAGATTTGATTTTGTAGTTATTAGAGATTTGATTTTATCTTAGTGTATCTCATTTGATTCCCAAGCACTGAGTATATATATGAGGCATAAGCCAAAGCAATGGGCATTGGACAATTCATATCCTAAAATATAACATAAATATAGTCAATGGTTGACATCCAAAAGTTCCACAAACTAACTATAAATATCTGGCAAATTTCTCTGAAATTTGGTAACAGCTGAAAAACAGGACTCTGGAAAGATTTTGGTGTGGGAAATGTTCCTTATTCTGAAGCATATTCTCATCTTTATCATCCTTAAGCTTATATATTGGAGTCAATTTATATCTTTCTAAAGCAAGTCCACAATCCTAACCCTTAAGTTGTTCTCTTTTTCATATCTCTTCATAGTTCGTAACAATTTTCATCTTATATATCTTGACTGCAGTGCAGGAGGGATTGCACTTTCAACTTTAGTGCCGGCAACAGTGAACTCTATCTCTTCACTGGCTAAAAGTTCAGTTGCTAATCTACAGATCTGGTCTATGCATGGGCTTCTTTTGACTATTGAAGCTGCTGGCTTGTCCTATGTTTCTCATGTCCAGGTATTGAATTTCAGATGCCATAATCTTCTGATCAATATCTTTGTGATTTAATGTTACAAATAAAACTGAGAATGACTGGCTAGGGGCAACGTGAAGAGTGGTTCTTTCATTAAAAAAATCATTATATTAATTTGTTGAGATGACCTAGTTTAGAATTAATTATTAATTAATTAATAATAATTATTAATTAATATTATATTTTGTTAGTTATTTAATTAATTATCTAAAATTAAGTTTAGATATTATTTAGGATCATATTTGAATATTAAATTATTATATTTTAGAAGAACAAATCTAATATATTAGGATTATGATAGATTATAGGTTTAGCTTATTAGTTTATATTTTTGTCTATATAAAGTCCTATTTGTATTCTTGTTCATTAAAAGGATTAATAATATTCTAAGGCTTTTTCTCTCTATTTTCAATCCTTCAAATTTCCACATGGTATTAGAGCCTAAAGAAGAAGAAGAAAAATTTTGAGCCTGAAGGGAAAGCACACCTTTAAGTGAAGATTAGTTACATATGATTTAAAAGGGTAATTTGGGTCTTTTCACACAAAATCTCATAGGTTATGGGATTAATTTATCTACCTCAAGTGAAGTTAGATTAATGTGTAAACCCAAGTGGGTTACAATGGAAGAGGGTAACTTGTGTCTCTTCCCACAAAATCTCATAGGTTATGGGATTAGTTAATCTACCTCAAGTGAGGTTATATTAGTGTGTAAACCCAAGTGGGTTACAATAGAAGAGGGTAACTTAGGTCTCTTCCCACAAAATCTTATAGATTATGGGATTAGTTAATTTCCCTCAAGTGAGGTTATATTAGTATATAAACCCAAGTGGGTTACTATTATTGTATAAGCATGTTGCTATTGAATAATACATATGATAGAAGAGAATAACTTGGGTCTCTTCCCACAAAATCTCATAGATTATGGGATTAGTACATATAATTCTTTATCAAGTTTTTCTCTTGCAAATGTTCTTGTCATGCCTCTAACATAAAAGTTCTTCGTCAAGTTCGCAATTTTGTTTTAAAATCCAGATTCAAGATCCAATCAAATTCAGTTTAGTAGTCACTGCTGGTTTATTGATTCAAAGTTCTAGTTCTTTTATAACGATGCTGCTCACATCCAAATTGTCTCCTAGCTTAAGAGGGAGTGTTGAGAAGCACAAGTATTCAAGTTATAGATCCAACTTGAGGGAGAGTGTTGAGATGATCTAGTTTATAATTAATTATTAAATGATATTATATTTTATTATTTATTTAATTAATTATCTAAAATTAAATTTAGATATTATTTAGGATCAAATTTGAATATTAAATTATATCTTAGAAGAACAAATTTAAGATATTAGGATTATAGATTCTAGGTTTAGCCTATTGACTTATATTTTTGCCTATATAAAGGTTTATTTGTATTCTCGTTCATTCAAAGGATTAATAATATTTTGAGGCTTTTTTCCTCTACTTTCAATCCTTCAAATTTCCACATAATTAACCAATGTAACTCTTGCATTGAGGTCTCACTTGATTGATTCATGTGTTCCATTTATTTCTTTACCATCCTTTTAAATTTTCCTTAATTAATTTAGTGATCCTGTTTCTCCCATCTCTTTCTCTCTTTTACGTTGGTAAAAAGAATTAAAATTGGAGAAAACGTATTCTGGTTATTCTGCTAAAATCTGTAATCCTTATGCCGCTCTTTCTGATTGTGTTCACAGGCAACCCTTGGCCTTGCTATGGACATTCTTCTATCTGATGACAGTGGATTAGTTGACATTCAGCAAGGAGTTGCCCGCCTTATAAATGCTATTGTTGCTGTTCTTGGTCCTGAACTTGCACCTGGCAGCATCTTTTTTTCACGCTGCAAGGTAGTGCTTTTATACAATTAGCTTCCTTTTGTGATAGAGCACTTGTGGAAATATGCTGTGTGTAACACCCTTTTCCATTGAACTTGTATGCTTAAAACATTTTACAAAAACATGGTGGGGATAACGATTTGGATCCCAAACATTTAGAATTGGGCTTAGGGAACTTTGAAGCCCGAGTCGTACATAGACAATCCACAAGCCCAGGCATGCCTTTACAAAATAATTTACCATATTGTATACATTCCACCAGACTGGAAATCACGTAGAAATGGTCTCAGCCCAACATTTCATCAATAGTAACATTGCTAAAACATCCTTTCATTCATCCATTACATTAAGAATTTCCAAAATAAGGGCTTAGCCCAATGAATAGCTCAATAGTCAGTCAAATTACTAAAATATCCTTCGAGTCTTAGAATCATCAAAAGACATATTAATATAAATCAAGTTTCACAAAAGTATAAATTTGAAATAGAAATCCTTGGCTATGGCAACTAAAAGCATTAGGGAAACACGATTAGGCATGTGCAATACCAACAAGGGAGAAGATAAAGCCAGCAAGCTCACTTCTCTGATATCTTCCCATGCTTCCTACTAGAGCCCTCACCTGAAAATAGTAAAAGGTAACTTATGAGATCTAACGTGTCAAGAACAGTTGGCATTCAATTATACGCTTGCAAACCCTTTCAAAACCATTTCAAATTGCTTATTTCTCAAAACATGCATGAATTTTGCAATCCTTTCTCAAAGATTTAAGAGACCAATTCCAAAACTCATTTCACAAAACAATTCACAAATCACAATGCATACATATAGAGATACAAATGTGATGTTAAGGCTTGACCTCCTTTATGATTCCTCTCCAACCTTATACAGTCGATTGGAGCCATAGGCATACACATAATCCAATAGGGAATCACCTCATTCATTGGCTTGTACCTAAGCTTCCCCAAATCAAGAGGTATACTTGGCCAAAGATATAGAGCTCAAGATTGGGCTATGGCTCCCTCCTTAAAGGACAAGCCTAGGAAGGGTTTTGTGGACATGCCGAGACTTCAGGATCAAGAGAAATCATAGGGATTAGATTGAAATGCAGTAATTATTATTATTCATTACAATTGAATGTATATCTCGAGGAATCAGGATGTGTAATTACAGCTTGATCTCCTCCAAATGTGTATATATACCCATTGTACATAGTAAGCAATACAATTGAGCAATTCACCTCAAACATACTTTTATGGTATCAGAGCTAGGCGGAGAATCCTCATCAATGTCAACAGCATAGTCACACGAGCAACTAGAGGGAGTCCCCAGACCTGGGTCCTCGAAGCTCGTTAATGTTGAAGGATCAACAGCACTGCTTGTATCAGAGAAACTCACTGGCGACGATGGTCGAGACAAACTCGACTATCTTCTCGCCGATACCCCTGTCACTGGTGACACTCAATCACATAGAAGGTGGAAGTCAGAAAATTCTTTGGTGTCGTCTTGGCTAATCAACGCAATGGCTCCAGGCATCAAGAAGCTGTCAATGTTCCTTCCCTCTGCCAAAGCTATCTGGGAAGCTGTCCGCGACTCTTACGGAAACAAGGCCAATGCCTCTGTGATTTTCGATGTTTGCTCAAAACTCTGGAAATCTCAGCAGGGATCACGAACATTGAACGAGTATTGGCTTGAGAAAACTGCTCTGTGGCAAGAATTGGACCAATTGAAGGATTGAGTGTGGTACTGCGTCGACGATGCCACCGAGAGCAGACGAGAAATAGAAGAAGAGCGTCTGTTCAAATTGCTTGCAGGTTTAAACTCATACGACGACGTCAGGGGACAGCTCCTCGCCTGCGAGCCACTACCACCTGTCCGAGAAGCCTTCGCTGCCCTGTACTATGAGGAGTCCAAACGCAAGGTTATGCTTCCTTAGACATCACGAGTAAACCCAGGCGGCGACTCCTTTGCTCTCGCTAGTCGGACATTAAGTGAACGGATGAAGAAGGTGAGCCCAGGCCCAAATGTGCAAACTGACGCAGCCCAAACCCATCAGCGTCCTTTTTGTGAATATTGCAAAAAGGTAGGTCATACAAGAGACACATGTTGGGATATTCATGGTAAGCCACAAGACTGGAAACCCAAGAAGGGAAAGTCAAAAGGGTATGTTGCTGATGCCACTAAACAGAATGAGATGCTTCCACTGCCTGAACCCGACCAACTCAGTCTAATCTTAGAAAGGCTAGCCGCCTTGGAAAATAAACAGTCAACTGCTAGTGTGGTACAGAGGTAAAATTCTCAAAGCTTTAGCCACCAGTAAAGGTATGAATTCTGGCACTGTTTGGATTGTTGATTCAGGTGCATCTGATCACATGACTGATAATTACTCCTTATTCACTACCTACGTCCCTACAAAGTCATGCCTCACTGTCAAGATAGCAGATGCTTCTACCTCAGTCGTTGTTGGTATTGGGAATATTAAAATCAATAATTCATTAACCCTGCATGACGTTTTACATGTTCCCAATTTAAAGTGTAATTTATTATCTGTTAGCCAATTGACCCGAGATAAGCACTGTCATGCTAAATTTTCTGCTACCCAATGTCTCTTTCAGGACCTGTCTACGGGGACGACGATTGGCGTCGCTAAGGAGTTTGACGGGCTATATTACCTGGATGATTGTGATAATCAAAGTTTTAGATCCTGTAAGGCTGTGTCTCTTCCCCAGATTAGTGAAATAAACTTATGGCATCAACGATTAGGACATCCCAATTTCCATTACATGACTACTATGTTTCCCTCCATTTACAATAATAAAAGTATGCCCCTTTTTCACTGTGAATCTTGTGAACTTGCTAAACACCATCGAACTTCGTTTCCTCACACTTCTTATCGTCCATCGAAACCTTTTTCCTTAATTCATAGTGACTTGTGGGGTCCATCTCGTGTTCCAAATCGCACTCAATCCAAGTGGTTTATAACATTCATTGATGATCACACTCGGGTTAGTTGGGTCTTTCTCCTAACTGACAAAACTCAAGTTCCCTAAACCTTTATTAGATTCTATAATATGATCCGCACTCAATTTCATGAACAAATCCAGATCCTTCATACTGATAATGGGACTAAATACTTTAACCAAACCTTATCCACTTTTCTTACTGACCACGACATTCTCCATAAAAGCTCCTGCCCCCATAGTCCCCAACAAAATGGCATTGCAGAAAGGAAAAATCGTCCCCTTCTTGAGACAGCTAGAGCTATGATATTTAGCAGTAATGTCCCTGCATTTTATTGGAGTGATGCCATCCTTCAAGCTAGCTTTCTCATCAACCGCATGCCTAGTAAACCACTCTCCTTCGGCACTCCCTTACAAGTGTTACAAGCCCACTTCAAATGCCCTTACTTGGAAAATACCCTACCCTTACGAGTATTTGGTTGCACCACTTATGTCCATCTCCATCAAACCACTAAACTCGAACCTAAAGCCACCCGGAGTATCTTCTTGGGTCATGCAGGGACACAAAAAGGGTATAAATGCTATGACCCTATCTCCAAACGTCTTTATCTCACTTGTGACACTACCTTCCATGAAACTATTCCCTATTACCCTCCGTCTTCAATTCAGGGGGAGAGCTGAAGAGAATTTCAGACATCACATCCTAAGCCAAGTCCACCACATCAACCACCTGAGTCTGAACTACCCAGTGACTCAGAACTTGAACTTGTTATTCTACCTGATCCGCCATATGAGCCTGAGAGTCAAGAAAACACTAACTCTAGGGGAAACAACACGAATAAGTGGGGTAAAACCTACACACGTCGATACATGACAGGTAATGATCCTCAAACAAATGATGCAACTCATGAATCCAATCCAGAAACAGGTCCAGAAGAAAGAAGGGAAAGTGTGCCCACACAGGATGACCTGGAACTACCAATTGCACTACGAAAACAATCTAAGACATGCACCCAACATCCCATTGAGAGGTTTGTTTCATATAAGGCTCTCACCTCTCACTACTGTAACTTCATCTCTCACCTGGATCAGGTCAACATACCAAACAATATACATGAAGCATTAGCCAACTCTCAGTGGAGGCAGGCCGTCATAGAAGAAATGAAAGCTCTAGAACAAAATGGCACTTGGGAGATTGTCAACCTACCTCAAGGAAAGAAACCAGTTGGCTGTAAATGGGTATTTACTCCCAAATACAATGCTGATGACAGTTTAGACAAATATAAGGCACGTTTAGTCGCGAAAGGGTTCTCACAAGTATATGGCATGGACTACACTGAAACATTTGCTCCAGTAGCAAAGCTAAACACTATCAGAGTCTTGTTATCCTTAGCCGCCAACTTAGACTGGCCGTTACATCAGATGGATGTAAAGAATACATTTTTAAATGGAGAACTGAAGGAGGAAGTATATATGAAGCTACCTCCAGGATTTCCAAATGAGAAGAGCAATCAAGTCTGCAGACTCAAGAAATCCTTATATGGGCTTAAACAATCTCCCTGTGCATGGTTTGAGAAATTCACTCGTGTTTTGAGAATACAGGGATATACCCAAGGGTAGAGTGATCATACCCTATTCTTCAGACATCTCAAAGGTAAAATAGTCATACTAGCAGTATATGTTGATGATATTATTCTCACAGGAGATGACTCAGAATAAATTGAACGAATAAAGAAGGAGTTGAACCAAAATTTCCAAGTAAAGGATTTGGGGCAAATGAGATATTTTCTTGGAATGGAGGTTGCCAGATCAAAGAAGGGAATCTACATTTCCCAAAGAAAATATATCATGGATCTTTTAAAGGAGACAAGCATGTTAGGTTGCAGACCTAGTGATACCCTCATAAAGATGGACAAATTAACAGATGATATGGATTTGGGAAAGGAAGTGGATCTCAGAAGATATCAACGAATGGTGGGAAAATTGATCTATTTATTACATAGTCGTCCAGACATCGCCTTTGCAGTGAGCATGGTAAGTCAATATTCTCACAATCCAAAACAGAAACATCTAAATGAAGTATACAGGATTCTCAGGTACCTAAAGGGATCTCCAGGATGTGGGCTCCTATTTAAGAAGTTAGAACAAAGATTTATAGAGATATTCGCAGATGTTGATTGGGCAGGTGACCAAGAGGACAGGAAGTCAACCTCTGGATACTTCACGTTTGTGTGGGGAAACCTAGTCACTTGGAGGAGCAAGAAACAGAATGTAGTAGCTCGGAGTAGTGCTGAGGCTGAATTCAGAGCCATCGCACTTGGTGTCTGTGAAGGGATTTGGCTAAAACGGGTACTCGAGGAATTGAAAATGCTTACAAATTTACCCGTTGCACTTCACTCAGATAACATGGCGGCCATAAACATATCTCATAACCCAGTGTAACATGATCGAATAAAACATGTAGAAATTGATAAACACTTCATAAGAGAAAAAATTGACGAGGGGATTATTAAACTCAGATATATCCCTTCTAGAGAACAAACTGCAGATGTCCTCACAAAAGCACTGGGAAGGGAAAAGTTTGATTACTTCATTGGCAAGTTAGACATGATTGATATCTATAGTCCAACTTGGGGGGGAGTATGGACATGCCGAGACTTCAGGATCAAGAGAAATCATAGGGATTAGATTGAAATGCAGTAATTATTATTATTCATTACAATTCATTACAATTGAATGTATATCCCGAGGAATCAGGAT
Source organism: Leucaena leucocephala (assembly GCA_037074615.1). Taxonomy (NCBI): domain Eukaryota; kingdom Viridiplantae; phylum Streptophyta; class Magnoliopsida; order Fabales; family Fabaceae; genus Leucaena; species Leucaena leucocephala. The sequence continues at coordinate 32,435,030 of CM073520.1, read as the reverse complement.
GTGTAATTACAGCTTGATCTCCTCCAAATGTGTATATATACCCATTGTACATAATAAGCAATACAATTGAGCAATTCACCTCAAACATACTTTTAGGTTTGAATGCCCCACATTCCATTACAGTGCCGACCAAAGGAAAGCAGAGGGAATAGGTCCCTTCAGGTGCCATCCACTGTGCGGTGCGAAGAGTGATGGGATACCATGTGATAGTGAAGTACAAGAGATATGTAGGTATAGTGATATTCTAACCGCCAGCTCCAACTATCCAATCTCAACTCCGAGTGCATCACAATATCATGCAAGCATAGTTGAAAAATCAAAGTACTTGAACAATGGTTCCAATACGGTCCTACTACTATTCTGTGCACAAGTATGCTTGAAAAGCTTCAAAGTACATAGTAAACAATTTTCTATGCACGCAAACATGCTTGAAAAGTTCCAAACCGAGATACAAAAGTGTTCTAAAGCACCCCAACGTGCTTGAAAGTTTCAAAGTACATTACATGTAGTTTCAACTCCATTTCAATCCAAAACATATTAGTCAACTTATCACAAATAATATGAAGCCCTCAATGTGCTACAGTGGCCTCAGAACAGTTTATGCAGGCAAAACTATCAAAATATAAGATTTACACGTATATGTTTAACTAATGTCACCTTTCCTAAAAGCTTACACACAAATACAAACTTGTGGGTTCAAGGTCCAAACACTTCCAACAATGGCCAGTCTATATAATTAATAGTAATTCACATCAATTCAAGGCTAATAGAGTTAATTAGAGCTAATCAAAGTTAACTCTATAACCCCCAAATTACCAAAACTCATTCCCAATGGCAATTTCTCATTACCCAAACTAAATTCCATCAATTCTTATCTCAACTAATTATTGGAACCTGAAATTATCATCCAAACCCCCAAATTCATCAGAACCCCTCAAATTAGGGCTCAACCTCAAATATACCCATATATGAATTCCAACCTAAAACACCAGATTGAACAGATTAAATTTCAATCCAACCCCAAGTAATGATTACTAAACCATGAAATCACATTTTAAACAGTGGAATTATCAAATCTCAACTAAACCCCCATTTATCATTTAACCTTAACTCCAAATCCTTCAAATCATGCAATAGAGTAAAACCCCACTGATTAAACACTAAATCTACTCTCATTAACTCCTTTAAACACAGCCTAATGAAATCCTTCCCAAATTCAAAAATCAACAAAACCCTAGACTGCCCATAATCAAGAGCCAAAATCTAGAGATGGAAATCAAGTTAGGATTGCTTACCTAGGTGATTAAAAGCTTAGAAATAGTTTCCAAGATGCGAAAACCGTAAGACCTAGCAGAAAAAGTCAAACCTGCTTTGTTTTTCTTTCTTTCCATTTTCTGTCACTTTTTGTAGCAATTTTTTCGCTGTTCAGCATGCTTGTTAGATCACCGGAGGCTATGTTTTTTTTCTCTTTCTCTGGTGTTGTAACACCAACACAATGGTGTTGGAACACCAGTAGGTTTTTCTTAAATCCTTCCAATTTTACTCTCTTCTACCCGTCAAGCAAGTCACAAAACTCATTCCTAAACTCATACCACCCACAGCAATAATTTAATTACCCATTATTAACACAAGGGAACGAAAAATTGGGATGTCACTCTGTGTGGCCCATTTTGACTCAAATCTACAAGTAGTATTAGTCTTTCATACTGTTATTTGATTTAAATTTCACATATGCTGCCCTCTATGTTTCTCTTTCCAGTCTGTTGTCGCAGAGATAAGCTGCTGGCAAGAAACTGCAACTATGCTTGAGTATGCTCAATTCCATCTATCCATACTTCTATTCTTTTCACATGATTTAGTCTTTTGCTTTTAGAATGTTGAGATCTTTTGTTCATTTATTGATTATTATAGGAGGTTTGTTTTCTCTCTTGCAGGAGTGCGCGCTTTACACAGCAGCTTGTTCTTTTTGCCCCACAAGCTGTCTCTGTGCACTCCCATGTGCAAACTCTTCTTTCTACCTTGTCATCAAGACAGGTTCCCCACCAACCACCCCCCCCCCCCCAAAAAAGAAAATGTCATATTCACTTTCCTTTGAAACATATATATAGATTTCTTACTTTCTTGTGATTTCTTGATGCAGCCAACATTACGGCATCTTGCTATCTCCACTCTAAGGCATCTTATTGAGAAAGATCCAGTATGTTGCTCATCTTATAAATATTTCTTAATTTAGAAAGATTACCATATAAAATCTTCATCCTTAAATTTTACAGGATTCTGTTATGGTTGAGCATATTGAAGATAACTTGTTCATTATGCTGGATGAAGAAACTGACTCTGAGTATGTAGAGCAAAATTGTTCATCTTTCACTTTTTATTTTCTCTTGGGTGTATCTGAACCACTTTTTTTATTCTAATATTTTCACTCTTTTTTTGGTTAATGGCTTTGATTTCATTTTTGTCCCTTTCCTTGCAATAAGACATTTTTATAAAGAAGTATAAAAGAATACTATGACAGGGAATATGACATATCTCAAAAGCTGTAAAAATTTAGGGTTAATGGTTTTCTGAACTTAGCTTTATTGAATTGAATAGCATACATGTATATAGATGATAAAAGGGAGGGCAACTTCTCATTTGAATTAAAAGATATAACTCCTTTAAGTAATATGAGAGGCTACAAAGGTAACTGTGTAGACAAAAGCCTCTCAGTATGGAATCGTTGTAATTTATCTATAATATAGTTTCTTATTTCAGTTTGTGGATTTTAATAATGTTGGGCCTGAGGTAATATTTTGACATTCCACTTTCCATCTAGGGCCTAATTCTTCATTATCATTAAAAGTTGGCGCTGGCCAACAATAATTGATGTGGTTTTGACATCACATTTTTCCTCCTTTTGTCTATGCAGAATTGGTAACTTGGTACAGACAACAATTATGCGATTACTCTATGCATCCTGCCCTTCCTCTCCATCTCATTGGATATCAATATTTCGCAAAGTGGTAAGCTCCGTCTCAAAAGTATGTTGGGACAGATTATAATTTCTGATCATGTATTGGCTTTGTTTAGGGTGCAAAACCATGGATGTTATACATTTATTCTAGGCCGTTTCTAACTTCCTATAATGAATGTCATAAAGAACTTTTATAGCCCCTTTAAAGAATAAAATTACAGATGAAATTTTTGAAAAGGAAAGATGGAAAAAAATTTGGCTTTTGAAATTTATGTTTATTTAATGGGATTTCACAGGTCCTTGCAACATCAATGAGAAGCATTGAAAATAACAATAAGGCAGGAAATGACAACTCAGATGCTGATACAAGGTTGAACTTTGGGGATGATGAAAATATGGTTTCTAGCTCCAGTGGTAACCAGGGTTACAAATTTGAAGCTTCCATTGGCACTGCTAATAGAGAGAGGCACCTCAGATATCGGACCAGACTTTTTGCTGCAGAGTATGCATATATATATATATATTGTGAAATTACATAAACTTATCCCATTTTCAAAATCTTACATTGGCATTTTTTACCCCTTTTGGTGACTTTCTTTTCTTATATTTTGATATTCTGTATTTGTAAATATATTGTAAAGTGGATCGGGAATCTGTTTTAGTTCTTAAAGTTCCAATATGATTTACATTTTGAATGAGTTAAATCTTGAGCTCCGTGTACATATTTAAGCCATTAATAACAATCTTGTAGGTGTTTGAGCCATCTACCTGATGCTGTAGGAAGAAATCCTGCTCATTTTGACCTCTTTTTGGCAAGGAAATGTGTGAATGACCTGGCCTCCAGTGATTGGCTAGTTCTCCACTTACAAGAGTTAATATCACTGGCTTATCAGGTGCTTCGAAGTTATTAAAATGTATTAAATGACTATATTTTGTTGCTTACAGTTGAACCATTTTAGAAAATCTGATTACTCAATAAGCCATAAATTTTAGTGCATTCTGATGGGGTCCAGATAATTATAAATAATTTTTACCGCCTCTGATTTGTCCCTTATCAGATAAGCACTATCCAATTTGAGAACATGCAGCCTGTTGGTGTGGGTCTCCTTGGAACCATCGTGGACGAGGTATCATTTCTGTCTGAAACTTGATCTTGTAGAAGTCTTTTCCCTCCTGTTGTTTGTGCAGGCCTTTACATGCCTTTTTCTATCATTTTCCTGCTCCCCTTTTTCCTTTTTTGATGTCAAAGTCTTCTTTTGAGACCCTTTTAATTTTATTGGCTTTTTAGGCATACGAAGTTGCCTGTGTCGGGGTTTTTGCAGTTTTTATTAATGTGACTTTACTGGGGTCCAATTGGAGCTTTTGGACTTAAGAGTATTACATGTCAATCTCTAAAATTTGGTGAATTCACTTTAAACTTGTGAACACTGAAAATATGATAACTTGTATGAAATGAGACATACCAATTTGAAGACCACAATTAGCAAATACTTGTCTATGATTTCGGATTTAAGTGGAGTAGTTCCTTTCAAGAATTAGTATACTGTTATTGTTTAATTAGCCCTTAAACCACCACAAAGAAATCAAGACTTACATCATTAATGCTACTATAAAAGGAATTTCCATGACTTAAGAAACATGCATATAAAAATAATATAATTCAATCCTACTCACAAGCTCATGGACAAGATATGCTCGGAGACAACAGAAAGAAGAGTGATACAATAAAACTAAAATTAAAATGAGATCTTTGACAAATGAGTATAATTGGAACTAGCGTGATTAATTCATAATTGGCAAAACGAAAGCCATGGGTTAACAAGCTTAGCCAGTTTTATTTCAATATATATGTATATATATATATGGTGAATCAGTTAATTTTATGAAGATCATGCAGGAACATAATTATTAGCTTTTGTTTCTGATAAGTCTTTTTCTATTATTATAATATCCCAACTGGCCAAAGGCTTGTTAATGTGCCGTTTGTGAATTTTGAACTACAGTTTGAAAAAGTAGCGGACCCTGAGCTTCCTGGACATCTTCTACTGGAACAGTATCAGGTATATGATCATAAGCCTTTGAATCCCCACCCCTCTCTATCCCAGTGTTTTCCATGGCAGAACTAAATATCTCTCCTGCCCCCCCGTTTAACTAAGTATGCTTTAGTTCCTGCATGCCTGTGTATTCCTGAGAAGACTTCATAGGGACTTATGCTTAGTGTTTATGATCTTGATGATTTTTAACTGCTTGAATCACTTAAATTAATTGAAGCTGTGCTATGTATAGGCCCAACTAGTTTCTGCAGTTCGTACTACCTTGGACACATATTCTGGTCCTAGTTTACTGGAGGCAGGCTTGCACTTGGCTACAAAGGTCTAAATTTGCATGTTTCATTTTCATTCATTTTATAACTCTGGCCACCCTCTCCAAAATACATGTACTTTTGGCATTCTAAAAGTAATTTTAAACCTCTCAGAGTAGCTTGAGTTACTTTTGTTGGATCAGAAAGTATTTTTGGGAGGTTCATAAACACGTACTTTAAGTTTAACACATAACAGTAACATTAGAATATGCAAAAATTTCAGGTGCTGACAAGCGGAATAATTAGTGGAGATCAAGCAGTGGTCAAGCGCTTATTTTCATTAATTTCTCGCCCACTGCATGACTTTGAGAACATTTATTATCCTTCATTTGCAGAATGGGTTACAAGCAAGGTATGTTGACTCCAATCTCTTGTGCACTTCTTAGACTGTATCAAGGCCATAAAGTTTATGTTTTTTCAATTTAATTTGTTTTAGATAGTTTGATATCTTAACCCTTTTTTTGGAAAAAAAATCTTGTTTTAGATTAAAATAAGACTTCTGGCTGCCCATGCTTCACTCAAATGTTATATATATGCATCAATGAGGAAGCACGAAGATGTAATTCCAGAAGAATACATGGCATTATTACCGCTGTTCCAGAAGAGCTCAAGTATTCTGGGGATGTACTGGATCCGTACATTGAAGGATTATAGTTATATATGTCTGTGCTTGAGTCCAAAAAGAAAGGTAAGCTTGAATATGAACGTAATAGATTTTCTTGAGTCCATTTTTCATTTCGGAGATGAAACACAGAATACTGTGAAACTTCTAATTTCTACATGGTTGCATTCTCATACTAGCTGGGCCTTTGTTTTTTCTCCAGGGGAATCTGTTCCTTGAAGGACTCCAATCTCCTGTTGCTTCTTTTAAGTTGCAGCCATGCTTGGAAGAATCTTGGCCTGTAATATTGCAAGCACTTGCACTTGATGCAATTCCTGTGGGCCTTGAAGGGAATGAGTGCACCAAAGCCTCAACTGAAACCGCCCAAAAGAGTAGATTTGCATCTGAATATAGCATGGTTGAATTGACCAGGGAAGATTTCCAGTTCCTATGGGGGTTTTCTCTTCTAAGTCTATTTCAGTCAAAAGATACTTCCCTTCGCAAGCCAATTATAAGGAGGCTGGCTTCTGTTAAAGCTAACCATGTGCCAGACTTACCAACTCATGAAGAGAATCCTTCAGGGCTGAAGTTATATGAAATTGTTTTACTGGTTTTTCAGTTTCTCTTAACTGAGAGATTTTCTAGAGGGGGATTCCTTACCATGGATATCTGCAGAGAACTGCTGCAGGTGGTTATCCTTTCAAGACTTCTCCATCTAAAATAAAATCATGGGTGTGAAAGAATCTCATTGTTCATACTGGTTTCTGTAATGTCTGAGAGTTAAGATCCTTGCTATTGAATCTTTTGAAGATAGAATTGTTACCTTGGATGATATTTTTATTTGCTTGTTTTATAATTTTGTTTGGACATATAAATACATTGTTCTTCGTATATTGAATTCATCAACTCTTTAGGCTTGGGGTATGCTTGAGACTAAGTTAACTCGATATATTCTTGAACTTGAAAAATTGCAAGATGGTTGACAAGTATGATGTCTGGTGAAGGCAACATATAGATTCGTGATACGGTAGAGCAAATTGATATCACTTCTTAGTGCCCCTTCCATATATGCTGTTAATATGCATTCGAAAAAGTGATATATTGTTATGGAGCCATATGGGTATCATTGAAATTTAGGGGACCTCAATCTTATAAATTCTCCTGACAAAGATAATTTTCCCTTTTTTTTAATTCAAAGTATAATCTTTACTTGTAAAAGGGAAAAATCATGTCTTATCTGTGCTCCACATCAATAAATCACTGCAAGCCAACTACTTCATATGTTCCCTAGGGGGAGTTGGGGTGCTGAATAGTCAACTGGTTGTGCACTCTTTGATAATTCTCTTCCTTTTGGATAAATACATATTCTTACTCTACTTTTTATGTTTAATTTATGCAGATTCTTTCATATTCCACCTATTTGGATAGTTCCTGGAATAGCCTTGCAATATCTGTTTTGTCACAGGTAGACATTTGACTGTTTTGTTGGATTCTCAATTATATATCTTCATTTTATTTTATCTCCTCTTTTATGTTGCTGTTGAATAAAAGTTTGTCAAGGACCACTTCAGCTCAAAAGCTTAAGCATTTAAGCAAAAGTCCATGAATGATTTTAATTAATCCATAACGCTTTTAAATAACAAAATTCATGGTAAAACATGATTTATTCTTTACTGGCATATTAATCTAGTTACTTGTTTGCTGCTTAGTCCAATTTTGAAGACATGATAGTTCAGGTTAACATTTTTTCCCTACAGGTTGTGCACAACTGTCCACAAGAATTTTTTAATAGCGAAAATTTTGCTTATTTAGCTATGGAGCTTTGCTTTGATTACCTTTTTAAAGTATTTCAGAGGTAACATAATCTGTGGTGACTCATGACTTTGATGTCGTTTCGATTGTTTCATACACTTCTCTTTTAATTTTGTTTTAGTAAAGATACTCTGCTTAGTTATCCTTACTTTTCTGTTGTACAGTACTGACTCACATTCTGTGGCTCATCCAATGTGGGAGGAAAATGTGATATGTACACTATGTAGCACGACTAAAGTGGTTATGCACCATGTTGAAACCAAGGTTTGTTCGTTATTAGTTACTGGATAACTTATTTTATCTGAGCTATATTATTTTTCAATCATCACGCACAATGAATTTTTTGCATACTATATTCATCTTAAATTAGTCTCGTCTGCATTTGTTAATACACTATCTTTAGTGCTCATTTGATCTTGTATCATGGTTACTTCAGATGCAAAAGCAATCAAAATCAGTTGTTCTGGGATTTATTTTAAGTGGCTACAAGTGCATTAAGGAGGCTTCCACTGAGTTCTGCTTGTCTGAAGCAATTGATGTGGTCAATTGTGCATACCCTTTGTTAAAAAAAGTCATTGATGGTAATATTTTTAATTTTTTAGTTGAAATTGATTTGGCTTACGTCTGTCTCCTTTCCTGATAACACTTGTTTGTAAGGTGCAAATATTTCTTTTGCTTCCTGATTTCCCCCGTGGTTGTTACTAGTGTTTGTTTTATGCATTAATTTGGGGCATTTTTATGTGCGCAACTAATTTTATCCTGCGAGATTCCTGATACGCTTGAATTGAATTCAAGCTAACTTTGAAAGTGCAGGTTCAACTTTGATTTATTAAGCTATGATAATTGATAGATCTTTACTCCATTTTTTTGTTGCAGATGAGTCTAAGCTTAACGAAAGCATCCTATCTCTAAGAGAAATATTTAGAACTTGCTTAAGTGTGGTGGCTACCCTGGCTAAGGATTATATTCAAGGGCTTCATCTGCCGGACGTTAGACAATTCAACAAGGGAAAACTAGTGCAAATGAAGCTAGCATTTTCTCTTGAACAAATTATATCTATTGCTAAACTGGTTCTTGAAGTTGAATGCTTGGAAGATTCCAAAGAAAGCAACTCCACTTTTGATAGCACACTAAGATATTGTATTAGATGTCTTCAAACCGTACTTACTGATTCTAATACGCAGGTATATCAATATATGGTAGAATCAGATTGATACCCTCAAAGAAAAACGTGCTGATAGAAATTTCTTGTTGCTAGGTTCAGGTGATAGGTTTGCAAGTTCTAAAAGTCAGGATTCAAAAAGGTGCAAATACAGAAGATTCCAGCTTCTTAATGTTTTTTGTTGGGGAACTTATGACTGATATTTTCACCTTGATTCAAAAAATGTTGAAGGTACTTGCATCATACTTGCATCATATGCATCTGTATTGACTCTTGATATTAGCCACAACTTATATTTCCAATTTTCCATATCATTTGGTCATATGCCATATCTCAAGTATTATTCTGAAAAACTCTTCCATTTCTGATACCGGCAGAACCCGATGACTAAAGAATCAGTAACCATTGCTAGTGAGTGCTTGAGTCTCATGGTACTATTACAGACTCTGTCCAGAGGGAAGGATTGCCAGAGAGGTTATATGAATATTCTTCTAGAGGCCATTGTCATGGTTTACTTGTCAACTGAAGTTGGATTCTCTCAGGTGATATAAACTGAAAAATCTGAACATTGCATTAGCTCTTTTAAGGTCTTTTATTTATTCTTTTGATTATGCAAACAAATGCAGGAAGTCAATGATTTAAGAAGCACAGCCATTAAGCTTGTTTCTCGCCTCGCTCAAATTCCTTCATCAGCAGTTCATTTCAAGCATGCTTTGCTATCAATGCCTCCACTACATCGCCAGCAACTTCAGGTACCTTTTTCGTAAACGAACGAACGAACGAACGAACGAACGAACGAACGAACGAACAAACGAACAAACAAACAAACATACATACAAACAAACAAACAAACAAACAAACATACATACATACATACATACATACATACATACATACATACATACATACATACATACATACATACGTACGTACGTACGTACGTACGTACGTACGTACGTACGTACGTACGTACGTACGTACGTATCTTCTGTGGATTGGTTATTGAACTCATCTTGTTCCGTTAGCATATCCTTTTGTACCCTGAACAATCACCAGTAAGCTGTCCCGAAGACTGATAAGATTATGTTGACCTAAATGGAAAATTCCTTATATTTTCTCGAGTAATAAACTTTCAATTAATTCAAGGACAAAACTTAGGTCCATCTGCTTATATCCTTAGGTCCAATTCTCTAATCAAATCTTGTCTTTTGTGATTTTTATTATTAATTATGGTCCAACAGAATTTTGAAATTTTATCAATCTGGATTTTTATCATTAAGAAAAGTCCACATGGTAAGATTTAATTGGAGAATTGGACCCAATATATATAAGCAAATGGACCTAAGTTGTGCCCTTAATATAAATGGTAACCTCTTATTATGATGTGCGTGTACGTGGTATCTATGTTCAGGAGATAATCCGAGCTTCCGTAACACCTGACAAAAATGCAACAGAACTAAAGGTACCAGTTCTAGATGTAAAATTACCAAAGCCGGCAGCACAGAGTGAAGAGAAACCTTCTGCGCCACCTACCACAGTGCAAACAGAAGAGATGAATGTGGAAGAAGAAGAAGAAGAAGATTTTAGTGAAGACGATTGGGATGCTTTTCAGTCATTTCCTGTATCTGCAAATGATGATGGAGATGAATCAAAAACTGAGAATGCCACTGAGGACCGTAACCTGGTTGAAGTATCTCATACAGAAGACACTTTTGATAATGATGATGATGGGATTCAAGAACATTCTGAACCCAAATCTGTGATCAATGCTGAAAATCCAGGGGAAATCAAAGAGGAGGAAGTGATACCTAAAACTGCTGATGTAGAAATGTCTCCCCATAGCCAGGAACCTACATCTCGTGAATTAACGACAGGGCAATGTGATATTCCATCCAATGATTGCACTGACAAGCCACAAGAAGATATTGAGCCTAGAGAAGAACAACTGGAAAAAATTCATGAGGTTCATGATAAGGAAGCAGTATCCCCAGGTACTGAACTGGTTTCTGGTGATCATCATCTGTCTGACAAAGAAACCAAAGGATCAGTTGAAGAAGGGGAAGTAGAAGAAGCTGATATTCTGAACAAAGAACATTTACTTGAGCAAGAAGCATCAGATTCTGCAGTACTCAAACAAAGTTCAAGTGAATCTAATAACAATGAACAGATCAGGAAATGCGAGGATGCCGACGAGGAAAATGATACAAAAGAGAACAAGGGCTGTGAGCAGCAACAGAATAATAAGGATGATAGCCCTGTAGAAAGTGAGAATAGTCCGAAATAAGAATGACTTGATAGAGCGTATAGTACATGTCAATTCAGGTTTACAAGATTTTGTAGCTATTATCTCTTGTGTACGGTGATTTTTTCAATGTAATAGCTTCAATGTTAGTGCTACGGACTATATATTGTCGGAACGATTTGAATATTATTTAACATAAAATTCCTCTTCACATTTGCTGAAACAACTAAAGATCACTTTACGGACTATATATTGTCGGAACTCTATGGACAAATTGGCTTTTGTCCTTGCAAAACGTGAGATAGATCAACAATGAGGTCCTACTTTTCAGATAAAATGAAATTAAAATTTTTACGAATTAAAAAAAACACACCCATTTGTAGATTTGATTTTGAAAAAGGGAAATTCAAATGAGTACTACGACAGTAAATTAACTTCCAGTTGCTCTTAAAACATTATGAAATTTCACTATACCCTTAAAAAAATGAAATTAAATTTTATAAGTAAAAATACATTAATGTCCTTATTATTTAGCCTAATTTATAATTACAATTATAAATTTACCACAACACACGGAACTAAAAGTGTGGGGACTTGAGGGGAAGAAAAAGGCGTGGGGACAGATTTGAAAAATCGACATCAATTATATATATAAACTCTGCGGAAGTAGTTTGGTAATGCCGCCATTTATTTTCAGTCCGCTAAAGGGTCCTCGAGGGTGATCGTACTCACAGCTCAAGCGCTGCAGCCTGCCAATTGACCCCTTTCAAATCCTTACTATACATTTCCTCGTCGAGTAGTCTCCACAATCACAGTTTGAATATCTTTTTGCCTACAATCCCAGTTAGTTCATATATTTAGATACAGTTCCCATATTTTTCTTCCGCCTTCTTTCTTTCATCAGCCTCTTCATATACCCAGGTCAAATTCAAAACCTTTTTCACTCTTCTGAATAACTTTGTAATAGTTCAAGATATAAATTTTCTTTTTCATTCTTTTATTTTCGCGTGTGGAGGATTCTTTGTCATGGAAGACAGGTCGAAGTTGCTGATTTTGTATGCTACTCAGACTGGAAATGCATTAGATGCAGCGGAGCGACTTGGTCGCGAAGGTGAACGAAGAGGCTGCCCTGTCAAGCTACATTCTTTGGACGAATATGATCCTGTGAGTTGCTTTCTCTATTTGTATTCCATACACGAAATTGCAGTTTCGGATTTGGCTTCATTTGTAAGGCTGCTCTGTTGCCTTTAGGTATCTTATATTATCAGATTATGTTTTTGACCTCTCTCTAGTGTTCAGCTTATATTTTCTTTAAGGGCTTGCCTGTCGTTTATGCTAAAAGGATTGGATGGCATGTTACATTTTGAAGACTCTATTTCTCTAAATTTTATTTTCTTTAGGAGGACAACTGGTCTTTCTCTCTCGTACGTTCCTCTCTTATTAATACGCTCTGTTTTATCCAAAAATATTTGTTCACAGAACTTGTTACCAAAGGAGGAGGCTGTGATTTTTGTTGTTTCTACCACAGGCCAGGGGGACACACCAGATTCCATGAAGGTTAATTAAAAGTATCTTTTATTTCTTTGTTGTTTTAGTGGCATGGAAGTGATAGGGTGGAGCCAGGAATTAATTTTCATTTGTCCATTTGAGTTTTTTCCTTGTTTATTTATTTGACCATGCAGGTCTTTTGGAGGTATCTTTTGCAGAAAAATCTGAGCAAGCATTGGCTGAATGGCGTTCCTTATGCTGTATTTGGTTTGGGTGATTCAGGATATCTGAAATACAATGTAAGGACATTGGTTTTCGTATCTAAATAATTGTTTGTAGTATACTGCATGTTTTTGTTGGAATAATATTTTGTTTCATCTCTTAGATAAATATAAACTAACATAATATTAAAGACTTAAAGAGTTATACTTGATTCACCCACTAAGTGCACGTGCATCTTAAGTCTGCTAATTTATGATGTAATAGAAATCTTTTGATTGTGAAAATCACTTCGAGTTATTCTAGTATTACAATTTGATGAAAATATGGTTATTAATCTTGGTAGATATGTTATGATATTTAATTTTCATCTTCTGGAAAAATTTATACACAAAATTTCAGTTTGTTGCAAAGAAGCTTGACAAAAGATTAATGGACCTTGGTGGAAGAACTATTTTGGAAAGAGGTTTGGGAGATGATCAACACCCTTCAGGGTAAGATTTTGTAATATGCTGTCAATTCAGAAAATTTTGTTTGATTTGGTTGAAACAATTACCTTTGTGCTTAAGGAATATGAAAAGGTTAAAAATGAGGGAAACAATTACCTTTCTGCTTGTGAATGATGAAGGGAGCTTGTACCTCCAATTGGATCTCGTATAATTCTGTTTGAATGTTAGTTATCATTTCTGTTAAAAAAAAAGCTTAAAAGTGAGTGAATTATTTATTTTTCTAGTGGTTCATTTGCAGCTATGAAGGTGCTCTTGATCCTTGGATGTTATCTCTATGGAGAGTGTTAAGCGTAATAAAACCTGAATTCTTCCCCAACGGTGCTGATGTCATGATTTCAAATGAAGCATTAATTGATCAGCCAAAAGTCCAAATAACTTATCACAACACTGACATTGTGGAGTCACAATTTTCTACTGCCTCAGGTAACAAGTTATTAATTTCTTTGCTGAGTTTGAATGTTCCCTTAATAGTAAAGCTTGCTTTAATTCACCATTTAAGATAAGGCATGATAGTCTAAGAGTCATTGGTTAGTATTGTATAAACTCTTCATCGTATGAGCTTTTACACTATGCGTTTTCTGTTCTCCTTTAGGACAATGCACTACCATCCACATTTGTATATTTCTTGCTGATGCATTTTCATCTTTTATAGGAAAAATTATGATATCTTAACATAGATGGACTTGTGATGAGTTTATTTCGAGCTATGCCTTTCTTGTTACGTTCGTAATGGAACTTTGGTAGAACTTATTAAATTTGCCAATGTGCATATTTGTGGTTGCCCCCCAGATTTAAATTATGATGAGATTCAAATTGGAGGTTCTCGTTCAATGCATCCTGGCACATCCCATCCTGACAGAAGTAGGCCTGGTTGCTTTCTTAAGATGGTATTGGATATGAAACTATCATATATTTTCTGGAATTATTTCCATGAGTAGAATTTTCCCATTTCTACATAAAGGCAAATGATGTGATCAATATATAGGTTGCTGCGCGACTGTGCATTGTCCAATCTGTTTCACATAAAGTGCATGATCCTGCGTATATTATAAATTGATTAGTTCATTAGCTATTTTAAAGGACAAGATATTTGATATACAATTTTCTATATCAAAAGAATTGTGCGAGGAATGTAATTAGTGTGTCGATATAGGTTTTGGAAAGGCCGTGCCTAGAATACTAAGCAATTTAATCACGTGCATTTTAGATTTACTCTTGTGCATTTGATTGTTTGGAAAATTGAGAACTCTGACTTTTTAGTTCTAGGGAAAAGTCATTTGTTGATGGAAAGTAATAATATCTGCTTAAATATATCCAATCTTGTGTGAAGAAATTCAAATTTAGTGATAGATATTAATATTGATACATGTATGTAGTGGGGGTCTCTCAGTTGATATATATATATATTCAAATTGCTCTGCCAATGTATCCTTTACCTCTTGTATTATTTAATATATCTAATTCTGATCGTGTAGGTAAAGAATCTTCCTTTGACCAAATCAAACAGTGGAAAAGATGTCCGTCACTTTGAATTTGAATTTGTTTCGAATGTAAGCTCTCTTGTTTTCTATAACCTTGTTGTATATATTTGTATAACATGGAATTTGGATTCTTGTAACACATTTATGTATGATTTATATTCTTTATCTATTTATCTATCTACCTATCTTTTCTTATTTTGGTACATTGTTTATTTTTACTTCAATTATAATAAGCTCCAAGGTTATTCAGCTTCCTTGTTTGAAGTAAAGGATGCGTTTATGATTTTCCTTAGGTTATTGAATATGACGTTGGTGATGTCCTTGAAATTCTCCCCAGTCAAGATCCAGCTGCAGTTGATGCTTTTATACAACGCTGTAAATTAAATCCTTATTCTTTTATTACTGTGAGTGCTTTATGTTATTTTTGAGAATATTGTAATTCTTCTATACATGTGGTCTAGTATTTCCATAAATGCATCCTTCAATGATATCATTAGACATTGACATATGTGATCAGCTACAATGAACTTTCATGGATGCACAATAGAATTTTTTTTTTTAAAAAAAATGCTACTACCTCTAGTCTTAATTATAAGACTCTATTGACTTTTTTGGAAAGATTAAGGAAACTAAATGAATCACTTTGAAGTATTTATATTTATTTTTTCCATCAAACTAATTTATTGGACTTATAAGCTACTCATTTCAAAGAGATTATATAGCATATGCTATAATTAAGTAGTTTATCTAACTTCTTTAGTCTCTCAAAAAAAGTCAATGTGGTCTTATAATTAGAATCGGAGGTAGTATAAGGTTTTTCTGCTACTGATTTGGTGATTCTGTGTCTATGAACTGAAAAAATCATAAAGAATTTGTTTTGAGTTCCTTGTAAAAGTTGAAAATTAATTTTCAATTTGTTCTTTTTGGGAATATTAAAATGACTTAGTGTGTTTAACTTTTGTACTGGCTTCCAGTTCCAGCTTATTGGCATTTTCTAACAAAATCAATATTCTTTCTATGATATATCTGCGTAATTATTCAATCCAATGCATACATCTGGTGACAATTATGTGAATATGCATAGTTCTGTTATTTTCTTATAAGCAATTTCATCAATTTCAGGTCAGTCCCAGAGAAATGAATAATTCTGGTGTACATGCCTCGGTTATCCCGATAAAGTTAAAGACTTTTGTGGAATTGACAATGGATGTGTCTTCAGCTTCCCCTCGACGATATTTCTTTGAGGCAAGATCCAGTATGCTTTTTAACTATCGTTATAATGCCAATTTTGAGAGCATTGCCCACCATGCTATATAGTTAAACATTTTGCCCTTCTCTTAGTTGTGTCTTTTATTACTACCTCCGGTCCTTAACATAATAGCTAGTTGGAGGGTTGAATTTTGTCCTAAATATAAGACCTTAATATATTTTATATATAATATTTATTATTTTTTTAAACTAATTTACCAATCTTATAAACTAATATATAATCTAACGTTATACATGAGTACTTTGGAGAAATCTTGTCACATTTGTTATGATTAACTGATTTATTTGGCTTCTTTAATCTGTCTAAATTAGTCAACAAGGTCTTATATTAAAGACCGCAGACAGGATTGTTTTTAGTTTGTTGTAGCTTCAAGGTTCAGGTGGATGTACAGACAGTCATATGTTTAAGCAAAGGAAAGAGATATGGAATGCCCTTGCTAGCGTTTTCCTTTCTATCCAGAGTAACAAAGAAGCCTTCACATTTTTCTTTTTAAATGTTAGTATTAATATTGCAAAGAAGCCATTATACCCTGTTGTTGAATGTTTTCCCCCTTTTTTACCCTCTAAGGACATGGTACTTCTATTTTACCTTTATGATTGTATATTCATCACGGAATTTAGTCTGATGCATGTGGCTTTCTTAAATAATAGAAGATGCTTTCTTGATTACATTTTTTGATGCTTCAAAAACCTAGTGCAATCATGTTTTCTACATGCACATGCATGTAACTTTCTGCAGTAAGTACTTACATATCAATCATTTATTAATTAAAGGTCATGAGTTTTTTTGCTACGGCCGAACATGAGAGGGAACGACTCAAGTATTTTGCTTCACCCGAAGGAAGAGACGACCTCTATCAATACAACCAGAAGGAGCGGAGAACTGTTCTTGAGGTAAAATTGACGAGCCATGATACGTGATTCTTGTAGGAAATATTGGGAATTAAATGAGAATTAAAGGAGACAAATCATAGGAGATTAACTACGAGATGATTTCCTCCCTGATTCTATGCCTAATTTCACGCTGTAAATCCCATGATACTTGGGAAATCATTATGTGTATATGTGTATAAATATGTACCTTATCATAGCAATATGAATATAGAAGAATCATCTTATTATCACTTCAGTTGTGCTCTCTACCCAAATAGTTGTTTTTCCGGCATCACTTTGAAGAATGCCTTTCAACAATTCTCTTATTGAGTCTTCCCTTGTTTATTGCCACAGTTTTTGTCGCTTACTTTCATATGTACCGTTTCCTTTGTTTTTTTTATAAATTTCATATGATATTTTTCTTCCCAGTCTTGTGCATTGTTCCATATTTGTTTGATATATAGGTGTGGTAATTATGTAAATAGGATATATATATTTGTAAATAGAGTTATTATGTATTTTATATACTGAGGGATATTAGGGGATATATTGAGAGATATTAGGAATATTAATTTCGATAGGATTGAGGGAGGAGATCATGGCATATAACAATCACAACCACAATCTTAATGATTGATTGATCCCTTGTAGTCTATCTAATCAGCTTACCCTATGAATGAAATTATCGGACTGTTCAGTTTAATCTCATCTACAAAAGGTTTATTTGAGAGCTGTCTTTTGATATTAAATAGAGCGAAAAACTACAGATGGATGGAGAAGAATTGTTGAATGAATAATTAAGAATGAGTTAGTGTGGGAATATCCTAATAATAAAATATCCTAATATCTAAATCATTAATATTAGGATATTATTGTTAGAGATATTATTGTTATTATGTCATTAATATTAGGATATTATTGTTAGAGATATTATTATTATTATTAGAAACATATCAGATTTGATTTAGGTGTAGTTATTAGAGATTTGATTTTATCTTGATTTGATTTTATCTTGGTGTATCTCATTTGATTCCCAAGAACTGTGTATATATATGAGGCATAAGCCAAAGCAATGATCATCGGACAATTCATATTCTAAAATACCACATGGTATCAGAGCTCTCGACCTCAAGGGTAATGGTCTTTCCCGTTAGAGTCTTGACAAAGATCTGCATCCCTCCCCTGAGACGAAGGACAAGGTGGAGGGTCGACTCTTTCTGGATATTATAGTCAGCTAGGGTTCTTCCATCTTCCAGCTGCTTGCCGGCGAAGATAAGCCTCTGCTGGTCAGGAAGGATACCTTCCTTGTCTTGAATCTTAGCTTTGACGTTGTCAATAGTATCGGAACTTTCCACCTCGAGGGTGATCGTCTTGCCGGTGAGGGTCTTCACAAAGATTTGCAACAGAGTTCTGGGTTGTTTTTCAACCAACAGTACCGAGTCGCTACAGTACCGCGTCGCTACAGTACCATTGCTACAGTCGCGTCGCTACAGTCCGAGTTGCTACAGTGATCGCGATGCGCAGTACCGAGTTGCTACAGTGACCGTGTTGCAACAGTGTCCGAGTGCTACAGTACCGAGTTGCTACAGTAGCTGAGATTCTACCATGTCATCTACAAGTTCTGACCAGCAGAAGCACCACGGGTTGAGTACAGGCCTTGATGGGGCATCCAATGTTCCTGTTTCCATCGTATCTGACAAGCTCACTTTGACAAATTATCAAGATTGGGCTCAGGCAATAAAACATGCAGTTGGTGGGCGCGGGAAACTTGCTTATCTGACTGGTGATGTTAAAAAACCAGCGAATGAAGCGTCACCTGAGATGCAACAATGGACCATCGACAACCATTTGGTTTCCTCCTGGCTTATCAACTCCATGTCTCCAAACATCAAACGAAGCTTCATGTATCTACCCACAGCACGAGACATTTGGGTAGCTGTTCGTGACTCTTACTCAGTCACCAAAGACCATTCTCGCCTATTCAACCTCCAACGTAGTACATGGCGATGCATTCAGGGCACCCGTGGAGTGCACGAATACTGGCTTGACCTCGTGGCATTCTGGCAGGAGCTGGATCTTCTTGACGAAGATGAATGGGATACCCCTACAGACGTCGTTCGAAATCAGAAAAGGATTGAAAAGGGGCGAATACTTCTTTTTCTTGCTGGTCTAAATGCTGAATTTGATGCTGTAAGGGCCAGAATTCTCAGCAATTCCATACTACCGTCACTTCTGGAAACTTATGCTGAGGTGCGCAGAGAAGAATCCAGAAGGGAGACTATGCCTGTTGAATCCAAACAACCTCTTCCTGAGTCTACAGCCTTTGTTAGCAAACATAACAATCCTGGTACTTCTAGTAAGACTCGACCCACCTGTGAACACTGCAAGAAGGTGGGACATACTCGTGAAAAGTGTTGGGATATCTATGGCAAGCCAGTTGATTGGAAGCCTCGTAAAAATAAGCCACGAGCTCACCAAGCCTCAAATGAATTAGCATGTGCACCATCCCCATCTGAGTCATCCACATCCTTCAGTCAGGAGCAACTAAATCAGATTACACGTATGTTCAGAAGCCTTCAAGCTGAACAACACCCTCACGGATCTGCATCCATGACTCATAAAGGTATAATTCCCATTACTTTACATACCTCTCTTCCTCCATCACAGTGGATTGTGGATACAGGGGCCTCTGATCACATGACATCAAATAAAAAAATGTTTGTCACCTACCATCCCTTAGCAGGGAATAAGAAAATCACTACTGCTACCGGCACTCCCTTCACGCTTTCCTGTCTGCTAAAGGAATTGTTCATCACAGCAGTTGTCCCTATAGTCCTCAGCAAAATGGGATTGCGGAACGAAAAAATAAACATATTCTTGAGGTTGCTCGGGCTCTCTTATTTCAATGTCATGTTCCTTTGTTTTATTGGGGGGATGCTATCCAGACCGCTATTCAGCTCATTAATCGTCTTCCTAGTCGTATTCTTTCCTTCACCTCTCCCATTGCAGAATTACAAAAAACTCATGATGTCTCTCACTTACAGTCTTCTCTTCCGCTACGTGTCTTTGGATGCACTATTCTTGTTCATATTCATCATCCTCCCTCAAAGTTCTATCCCCGTGCCACTAAATGTGTCTTCTTGGGCTACTCCTCCTCCCAAAAAGGTTACAAATGTTTTGATCCTGTGTCCAAACACCTGTTTGTTACCCATGATGTCACCTTTGTTGAGCACCAGTCATATTATCCCGAGTCTTCGATTCCAGGGGAGAGTTGGAATAAATCTCAACTTGTGGAACCCATTGTACCCATTTCCTTCACACCACATGGACCTTTACAGCCTTCAGAAGGATCTGAACAACAAAGATGGGGAAAATGTACTCACGCCGACATCATAGAGGCCACGACCATCATATCTCTGAGGTAGAATCAGTTCCTGAACCGTTGGTAGATCCTGAACATGGTGAGGCTAATCTGGAGTTTCCTATTGCATTGAGAAAACTACCACGGACATGTACGAAGCATCCTATCGAAAAGTTTGTTTCTTATGCTGCTCTTACTCCAAGTTACCATACTTTTGTAACTAACCTTGACAGCATCAAGATTCCTAACAATGTACATGAGGCCTTGGCTGTCCCAGAGTGGAAACAGGCAGTGATGGAAGAAATGCAAGCCTTGGAGAAAAATGGGACTTGGGAGATAGTGCAGATGCCTTCAGGAATAAAACCCGTAAGCTGCAAGTGGGTGTTCACTCCCAAATACAATGCTGATAGTACGTTAAACAAGTTGAAGGCAAGACTAGTTGCTCGGGGGTTTACGCAAACGCATGGTATTGACTACAACGAAACCTTTGCACCTGTTGCGAAGCTCAATACCATACGGGTTCTCTTCTCCGTATCAGCAAATCTAGATTGGCCCCTAGAACAACTTGATATTAAGAATGCCTTCCTCAATGGAGATTTAAAAGAGGAAGTGTACATGACACTCCCACCAGGTTTTGAAGCAGGAAGACAGAACCAGGTATGTAGGCTGAGAAAATCCATCTATGGGCTGAAACAATCATCACGTGCCTGGTTTGATAGATTTTCTAGTGTTCTCAAAGTTGAAGGGTATCAGCAAAGTTTATCTGATCACACGATGTTTGTATCCCGTCGTAATGACCTCATCACTATTATCATTGTCTATGTGGATGATATTATTGTCACAGGAAATGATATTAAGGAGATTGATCGAATCAAGGTAGCCCTGAACCATGAATTTGAGGTCAAAGACCTTGGTAAGTTGAAATACTTTCTCGGTATGGAAGTAGCAAGATCTAAGGTTGGTATTTATGTTTCTCAAAGAAAGTATATCCTTGATCTACTCAAGGAAACAGGAATGCTTGGGTGTAAACCTAGTAAAGTCCCTATCAGCACAGTGAAACAAAAGAAAAGGCAAACTGTGGTGGAAACTGACAAAGATGAGAACAAGCAAAAGAAACGAGAAAGGGATGAAATGAGAACAGACAAAGGAAGATATCAAAGGTTAGTTAGGAAACTCATTTATCTCTCACATACACGTCCTGATATCGCCTTTGCAGTGAGCGTTGCCAGTCAACATATGCATGATCTACGGAAGAAACATATGGACTCGGCTTACAAGATACTACAATACTTAAAAGGTACTCCTGGCCGTGGGCTATTCTTTAGAAAGAGCACAAATAGATCGGTAGAAATCTACACCGATGCTGATTGGGCAGGATCACAAGAAGACAGTCGATCAACCTCTGGCTATTGCACATTTGTATGGGGAAATCTTGTCACTTGGCAGAGTCAGAAACAGAAAGTAGTGGCTAAAAGTAGTGCAGAATCAGAAATACGAGCTCTTGCTCAAGGAATCATGGAGGGTCTATGGTTAGCAAGAGTTGCAAAAGAGGCTCATTTGAAGATAGATGCTCCATTAAAGTTATTTTGTGACAACAAGGCTGCTATAAATATGGCCTTGAACCCTATCCAGCATAGCAGAACTAAACATGTGGAAATCGACAGACACTTCATTCGTGAGAAAGTAGAGGATGGGATTATGTGCCTCACCTACATACCTACAAGGCTACAAACTGCAGATATTCTTACCAAGGGACTACCAGAAGAAATATTTGAACGGCTCCTAGGCAAGTTGGACATGGTCAATATCTATGATCCAACTTGAGGGGGAGTGTGGGAATATCCTAATAATAAAATATCCTAATATCTAAATCATTAATATTAGGATATTATTGTTAGAGATATTATTGTTATTATGTCATTAATATTAGGATATTATTGTTAGAGATATTATTATTATTAGAAACATATCAGATTTGATTTAGGTGTAGCTATTAGAGATTTGATTTTATCTTGATTTGATTTTATCTTGGTGTATCTCATTTGATTCCCAAGAACTGTGTATATATATGAGGCATAAGCCAAAGCAATGATCATCGGACAATTCATATTCTAAAATACCACAGTTAGTTCTTAAACTCTGGTCATGCTTGATAACCATATATCACAGGGGCAGGTGTTACTTTAGTTGTCTCTGTATGATTATCTTAAAAAAGATTACGATCTTATTGGAGAAAAATTTTCCCTTGTGGGTGTTAAAAATACCGGTTCAAGCCTAAATTTAGTATGTTTTGCAACCACTCAACAATTCTGTGGTAGTATTGTTCTTATTGTTGCCAGAATAATTTTGTGGAAGTTAAGAGAATGAACAATTTGAATGTCTAAAGTATGTTTGATTTATATCTTATAGTTTCATAATCTTGCGTGGTTATTACTGGGATAAAGTTGACATTTCAAAGCTATTAAAACCATCCCCTTACTGGATATTTTTGGCTCAATGCCTTGAATTATTCATTTTGATAACTTGGAGTCCTTCTATAAGTAATTTAAGTATTATTCCGAGTATCTATCTGCATTTTGTTGTTCTGCCTTTATATGGGACCATCCTGTTTTAATTAATATTCATATTTGTTTAAAATAAGCAGGCGTTGGAGGATTTTCCTTCAGTAGAAATGCCATTTGAGTGGCTAGTGCAGTTGGTTCCTCCACTGAAAACAAGAGCATTCTCCATATCTTCTTCCCAGTCAGCTCATCCCAATCAAGTGCACTTGACTGTGAGTGTGGTGTCTTGGACAACACCTTACAAAAGGAAGAAGAAAGGCCTATGCTCCTTATGGCTAGCTTCACTAGATCCTAAAGATGGTAAAAGCACAAAAAATGAAAAACAAAAAAATAAAAGGAAATCTTTTAATTCCTATAGTTTTGACTTTATTGTAATTTGGTTCTTAAACTTCGACTTAGTACAACTCAGTTCTTATAATTTTGACTCAATTTAAACTCAATTCTTAAATTTTAACTCATTGCAACTATAAGGACAAAGTGATTAATTTTTCCAGAAAGAAAAATAACACATTATGCAGATTATTCATGTGAAGAAGCCATATGTTGTTCTTAACTATTTTCCTTCCATGCAGCCATCTCTATTCCAAGTTGGATTCATAAAAGTTCTCTTCCTCCTCCATCACCATCACTTCCTCTGGTACTCATTGGACCGGGAACCGGCTGCGCGCCATTTCGCGGAGTCGTGGAGGAAAGAGCATTACAAAGCAGAACGAGTTCAACCGCACCAATTATTTTCTTCTTCGGTTGTCGAAACGAAGATGGCGACTTTCTATACCAAGACTTCTGGTTGTCCCATTCACAAAACGACGGAGTGCTTTCGGAAACAAGGGGTGGTGGTTTCTATGTTGCTTTCTCGAGAGACCAACCTCAAAAGGTTTATGTTCAGCATAAGATGCGTGAACAGAGCAGAAGGATTTGGAATCTATTAGCTGAGGGAGCTGCAATTTATATAGCAGGTTCGTCAACCAAAATGCCAGCAGATGTATCATCAACTTTGGAGGAAATTGTATGTAAAGAAAGTGGGGTCGTAAAAGATGTTGCTTTGAGGTGGTTTAAGGCTTTAGAAAGGAGTGGTAAATATCATATCGAGGCATGGTCTTAGAACAAGACCTAAATCTCTTTCACTTTCTAGTGAGTAGTTTGAGAATTGAGAGAAGTCATCAAGGTCCAATAGTTCAGCTTCTGGCATGGGATGGATTCCAGATTCTGGTTATACAGATTGAATTTTGTGGAATTCATTTATAGTAATTTTTTGGTGATTTAAATCATGATTCTTATAATCAGACCTTATTAATTAGATACGTTTCATTTAACTGTTGACTAAATTGAATCTTGGTTAGGGCATTTATGACATGTTTAGACAGTCCATTCTTTTTGGATGTGTGTCCTTTCATTTTGATTAAGCTTTTAGACTTGATCAAGATAAATTAGAATTCTTACTAGTGTCAAATAAGTTATTAATAAAAGTGAACCCTTGGAGATTGGTGAACTGGTCACTTAACTTTACTGATTTAGTCTTTTATTTAAATCAATAAAAAATTTGACTCAAATCAACTTGGGTTGGGGGTAACTCAACCCGATCAAGCATGGGTTGGCCGAGCTAGTTTTTATAACATTTTTTAGCCTTTTTACACTCAAAATGATGTTATTTTGTGCATTAAAAAAATAAAAATAGTTGAAAATCAATCATAATTCATATTAATTATTCAAACTACCACCCTAACACTATCAAATATTTTATGTTGGGTAATTCTTGTTATTGATTTTGAAAATAGAAGTAAATATCTTTATGAGATATATTTAATTGTATATTTATTTTTGTTTTGTTAATTTTCCTTGTGGGGTAAAGTTTAATTGGAAGCATGGTGCATCTTTTATTTAAATATTACAGTTTTACAATTAAATATTAATATTTTTATATTTAATTAAATTATATTATTTTAATTATGACTAGTTAGATTACAGGTTGACCTCTATTCAACCACCAACTCTTAAGCAAGCTATTTTTTTATCGGTTTAATATCTAATTTGATGATATTGAAATGTTGGAGTTGTGATGTTAATAGATAAAGTTTCTTAATTTCCTAATTTAGAAAGACTATGACCATCCTCTTTGCCCACTAGTAACACTTTTATGCTTGATATTTATTCTTAATTAAGTAGTTTTAGGAAATTTAGTACGTTTATTGTACAAGACTATCAAGGTTTATCCCTGGATTATTCCTTAGGATTATGTATTTTAACATTTTATTTTATATATCATTTGATTTCTATAGTTTCTTTTAGAACGTGTAGTCACAAGTTTTTTTTTTTAATATATATGACTATAGGTAGGAGTTCTTTCATAATTTGTCCAATTTATTCTCTATAACTTACTCTATACTCTAATTTTATCTCTCTTTTTTTATCTAGATCATTTTTCCATTTCTCAAAAAAAAAAAAAGAAGGAAAAACCATAGGCCGAGTTTAGTTCTTTTTTCAATTGACTTATGGCCCATGTCAAGTCTTTTTTTAAAAAATACTCAAAATTAAATATAAATAAATTATTATTTGAATTAACATTTAAAAATATTTTTGTCAAAACAATTAAATGTAATTAACTAGATTAATTCAGGTAAGCATAAACAAAATAGATTAATTCGCCTAGTGCAAATATGACTAGATTCTTTTACCTTATCTTCTTCAGTTCGCCTCTCGTAGTGCCTAAGCAGAAGCTGTTAGCTTACTCAGAAGATGTTGTCCATGGCGGTCCAACCGAATCTTCATGCTTCTTCTCTCAAGCCTCTTGCATTTTCATCTTCAAATAAATCCCTCTGTTACATCCTTCAAACCATGCGTTTTCGCTAAGCCCAAGCCATTCTCTTCAAATATATTTCTTAATGCAACACCCCAAAAATTTAGGCTTTCCGCCGCCACAACTACAGATGAAGAATCTCTTGATAAGGATACGGAGTGGGATGGTATCTCTACAGAAGTCAATCCTGCGACTCAGGTATGTTTTCGGAGTTCCAAGGATTTTTCTTTTGTTTTTGGGAATTGCGAAGTGTGTTTGATGTTATTACCCTTTTGTTAAACAATAGATGAATGAACAATTAATTTTATTCTATCATTATAAATTATAGCTCTTTATATACTTGAGTAAAATGATTTCTTTTCCTTTTTTGCTCAAACACGAAAGAGCTTGAGACATTGTGCCAAAATGTAATCCTTTTTTAATATTGAAATCCTTTCCTTCCTCACAATTCCTTTAAAATTAAACAAATTGAAAGAGCCAAAGAAATTTCAAAACTAGAGACCATAATTTGAATTTTATCATGTTATTGGGTGGTGTCTAATATTCATGCTATCTGTTGTTGATGTTTTAGAAGCTTAGAGTGATGGTGAAGCCAACTGACAGGTCAAGGCTTATTTTGAAATTCATTTGGATGGAGAAAAACATCCGTATTGCACTCGACCAAATGATTCTAAGTCATGGCACTATTCCTCTGAGCCCTTACTACTTTTGGCCAAGGAAAGATGCTTGGGAAGAGCTCAAGGAGTTATTGGAGAGCAAGCCTTAGATATCTCAAAAACAAATGATTATTCTTCTCAACCAAGCTATTGATATCATCAATTTTTGGCAGCAGAGCAGAGTGGTGGAAACTTGGTGTAATCTTAAATATATGGTATTTCAAATGTGTTTGATGTTATTTTAAAAGTATATTTCCTTGTCAATTTTCTTTGGGAAGGGAGAGGGGGAGGAAAAGAAAACATAAGTTTCTTTTAAATATTTATCACTATCTTCTTCGATGAGAATATATCACGTGTACAAGTTTTTTTTAAAAAAAAACGAATTATATGATGTTGAACTGTAAAAAATCTTAATGCATATTTTTGTAGGAGCACCTCACAAAAAAAACTGTATATGAGTCTTGTCCTTTATGTTACGGTTATTGTATTGCACTGCTGTAGGGCTCTCTCTCTCAAGACAAGTTCCTGATTTCTTTTAGAAGAACCAGTACTATTTTTTATAGATTTTTACTATTGGATAGTTTGTTAGGTTAGATTCGCCTCAGTGCTTTAGGATAGTCTTGTAGTCACTTCACCTCCAAAGGATTAATATGTGAGATTTGGCTGGCTCTAATTGTGACACTTGACGCATCCTGACCTTATGTTCTAGTTCATATATACTTCTCATGTATTCTTCTCATCACTTCTATAGGGTACATAATGCAGTCAGATTGAGGCTTCTGTAGATTTTATCTTGGAGATTGTCACATTGGTAAGGAAGATGAGTTTCACCCTGAATTGTTGATTCTCTATAGCTGTATCAAACTGTTGTTTTCTTACTTATTCATTCAGAACCTTACTGTAGAGCCCAACTCATCACTTATATTGTCCTTCCTTTGTTCTACCATCAATTTTCTTAAAACTAACTCTATCCTCTGATTATTGGTTGGCTTTTAATGAGATTCAGCAGAGTTGAAAATTATGATCTGATTTCTCTCTTTCATCTCTCCACAACTGTTATACCTCATTGAAAGAGTTAAACCCCTAGTTAAAATTAATTGAAAGAGCCAATGACTTTGTAGCTTAGTGACATAGGTTTAATCTCACGTTGTTAATTGAAAGAGATGCTTTTCCGCCTAATTTAAATCAAATATATTGTTTTCATTTTAGTTTAAGGTTCACTGTGGCGTGTACCGATTTTGTAATAGGATTTAGTTCAGAAAGTAGAATATGGTCTTTCCCAGTTCTTTAATGTTAAAACCACGGTTTATACTCTGCACGATCTCTTGTCTGATTAATGTTCATGCTGAGTCAGTTACATATGCAGAAAACTGTTCGGTTTAAGATAATTGACTGTTCTAGACTTGTTTCTTTCCTATTCTTCTTCCTCGTACTCATTTGCTAATGTAGAGTCTTGTTCCAGTTGCAAAGTAACTCCAATTTCTGCAGCAATATCCTTCAGAACTTTCAGTCTGATCTCCAAGGCTGGCTGTCTAGATGAAAGCTTCTGTATCATCTGAAATAAAAGCATAACTCAAGTTATCATAATACTTTTTCAGACATGTGTAAAAACTGCTTAACTTGAATAGAATAAGAAAATTAAATTAATTAATTAATTAATTAATTATATCCCTGTATAATATTATATTATATGTCATTTTATAAGTTAAGTAAATTAGTTTAGAAATAATAAATGTGAGAGACTAAACAGATTAAAGTCTTATATTTAAGACTAAAACTAACTCTCAACTGACTCATATATTTAAGACCAGTGGAGTAATATTATGGATATAAAGATTGTGCAATGCATGGTCCGCTTTGATATAGTGAGTACCTTTGAGTTCGCTCTGTTATTGTGGTGCAATTCCACAGCATGAGCAGCAAATTCTTTCCCAAATCTGAGAATGAAAATCTCTCTAATCTTTTGAAGCTCTGGAAATTCTCCACATCTAGAGGATGCAAAGATAAGGCTTGATGTTGCTTCTTTGATCTCCTCAGGACACACTCTATTTGTAAACATTTGATTTTAGAATACATATAATTCAATAATATATTCCACATCTTCAGTTCAGTTCAGTGTTGAAATTTACTCAAAAACAAAAACAATATATATATATATATATATATATATATATATATATTCACCTTTGGGAGAGCTGTACCAATTGGACTTCACAGTACTAGCAGTCATATATTCATATAAAAAAGGGTAATATATATTTCTAGATAGATATTAAAGGGCATGAGAGCTAGCTAACCTGTTCTTTTCAACAAGTTTAGTTCTTCCTCTCAGAAAGTTGCAGTAATTTTCTATCATAACAAAAACATCCACCATATTTTGCTCTCTTATTAACTGCTCCACCTGTTCGTTACAACTCAAATTCAGTGATATAAGAAGACATATTCTAAGGTAAATTTATAATTGAGTGAATCAGAGAAGGGCCTGTGAAAGCTTTACTCGAAGGAGAGCCCTGTCGTGGCAACCCAAGTTCAAGAACTGAACAACATCAGAGCGAGCATAGGATCCTCGTACTTGACACTTGTTCTTTAACATAGCAATCCTTGAAACAGCTTGTTTACTTATGTCTTCAAACTTGGAACCCAAGCTTTTCCCAAGAATACCCATCTTGTTTTACTCACTTTAGCTATATCAGAGATATTAATACAGCATTATACGTGAAATGAAAGAGAAAAAAAGGAGAAGAATTTTGCCATGAGAGAGAGAGAGAGAGAGAGAGCTCTTTATAGAAGCACCTAAATGCAGTTCAAGTTTGACGGGTTATTTGTATTGAACCGGCTTATGTTCAATTTTTATTGGTTGATTCCTTCTTCTGTTTATGCAAGATGGTGCCAGGTCAATTAAAATAACTTGTTTTAAAAAGTCAATTATATTAAACACTCTAAAGTCTAGGTTTTCTTGATAGAGATGCTAATATGAGACCCGGTTTCCTTGCTCTTCAGGGTAATGAACTTATGGTGTTCATCAATTATAGTGAGATGTGTACGGTTTAAATACAGTTTCAATTATTACATTTAAAAATTTTCAATTAATGATTTTTAAATAAAAATAATTTTTTTTAAAAAAACTTACAATTAAAAGAGTATCTTTTTGTTAGATTCTATACTATTTAAATAATTTTTTTAAAAAAAATAAATTTAGACGGTCTAGATTTATGGTATCCTGCTAATATGAAGAGGTCAAATTGGTCATTAAATGCAATTATAGATCACCCCATCTTGTTAATTAACAAGTTTAAACTTTCAGGTTTTAAGGGTCCCAATATATATTATATACCTCCATTCTGTTATTCTACTTTGTCTGCTAACGGTCAAAAATGTTCATAGGGACAGAGTAAGATGTTCAAGTCTATTAAAGTAAATGAATAAGATATGCAGACCGCCACCTTCATGACTCATTCAATATATTTTCATAAGTAAAATTTTCGATACAAATTCAATTTTTTTGAATGATTGACATTAAGATGGCGCTTGTCAAATAATTAATTAATGACAGTGAAATTTATTGAATCAAAATGGGAATATCGTCTAAACTTTACAATATCAATTATATAAATCATCCATCAACTTGGAGCAACGACGTCGAATAGTTCCAAAATTAAGGTTTTTGTCATTAATTAAGGTTTATTTAAGATATTTATATTTATCTTATCAGTGTGTTTGAAGAGGAATATTTACTCCTTAGGATTAGGATCTATTTATTTATTTATTATTATTATCACACGTGCTTAATCAAGACATTTGTGCTAATAAAACTCTCTCAAACCACATCAGCACAAATTTTATATTCTTGCAAGTTTATTATTTTTTTTTATACAAATTTTTTTGAAAATGATCCAAGGAAGAGACAAAGTCTCCCTTCCTCCTAAGCGATACTAATATCGGGTAGGGCAAGTTGTCAATTAACCTCATGTATAAACCTAGGTACCCAAGAGTTAGGATACTTCTCTAAATGCCATGACTGGAATCACAATAAAATGATACTTCCCATAGATTGAACACACTTTAAATGATCTTATGTCTCACATATTCGCCAATTAAACCTATAGATGATGGGTTCTTGCAAATTTAGTATGATACAACCCAAGGTAGAAAAATATGCATTTTTTTTGTTACAAGAATTTTTGAAAATGTGTTAGACTCACCTACGATCTAAAAGCAGGGTAAAATATCCTTTTCTCTTAAGCGATACCAATATTGGGCAGGACGTGCTGTCTATTATCCTCAGACATAAATCTAGTGTTTGTAATTGATCCCATCACTGGCCCAAATATGCATATATGGTCTAGAGCTACCATTCTTGGATGCCGGCCCTAAGAATCATCATAATACTTTATTTTGGCACATATAATAAAGAACGTGCTTGTATTCTACAAAGACGTGAGTTCGATTTCCTCTACCATTTTAAAAACTCATTTGGTAAGCAATTTTATAAGTCTATTATAAGTGTTCTTTAAGCCTTAGAGTCGTGTCCTAACTTTGGTGGGAGATCAATGCTAAACCCACCTAAACTTTTTTTTATATATATAAAAAAAAGGAAGCAGTTCTAACCCACCTAAAATCAAAGACAATGAAAGTAATGAAGATTATGAAACTATGTTTCCTTCAAGTTCAAGGTACCCTCCCTTACCTGAAGAACCAATCAGGGTGATAAGAACATCATGTTTTATTTAAATTTATTTAAATTCATTATAACAACAAATTTATTTAAGCTCAAACAGTTCAAATTGTAAAAAAAAAAATTAAAATAAATTTATCCATATTTTAAAAATCATAGATTTTTTGTAAAAACTTTAATCAAACTTATTTAAAATTATTGGATATTATCAAGTTAAAAATGTTAATATTCCATAATTGATACGACTTACGAGGCATTTTTTCATATAATATTTTGCCACAATTTTCCATATGCTTCATATTTAAATATATTCAATATTGTTTAGACAAAAGATGACTTTACTTTTATAGACTATATATTTGTTAAAATTGCTTATTCAATAAATTAGCTACAAATAAATTTTTAAGCCTGAAATTGTCTTATTTTTGGGCATCTGAATTATAATACTTGTTACTAAATATGAATAATATTGAAATGCTTCAAACCTTGAAACATGGGAAAAAGGTTAAAAAAAATCATGTGAATTTACAAATAATAATTTGGACATATGAATATCTAAAAAGACAGATTGGGCAGGAGGCACAATCTGTCCTTTACAAATTTAGGTAAAAATACTAAATTACCTCTGAAATTTTTGAAGAAAAAGTGGGAGACTTATGCTAGAAAATGTAAAGCATTCTCTCCCTAAAGCTTGAGACTGAGTCATAGTTACCGAAGCTGCGCTCTCCTAGTTACTGTACAAGATTGTCAGAGCTCATTGCAGTACCATCCAAGCTCAAATCAGACAGATGCCTTACATTTTGCGTGTAGGATTGTCAAATATTGTCATCGTCGAATGTCACTTTGCGTTTAGGATTGGGAGGAAGATTAGGAATTAGAAATTAGGTAACCTTTGTTTCTAAGTCTTGGAGGCTTCATCTTTATTCCTGGAACCTTTCACTTTTTCACAGTTCAATTAGTGCTTCAATAAATTTTAATGGTGATATATTGATATATTGTTTGCTCTTGTTCAAAAGGCTTTTCAAGCGGAGTTGTCATTCGTAGGGTTCTGACTGCATTGGTAACTATTAGAGGAATTTTGTTATTGAAGTGCGGTCCACGCCTAATCAGGTACTTCTTTTATGCTTTATCGATTTTTTTCTTTTAGACTTGTTTGTACATCATCTATTATTCATTGTTAGATCATCAAAAATGGATACCAGACAATGCTTAGACTTTATAGAGCTTATTCCTCAATTTAATTTTACCCTTTCTATGAAAATGTAATTATTACTTCAATTTAAAATGAATTGGTTTGTGTAGTGTTGAAGCAATGCCCAATGCAATTATTTTTTCCCAATAATCTACAATAAGCATGCAATATTTCTTATTGGTATTTGAATAGAGGACAATGAATGAATAATTCACATAAACAACAATACTGCTTATGCGAAAAAAGAGACAGTGTAAAGCTAAACCCAACATTAATAATGTATGCTTTCAGTTTTCATATTGATGTGTACTAGTCAGAAACTGCTTTTAGTGTAAAGCAACAATTCATTTGTATGGTTTTGCTTTTGAAATTGCAAAGGATAAAAGTATCACAAAAAAAAAAATAAGAACAGGAGGCATAAACTATACTAAGAAAAGATATCAATAATTAAACAAAATTTTTTCTTTGAAGTGTGAATCATAGTTTTGCAACTGATGAATAATAACAAATTGATTATAAGTTGAAGACTTCTACAGCATTCTTAATATATAATATTTTGTGTAATTCAGTCCATTTAATGTAGTAGTTGCAAAATAGCATTACATAATATTGATAATTACTTAGCTTTCTCCACTATTCCACTGTATGGCTTTGAAAATGTCACTTGTCTATTACTAAAGTTGTGTTGTTTCTATTTGTTTAGTTTAACTATTCCCATCATGTAACCCAGTATGAAGGAACATGTTAAGTACCTTTCATATAATCCCAATGTGCACAAACAAATTGTATGAATTTGTTGCTACACCTGTTTATGTAATTTACTATAGAGTGGTTATTTTTCAGGAGACAAAATATGGCATTTGAGGATGGACAAACAAACAGGTGAAGAATCCGTATATAATATTTTGCAACAATCTTATTAGTAAGGGTAGAAACTTTAAGAATGAGTGAACAGGCTAAGGAGGTAGCAAAGGCATGGAAAGACTTGTATGTGGATGAGAAGAACAAATATAGAGAAAAGGTGGAGAAATCACAGTCTGATGAGAAAAAGGAGAAGAAGGGGAGGGAGAAAAAAGTTACTTTTAATACTCGTTCCCCCGACAATTGAAGGCATTGATGGAGTTTATGAATAAAGATGAAGACTTAGTAGGCAGAGTGAAAAGTTTAGGATTGCACAAGTTGCTTCATGTTCAAACAACAAGACTCCCTCATAACTTCTTAACCTCCTTTATTCAATCATATGATCCACCATCCCATCAATTTAGAATTAGGGAGAATACAAAAGAAATAGAGGCAAAGGTCGTAAGAGTGGATGTTGATGATGATAATGAGATGTTTAAGAGGTTAAAGAGTTAGTACGGTAAAGTCTCTTATGTAAAATTACTCGATGAAATAAAATATGGTCAACACAAGGATAAGTTTGAGTTATTATTTATTATATATGGTTGGGATATTTATAGCTCCTATTGTGAGCATAATCGTGAGTGAGAAGCTCTTGAAGGTTACCATGACTGGATTTGAGCACTTTAATTGGGCCACATACATCATCATAAATATTTTGTGGAAAGAGATGACGGTTTATGTGTAAGCACTAAAAATGAATAAGGTAGGGAGCTACAATATGGGAGGATGTGATACCTAGTACTGTTGGTATATATTTTTTATCTATGCTTGTACCTATTTCCTTTGATTGGAAATGTTAGAACTTATATTTTTGGTGTTGAAGTTATATTTCGTCAACATTTTCCATTGCTTAAAGTTGGTCAGCATGAGTCCACCAACACAATGCAGTTATGGACTGAGGAGGTTGAAGGACATGGTTAAGATAGAGAGGGAGAACAACATGGAAATTTTGTATATTGAAAGTCGTAGTCAAGTGAGGGATGTGAAGGGCACTGCAATAAATTATTTAAACCTGGTATGTGTTCATATTTGTAAATTTAATATTGCATTATTGAGTTATACATTTGACCGTGTTCTGATTGTGTTATGTAGGAGTTGAGGGACTTGCATTCACGACTAGTGGCTATAATTGAAGAGAGCAGTAAAACGCTTATTAATGTAGTTGAGAAAGAGCTGCTGAAAGTGCAATTCTAGAAAAAGGGCAAGTTTTATAGACAAGATAAAGTCAATATTGAAGAAAGAAGTGAAAGAAAAGAGGATTATGTTTCATATGAAGATGAAATAAAAGAAGCATCTAGTGAGGGGAGAGAAGAAGGCAGTAAGGGAGATGAAGAAGAAGAAGCTGCTCATAAGGGAGAAGGAGAATGAGACGAAGGTGGTGAGGGACATAAAGAAAAAGATGTTGTTGAGAAAGGAGAAGGAGAAGGAGGTACAGAGGGAGATGGAGTAGAAGGTAACACCATTAATGTGTATATGAGTGATAATGATAATGACATTGACCCTATATCTGTGTCTATAGATTCTCAAGGGCAAGTAATGAATAGGGAAGAAGTGGAGAGGGAAGTACAACTTAGGAGATCAAAAAGGCAAAAAAAACTAGTATCTTCAATGTTGTCTCCACGGATGTTGACAAAGCCTACTGAGAGGAAAAAGGGGCTGACAAATGCGAAAGATGTGTTTTTCAACATGATAAGTCTTATGTGTTCGCGTGATGAGAGTCAAGAGTAAGTTTAGGCATGATAAGTTACATTTATGTGTTTTAATGATTTGCTATCCGCGTAGTGAGACTCTCTCCTTTTAGTTCTAAGCCTTCCTAGTGGTCAATTTGTAAGAGGTAGTGTTAGACATGTTTAGTCATATGTATTTTGCATATGATAGTTATTAAGATTTGGCATGTCAATTGTCATCAATGGAATCATAGTTCTACTATAAATCTTTTGCTATGATGTAATCTTGTAGCACTAATCAATATAATCATAGACATTGAGATGTAGAGCCTTGATGGACATACAAGCGTGTGTAGATAGAATGCCTAACATTTGCCACTCCCCACAGCTGCATTCATATGAACCAAGATTCACATGTAGGGCTCCTTCATATGTATGTACACACACCTGCCCTCCTTCATAAGGTACATGAGTTATATGCCTAGCATTAGCCACATTCTCCATCACTTTTACATTTACAATTGGGCCTACATCATTTTTCCATTTACTTATAGTCATTGTTGTTGCATACATCTTCTTTGTCACTTTCTCATGATGCTCATGGATAAGTTACCCAATGTTATGTGTATCTTATTCAAAATCCATGCATTAAAGGACCAACAATGTTTGTCATTATATTATCCTATCATTTAAATGGGAACTTGCTTAGTACCCACTTATCTATGTCACCATGATTGAGAGCCACTCAAATAATTATTCATTGAAAGCTCTCGTGTTTTCTATTGCTTTCTCAAAATCAATGTCAAGCCTTGCAAATGCTATATCATTAAGTAACTTTAGTCCATCTTCCCTTATTTGTCCACTCATATTTTTCTTACCTCTATTTAGTTTAATCATTTGTGTGGTAAAGTTCTCCTTCACATGCATATAACAATATACATAGTTGTCACCTCCGAATAGTGCTTGGACAACACCTGCTATTGCCTTAAGATGGTCAGACACAGTTGTCAATTACATAGAATCAACTATTCATTTAATCATGTAAAGAAACCATGTCCAATCTTCTAATGTCTCTCCCTTCATAATTGCATGCAAATGGAAATAATTCATTGTCTGCATGTATATAGAAGCGGTCAAAAATACTCCCTTATAGGGTCCACTTAAACGAGTTCCATCAATGTACATCACACGTCTACAACCAGCAATGAAACCTTATATACAATATACATAAGCTATGAATGCATGCTCAAATATGTTCCCACTAGCCACCCATTCAACCATAATTTTGTCATCACTTTCCTTCAGCCGTTTACTTATCCATAGTATTAACATATAAGACTGATCAAGGTTGCCCTGTATGTCTTCAAATTCTTTCTCCTTCGCCCTATATGCTTGTTTATATGTCAACTTCACATCATAATCTCTCTCCAAACTCTTTCTTATTTCATTTGGATGTTTGTCTATATAAGCCCTTCCACCATGTGTCACTTTAAGATTGTCTTAGGAACTATGAACATAGTCATTTCTAAATTTTGTCACTCATAAGAAAGGTGTGCTCTTCCCAAGTACTCTCGTAGTTTACATGCCACAGACAACCTTCAACCTTACATTTCATATACATATTGTCCTTATAATTCTTTACATATTTGTACTCAAACCGGTACGCAATATTGAACTTGTGCAATGCCTTCTTAAATGTGTCCATATTTTTGAAAATATACTTTCTTCCGTGTCATAGAGTTCATTGCAGGCATCGATGTTTGTGCCCTGTGTGCTCGATATAGTATGCTTAAATTAAGTTATTCACCACCCCTATAAGTTATATATTGAATAGTACTTTGCTCAAACGGAGTCTCCAAATTGTTACCCTAGCTCCATGAAAAGTAATACCTTTATTCTGACAATTCGAACAAATCCTCAATATTGGAAGAAAAATAATAAGTTTTGTAAAAACATTAAAACTGTTATAAAATAAGAGAAGATGAAGAAGTTAAAGAAGAGAAGAAATAACAAGACAAGAGATTGAAATTAGAGGCAAATGAGTATTCCTTATATGTGTGTATGCTCACTTGTACAAATGTCTTGTGCATGGTCACTATTGATATACCACAACAATTAAAGACTAAATATAAGGTTATAAAGGAATAAAGATGAATATAATGTCATTAACACCAAGAAACTCCTCTCAAGTCATTTATTGTGGAGGTTATAGGTTTATGACATAAATAAAGGAATGAATCATAAGAGAAATCTCAAGAGGTAGGAGTTATATAGACATCCACATATGCAAGAAATATTTGTAACACTTCCCCTTGGATGTCCACGACAGATATTATGTCTCATTAAAATCTTACTAGGAAAAATTCATTGGGACAAAAATCTAGTGAAGAAAAAAAGTACATAATACTTATTTAGGTTTCCTTATTAAAAATATTTTCAGGAAAACCCAGTGGAAAAAAACTTTAAAAGAAAAATAATATAACAAGTACTTGTTTACTCCCCTTGATGACATTGTCAATTTATGTCTTTGAATCTACGCGTTGCAATACCATACACTAACTTTTCAAATGGCTTAGTTGGTAGCGTCTTGGTAAACAAATATGCAAAGTTATCACATAATCGAATTTATTGAATATCTATATCACCATTCTTCATAAAATTACGAGTGAAAAAGAATTTCAAAGAAATATATTTTGATATATCTCTTTTGATATATCCCCTTTCAATTGAGGTATGCATACTGTATTATCTTCATATAATACTATTGGAATCTCTTGTTCCAGGAATAGACCACTCATTCCTTGAATATGTTATATTACTAATCTTAGCCAAACACATTCTCGACATGCCTCATGAACTACAATTATTTCTGCATGATTTGATGAGGTAGCTGATAAAGTTTGCTTTATTGAACGCCAAGATATAGTTGTACCTCCATAAGTAAATAAATATCCTATATAAGATCTACTTTTATGTGGATCTGATAAAAACCCTGCATCTACATAACCAATCAATTATGATCCAGATTTATTAGAATAAAATAATCCCATATCAATTGTCCCTCGAATGTATCGAAATATATGTTTAACTCTATTCCAATGTCTTCTTGTTGGGGAAGAACTAAATATTGCCAATAAACTCACAGCAAATGCAATATCAGGTTGTGTTGAATTAGCAAGATATATTAGTGCCCCTATAGCACTAAGATAATGTACTTCTGGACCAAGAAGTTTTTTATTTTCCTCTTGAGGGCGAAATGATCTTTTTCTTTAACTATCAATCTCACAAACATTGAAGTAGTTAATGGACGCTCTTTATCCATATAAAATTGTTTTAATAGTTTTTCAATATAAGCTAATTGATGAAGAAAAATTCCATTTGTTAAGTTCTCGATTTGTAAACCGAGACAACTTTATTTTTCCAAAATCTTTCATTTTAAATTCTCTATTTAAACAACCACTACTTTTTGAAGCTCTTCAGGAATTTCAATTATATTCAAGTCATACACATAGACAGCAATTATAACAAATTATGATGTATTCCTTTTTATAAAAACACATGGGATGATTGAGTCATTTTTATAGCATGCTTTCAACAAATATTTACTAAGATAGTTATACCACATTCTTCCATATTGTTTTAATCCGTATAAAGATTTATTCAAACGAACTGAATAATTTTCTCAAGAATTCTTACATGCTTCAAGCAATTTAAATCCTTCAGGGATTTTCATATAAATTTTAGTATCTAAAGAACCATATAAGTATGCAGTAACAACATCTATCAGACGTATATCAAGTCTTTCATGCACTGTCAGACTAATTAGATATCTTAAAGTAATTATATCCATCATAGGAGAATATGTTTCATCATAATCAATGCCAGGTCTTTGCAAAAATCTTGTGCCACAAGTCGTGCTTTATATCTAACAACCTCATTGTTCTTATTTTATTTTCGCACAAAAACCCATCTATACCCAACTAGTTTAACACTATTTGATATTTAGACTACAGGTCTAAAAACTTAACGTTTTTAAAGTGAATTCAATTATGCTTGAATTGCATCTTTCTATTTTGGCGAATCATTTCTATGTCTATATTCTTCAACTAACCTAGGTTCAAGATCCTCATTTTGATTAGCTATTTCTATTTTGGCCAATCATTTCTCAGTTCCATCTTTTTCCAATAGTGACATAATTTATCAAGATCTCTTCATTATTTTCAGGTACTTGGACCTTTTCTGGGGTCTTTTGATTTGTTATATCCTAGGTCTCTCCTATAAGACCAACCTCCTCAACTTGACCATCTTGATTGTTTACTCTTTTCTTTTTAAGATTTTTACCTTTGAAACTGATAGGTCTACCACACTTCAAGCATAGTTTAATTTCATTTGCACTTGCTACTTGTCCTGCTGGGACATCAATTCTAATTGGAGAATTTTTAGCTGGAATATGAGATTTGGTAATTCTCTTGGGGTCAGTAAATAAATTATTTTTTGAATTTTAAGCTCATATTGTAGTGTTCGATGATCTAAATGAGACAGCGATAATATTTTTCATGTGATTTCTTTATCCAGCTGCTTATTATCACTCCTAATGTTAGAAAATTTGTCTCATCAAATTGACAATCATCAAAACGTGTCATAAACAAATCTCCTGTTAGTGGTTCTAAATACTTGATTATAGAAGGATATTAATAACCAATATATATTCTTAACCTTCTCTAAAGTCTCATCTTTGTGCGTTGTGGTAGAGTAATTGAGGCAAATACAGTACATCCAAAAATTCTAAGATGAGAAATATTTGGCTCCTGACCAAAACCCAACTGTAATTGGGAGAATTGTCTTAATTATCAAGACGAATTGTCTTAATTGCATATTCTGTAAACTATGCTCTTAATCGAATTATTTGAGCAAGTAATCTAGCAAATGTTTAATTACGTGTAGATAAAAAACACACATGTGACCATCTTGTAGATGTATATATTAAAACCATAAAATATCTAAATAATCCCCATGGTGGATGAATAGGTCTACATATATCCCCTTAGATACGTTTTAGAAATGCAGGGGATTCTACCTCAACTTTTGTTAATAAAGATCTTCTAATTAGTTTGCCTTGAGAACAAGAAATACGTGAAAAAACTTTAAATTGAAGAATCTCCTAGCTCTTCAATGGATATCCATGTGAATTTTCTATAATTTTTTCGCATCATAGTTGATTCAGGATGGCCTAACCGGTCATGCCAAACAATGAATATATTTTTATTAGTAAACTTCTGGTTTACTGTAGCATTTGTTTCAACTATATTAATATTTGTATATTACAAACTAGAAGATAATGCAGGTACTTTTTGAAGAACACATTTTTCTCCATGTCTAATAATTGTAATATATAAATATTCAATATTTTTCTCAACTATAGTCTCAATATGATACCCATTTTGATGGATATCCTTAAAACTTAACAAATTTCTTTGATATTTAGAGGAATATAAAGTATCATTAATAACAAAATTTGTCCCTTTGGGTAATATTATTATTCCTCTTCCGGAGCCCTCAATTACTTTTGTATTATCTGCTATAGTATTGATGTTTGCACTATTCATTGTCAAATGAGAAAAATATTTTTTATCTTTGACTATGGTATGTGTTGTAACACTATCTATAAGACTTATATCTTCATTCTTGTGCCCAATAAAAGAGAGAGGAATATCCATATTCTTCATAAAAAAAACAAATGTATCAAAATATATTATTAGCAATAATGCTCTTAAAATAATAAAATAAAAGTAAACATAAATAAAGCATACATCATAAACTAAATTAGGATAAAATATAGATAAAACATAAACTACATTTGTCTTATTCTTTTTCTACCAAATTTGTTTGTCTAATCATGATTCTCAAATAAATCAGTCACTTCTAAGCGTGCCTTAGCATCAAGACTATCATCTAGCTCATTGATATCATCATTCTTGTATGCAAAATTTGCCTCAATATCATCATCTAGAAAAATCATATTTGCTTCCATGTTCTTTAAATTCTTTTTTATGGAGTTTTGATAAAGTTTTATTAGATGTTTAGGCATACGATAGGTATGCGACTAGTGCCCCTTCATCCCACACCTATAACATAGATTTTTCACTATTTTTTAGGGACCACCCTAATCTTTCCCCCCTTCATTATGCTTCTTCTTTTGGTGGGTATTTGAATTATAATTACTTCCACCACCATGATTACGGTAATTGTCACGTCCCCTACCACAACCACAGCCACGATCGTGACCGCGACTGCTACCATGATCATTGGCATAAAAATTAGTACGGTCAGTCACATTTGCTTCAAGAAATGGAGTTGATCCAGTGGGATGAATCTCATGATTTTTCATCAACAGCTCATTATTTTATTCAGCCACAAGAAAACATGAGATTAGTTCAGAATACTTTTTAAAACATTTCTCACGGTATTACTGTTGCAGGAGCACATTTGAAGCATGAAAGGTTAAAAAGAAATTTTCTAATAAGTCATCATCTATTATTTTCTCACCACACAATTTCAGTTGAGAACTTATTTTAAAAACAACTGAATTATATTCAAATATAGATTTAAAATCTTGTAGCCTCAAATGCAACCATTCATAACGAGCTTTGGGCAAGATTACCGTCTTTTGGTGATCATATCGTTCTTTTAAATTATTCCACAATTCTAATGGATCTTTCACCTAAGTATTCATCTTTTAGCCATTCATGTAAATGGTGGCGAAGGAAAATAATGGACTTAGCCTTGTTTTGATTGCTTACTTCATTTTTAAGTAAAATAACATTCCTTAGATTTTTGGCATCTAGGTGAATTTTAGCATCTAAAACACAAGACAAATACTTTTTTTCCGAGATATCTGAAGCAGTAAACTCGAGTTTGATAAGATTATCCATTAATCAAACTAAAATAATAATAACAATTAGAATTCTAATAAAATTAATTCAAAAAAATATGATAATAAAAACATAAATTAAATAAACATTAAGAATAATTATAAAATAAATAACTATAAAATATATATATAGTAACACATAAGCAATTAAATAAACAACCCAAAATAATACAGAGAAAATAATGTTACAATAGAAACAACATAAATAAAGAAAATAATCAACATAAAAAAATAAATTAAATAACATAAATAAATATGCATAAATATAAACAAAATAAATAATATTTTACAATAAATAACATAAATCTAATATATAAATAGTAACATATTATAAGTAATTGGTAATATAAATAAGTGAATATTACATAACTGTAATTAATATATAATAATGCTAAGAATACAAAAAAAGATAAATAAATCAATTAAAACATAAATTAATGAATATATGGGGAAGTAGAATTGGAAATGTAAAAACATATAGGGAGGGAGAATTGAAAATAAAAACAATAACACAAACCTATATAAATAGAGAATCAGTCATAATATTGTATCAATATATCAAAAGAAGAAGAAAAAATAGAATAACATAATATTTTATATAAAAATAAAATAGAATAAAGATAACCCCCCCACACACACACATACACATATATAATCTAACAACAAAAATTAAAATAGATAGAAAAGAATAATATAATAAATAACAATAGAATATATAACAAATGTATAAAAAATAAAATTTGCCCATAATAATTAGGTAAGAGGATAATCGGGTAATAGCTACTAAAACATATAACATAACATATGATAAAGAAAAGAAAACATATATGATAATCAGATAAAGAAAAAAACTAATAACATTTGTATATAATTGAATATGATAATATATGAATTGACAAGTTTATACCTTAAATTTTTCAGAGCAATGTCATGTTGATAACGTGTTATAAAATAAGAGAAGATGAAGAAGCTAAAGAAGAGAAGAAATAACAAGACAAGAGATTGAAATAGGAGGCAAGGGAGTATTCATTATATGCTTGTATACTCACTTGTACAAATGTCTAGTGCATGACCACTATTTATAGGCTACAACTATTAAAAACTAAGCATAAAGTTACAAAGGAATAAAGATGAATATAATAGCATTAACACCAAGAAACTCCTCTCAAGTCATTCATTGGGGAGATTATAGGTTATGACATAAAGGAAAGAAGGAATCCTAAGAGAAATCCCAAGAGGTAGGAGTTATATGGGCATCCACATATATTAAAAATATTTGTAACAAACAAAAATAATAAAATAATTAACAATGTTCATAAACACAAGAAATCCCACTTACATTTCTGGATCATTCCTTTGTTCTGATATATTATCATTTATTTTAACTGCTACATAAACATGCGCATTGCTGTCATTAAACTAAAAAAGATTATAAACTTCATCATCATCATTGAGATCTAGTAATATCCTCTAATCAAACTTCACTATATATTTCATGACATAACTATTACCATCTACACCAAACCATTCACCTACTTACCCTCAATTTGTAAGTGACATCCCTCCTTTTTCTATTTTACCTTCACATCCCACCATTATATTTAATTCCACCTTCAATATTATATACAAAGTTTCCACCTACATGGAAAAAATAACAAATTTCCTTTTAAGATGTCGACCCAATATTATAAGTCATTTTACCCACTAACCTACAACAAACAAAGCATTTATCACAATCTTACGCCCCTAACAATCATCATTCAATGCTTACAAGATAGCCACAACATGAAATTCATTGATGTAATCTTCAAGTTCTCAAAACTATTACTAAGTTGCAAATGACATTACAACAATTTCAAACTTAAAACCAATACCAATTACGTGTTACAAAGTTCTAAATTTCTTAGCTTAAGTTGTCAAAATCATTACTGAAATTGTAAATCCCATTAGAGAAGTAGTAAATGACCCAATTCATTGCATATAAATTTTCTCAGAGTATTAAATATCTTAGTTGAAGTTATCAAAATCATTTATAAAGTTATATATCCCATTAGAGGAATAATAAATAACCTAACTAACTGCATTTAACTTTTTCAACGGAGTATTAAATGTCTTAACTGAAGTTGTAAAAACCATTCATGAAATTATAAATATCATTAGAAGAGTATTAAATGACCCAATTACTTAGTTTCATGACTGGCAAGTTAGTCTTACTATAAACATTATGAGTCATACGAAAAGCAAAGAACTGCTCTTTCACAAATGACTAATATTTTATGCCCAATCTGAATGGGCTGAAAAGGAATGCCCCAATGTGAAATTCAATGGACTGCATCACACAAAAACGTCGTCATTCACACTAATATATCCATGCTTGCCCCATGAATACATCGACTTCTCCATTCCTTCAAGTATTGCTTAGGATTTTTTTTTTTTGCCATTTCTCCTACTGTTTTCTTAAACTAGTCAAAGTTATAATATTTGTAAAACTCTTACTCCCAAGGTAACCATCAAAATAAACAAAATATTGCTGATTATCAAAGGAGTAAAAGAAGATTTGTGTCAAAAATTTACTTACACTTCCTCATTTACAGACACAGCTCAACCAAAGGCGTTTCCAGCAAGGTTCTCCCATTCGCGCCGATGGCTCCTTCTTCACATTGATTCCGTGCATACTCTTCATTTAATCCAAGGGTAATTTGATATTTTCACCTAAATT
Source organism: Leucaena leucocephala (assembly GCA_037074615.1). Taxonomy (NCBI): domain Eukaryota; kingdom Viridiplantae; phylum Streptophyta; class Magnoliopsida; order Fabales; family Fabaceae; genus Leucaena; species Leucaena leucocephala. The sequence goes on along the minus strand of CM073520.1, from coordinate 32,390,597 downwards.
TGTAAATGATATATTGGGCCTCCTACCCAATATGTCCTTTTAAATATTCATATACTTAAAAACATCCCTTGTATCACAAAGACATATAAAGACATATATGTTTATTTTTTCAATATGAATTATAAATTTATTTTTATTTGTTTATAGCCACACAAATTGTGTTACAGACGAAACCAAATTAAGTATATATATTGGTTTGAAAAAGATTAACCATTCAAAATCTCAATTAATCATTCTTCCATTTCAGAATTTGAGGATCGGATTTGTTTGTCAAAAATCACCATCTTATAATCGTATTGTAAGAGTTAGAAGATGATTGTCTTTATCATTTATTGGTGAAGTTCATCGTTAGTTTCATATAATAATAAAAGTATATACTCCTCCAGTTTTTAATATAGAACCTAATTGGGGAGTTGACCTTAATTTTAAATATAAGATATATTTCTTATATTTATTAAATTTTTTTCAAAATTACCCCTATTGATACTCTCTGAACAATAATCAAGTAAAGGAGGGATGAAGAGAATTAATGAAGAAGATTATAGTGTTTTAAAAAAAATATGTCATATTAACTAAATTAACTTGCTTAATATAATCAAATTAGTTAAATATATCATATATTGAGCAACTAAGAAGTAATAACATAAGGTAAAATCTAAATGTTCATCTCACTTTTGATTTCACCTTGGACATGCTAGAGAAGTATGATTATGAACTAATTAGGCATCACCTATCCTTGATATTTTGGAGTTGATGCATAGCCATTTACTTGGACCATTCGTTCAACAATAGAAGTCATAAAATTGTCTTCCTTATTCTGATAATATTTGTTTTAAAGTGTAGCACCTGCAGAGAACACAGTTTTCTGAGGGTTAGATAGATTTGTTAGGCAAAATTAAAATATGTGGTTTCATTTAATCAAATGGTACAAAACCGATATTAAAGTCACTTATAATGTCGCTTATTAACTGACGTCAAAAGTTCAAGAAATTACGTTAGTGGAATACAGGCCTCTCACAAAACCAAAGTTCAAGAAATTACGTTAGTGGAATACACTTCCCTCACAAAACCGACGTTGAAGTGCTTTAGCGATTTACCATTTTTTATGGTAATCTCACTGAGTTGGGTAAGCAGAATGTGGTTTAATATTTTCCCAATTCTTTCCTGTTCTTCTTCCTCGTACTCATTTGTCAATCTAGAGTCTTTTCCAATTTCTGCAGCAATACCCAAGGCTGGCCATCTACCTGAAAGCTTCTGTATCATCTGAAATAATTAAAAACATGATTCAAGTTACTGGATAAAAAGATTGTGTGCACTGCATGATCCTGCCTTGATATAATGAGTACGTTTGATGAGTTCACTCTATAATTTTGATGCAATTCCACAGCATGAGAAGCAAATTCTTTCCCAAGTCCGAGAGTGAAAATTTTGTATTGCGCTCGACCAAATGATTCACTTTTGGCCAAGGAAAGATGCTTTTTAGAAACCATTGATGATTTACTGTTGACCTCACGACAAACTCCAAATTCATAATGTCACACAATAATCTTTTTATTCCTCTTCACATTGTCCAAGAAATTCTGCTCAACCTAGATGCTAAAACCCTAATTCGATGTGCCATCCTTTGCAAAGATTGGAATTCCCTTATTACTAGTTCTGATTTCATATCCCGCAATTCAAATCGAACTTTTGATTCCAGAAAACAAGTCATCCTTGTTAATAAAGTGCAAATAGCTTCATGAATGGGATTGGAAGAGAATTTGAAAGAAAGCTATTCACTACATTTTGATATTGACCAATTCGATTTGCTTCAAACAGCGGATCAGAAAGTCCTGTCATCAATAGCTGCAAATCGAGACAAATGGTGGGTGCAAGTAATGGTTTAGTATGTTTTGCTCATTATCCCCTTCACGAATTTGTTCTGTGGAACCCAACAATTCAAAATTATGTATTGCTTCCTAGACTCCTAGTGATCCCAGAACGATCATCCATAGGGTTTGGTTTTGACCATAGGAGCAATGGTTTTAAAGTTGTAATTTTTGTTTATCAAAATGCTAAAGTTGATTCTGCTTGGGTTTTCTCATATCTCACTTGGTCATGGAAACATGTCACCGATATCCCTCTACCTTGTCTCCTCATCAATCACGTTCTTGGAACCTACGTGCTCATCAATGGTGTACTTCATTGGGTTGCTCGCAACACCGATAGAGGGAATATAACTTTGTACTTACATTTGATATGGCGAGTGAAGTGTTCGGGAAAATATTGCTTCCTAGTAGTATTAGTAAGGATTTTTAATCTCTAATTTCATTGGTGACAGCAGGGGATTCAATTGCTGTGTTACAAGAAAAATGCCTAATGTATCAACCAATGCGATCTTTGTGGGTTATGAAACAATATGGGATCCATGAATCATGGACAAATATAGTCACAAGAAATGAAATGAACTGACTCTTATACATTTGTTGGTCATAAGGAAGAACGGAGATATAATACTACAAAAGGTAAATGGATAGATTATGAGATACAACAACTAGTGTGTTAGGAAATGGGTGATCCACCCATGGTGGATCAGACCCGACTGTGAGAAGCAGGGGAGGGAATATTTGAATTTGAAATGAGGGAGTTAGATATGGTTATCTAACTCCCCTTCCCACAAGCTATATATATGCAAACATAACAAAGCAAATGTGGTTGAACAAAAAAACATTTTTCCTCCTCCTCTATTTCTGACGCTCTCATTCTCCATTTTCTTCTTTCGGTGCATTTGCTGTGTAAACGTGACTGTGAGCCTTCTGTAGTGCTCTAGTCTTCGTGTGGGTATCCAGTGAGTCAAGCAAAGGATTCCAAGTACGCCCAAAACCTTCAGTGGCATCAGAGCCACAGTAATTCGCTTCCGCATGCTTCTCTGTAATTTCTATTTTTTCTGGTTATGCACTATTTTGTTGCATATATATATCTTAAAATGTTTATTTAGTGATAATATGCATAGAGCATACATCTAAACCATAAAGAGAAGCATTTCCAACATAAACTGAAATGAAATTTTTTGTTTCTTAAATTGGGTCATTAGAAAACAGAGGATTCAGGCCTTGAAAATGATCACATTGCGTAGAGCACAAAAAAATGATGAAAAATGACTCCAAGAACGTCAAAATCAGATGTCAAACGGAGAAGTTATGAGTGAAAAATGAGTCGGGTCATCGAACCCAACCCGTTTTCCAATCGGGTCTATGCAGACCCGGCTGGAGGTAAGGGATGACACTGTTTATTCCCTGAAATGACACCGTTTTGAATTTAAAAAAAAAATAAATCATAGAGGACTGGGCTGCGTCCATCCTAGTCCCAAAAAAAAGCTTTTTGGGTTGAAAAAGGCCCAACCAAACAAAAATTTGAATTAAAAAATTATTTTTTTTATTTTAAAAAAATTGAGGAAATTCTGGTGATGACACGTGGCAGCACCAGACTGGCGCGTGTAATACATGCACCAACAACTGAGAGTGGGCTTCGTTCAATTTTTTTATTTTTTCTGAATTTTTCCTTCTTAGGGCGCATGAGGGAGCGTGGGACCTCCGATTGAGATACAGTTTGTTACTAAAAATCCCTAAAATCAATATCTTTATTTTGACATATAATTTGCCTAATTTTGGAGGCAATTCTGAATCTATTTATGAATATTCAGTGTATTTTATGCGTTTTTTAGTGTTTAAAAATTTTAGAAAATTATGATAATTAATGTGTTATTATTTATGTGAAAATGACTTCATCTAGCACTAAATCACTGGGATATACTTTAAATGATGATATCTCATTCTTGGATGATGTCAATAACCTAGAGGAAAACCTTCATGAGGATCCCGAGGGGGAACCTGAGGAGGATCCAGAACAAGATCTTGATGAACTTTCTAAAAAAGACCCAGAGGAGTTGATAGAAGAAGTTCCACAAGAGGAACTAGAAGAAAGAGATGATTCTGGACCGTGATCAAAAACATTATTCCCCATCGAACCACTTCCTCTACAGCCTTTAATGGTGTCTTTAGATTTAAACTCCAAGATGGTGCCTACTCTTAACGGTGAATCTCAAATTGAGGATGGAGAAGAAGTGAACTAACATCTTATCCCTACTTTGACCATGAACATAGCTGAAAGAGATGCAGCTAACATAAAAGGCGTTAATGGCTTAATTGGTAAATACATTGAAGGAATGACAGATAAGAAGCATGTTGAATTCTACTTGAAAGTCATAATAGAATTTATAAGAGCAACAAGAGTTAGAGGCAAGCCCAAAACAGGACGCATGAGCAAAACATATTGGCTTAGAACAATAGGATTTGTATCTAACCTTATAAAGTTGCCTCGTGAGCTTAAGAAGCTAAGAAAAGCGATGTTAGAATATTGTAAAGCTCATATCAAATGATGTATGCTTGTACTTTGATTTCCATTGCTTTACTTTGTTAAAGACATGCTTTTATACTCTTTCTTTGTAAAGACTTATCATTATTACATGTCTTGTATGCAAGAGAAACATGTTTCATTTCATTTCTTTATATGTTATGATTCATGTATACCTTTTTATAAGTGGGAGCTTTTTTAGATGATGAGTATTCTGAAAAGCAATATTTGATAGAATAGTACTTATATTAATTTTGATAGAAAATGATGGCGTTGCTAGTGCTTGTGTGATGGGAGGTACAAATGTATTCTCCTGATCATAGGTCTAGTGATATTATTATTTTCTGATCAAAAATTAATAAAAGTACATGACATTGTATACTTTACATGTGCTATATATATATATATATATATATGTAAATTCACTTAAATATTCTATGGTTCAATAAATTAATATGGGAAAGGTTTATCACAGAATCGATATTGAACAATGGCATTAAAGAACATTATTGCTGAATTGAACAAGGGGAAAACTCAACGGGGACAACTGGGATATTTGGCACCGAAAGGTTCAATATATTCTAGAAGAACAGGATGCCATTGAGCCATTAACAATGGCCATGATAGAGCCTGAGGCTAAAAATATGGCCCAGCACAGGAGAGACCAGGAAGCCTACCTGTCCTGAAAAAGGAAGAATAGCATCACAAGAATTACCCTACTGGGTGCAATGGTTGATGATTTGATATGAGTTTGAGACGAGCATCCGACATAATTTAATTTCTGTAATTTGCTTACTAGACTTTGGGTTTAATGTAAACTTTCATGGTAAAGTTGCAGACATTTGTAGCAACTCAATATTTTATGGTTCAGCTTTCTGATTTTAAAAGTTCTTTATTTTGGATCTTGCTAGTGATTTTAATGTTCATGATTGCTTTGCTATTACTTCAAATAATCCTAATATGAATATTTGGCATGCTAAACTAGGACATATTAATCAAAATAGAATGATTAAACTGGCTAAAGAAGGCTTATAGGGGTAATCCCTAATATGGATATGTCATTATGCAAAAGTTGTCTAGCTAGTAAGGATACCAGGAAACCGTTCGGTAAGGGAATACAAGTCAAAAACCCATTGCAATTAATCTATTCCGATATTTGCGGTCCAATAAGTGTGAGGGCGAGGCACAGAGCTTGGTATTTCATTACCTTTATTGATGATTTTTCACGATATGGTCATATCTATTTGATTTCACATAAGTCTGGGGCATTAAAGTGCTTTAGACGATACATGAATGAAGTAGAGAAACAAATGGACAATAGAATCAAGGCATTACGCACTGATCGAGGTCGTGAATACCTTTTAGAACAATTCAAACAGCTCTGTGAAGAAAAATGGATTATTAGGCAACTAACTATCCCTAGTACACCTCAACAGAATGGGATTACCGAAAGAAGAAATAGAACTCTTCTAAACATGGTTAGGTCTATGATAGCCCAGGCAAACCTTTCAATTTAATATTGGGGTGATACTTTATTGACGGTAACCTTCATACTTAATCGTGTGCCCTCAAAATCAGTCACTTCCCCACCCTACGAGTTATAAACTAAATGTCAGCTAGATCTAAGCATCCTTAGACCTTGGGGCTCAGCGGTATACATCCATGATAATTCTTATAGACATGGGAAACTGGGTCCTAGAGAGAAGAAATATATTTTTATAAGGTACTCTGAACCCTCAAAAGGATATGTGTTCATAAGTAAAATTGAAGATGGAATAGTTACTGAAATAGAATCAAGAGATGCTGTATTTATTGAGACGGAGTTTCCCAGTAGGGGAGATATTGACTGTACTGTATCTCTTTATGAGACTCAGGAATAGGACAATGCTGAACAAATTGATAGACCAGAATTGTCTAGGTATGTCAATTTGAGTGGGAGCTAAGAACGGTCAACACAAAGACCGAGACAAATGAGAAAATATAAGCAAGTTGCTCCTACCAAAAAGAGTAACAGGGAAAGTGTTTCAAAGATACGCTTCCAAATAAAAGGCGAAGCACTCTTAGTTGCTCCAGAAGAGAATGATGAACCCCGTACTGTTCATGAGGCCTTATTAGGTCCTGCAAATGAGGAATGGAAGAAAGCAATGAAAGAGGAAATGGACTCAATGATAAAAAAATAAGTTTGGGAATTGGTTGATCTGCCAAAAAGGCGTAAAGCCATTGGGAACAAGTGGGTTCTCAAAATCAAGAGAAATGTGGACGAATCAATTGACAAATTCAAAGCTCGATTGGTTACAAAGGGATATACACAACAAGAAGGTATAGATTATGAGGATACTTTTTCACCTGTTATGCACTTCAATTCAATAAGACTTATTCTGGCAATAGTAAACAGTTTAAACTTAGAGTTACATCAGATGGATGTAAAAACCATATTCCTAAATAGTAATCTGGATGAAGAAATTTATATAGAACAACCAATAGGTTTCATTGAAAAAGGATTTGATATGGATTAAAATAGTCATCTAGACAGTGGTACTTGAGGTTTCACAAGGCGATTACCTCATATAACTTCCAAATGATAGAGGAAGACCACTGTGTCTACGTTAAGCGGTTTAAGGGTAACTTTGTGATATTATCCTTATACGTAGACGATATACTATTAGTCAGAAATAGTCGTGACTCTGTGATAGCTATTAAAGAATGGCTTTTATCAAATTTTGAGATAAAAGATATGGGTGAAGCAGAATACATACTTGGAGTCAAGATTCAAAGAAATCGTTCCAAGAGAATCCTCACTCTTTCACAAGAGAATTATATCAATAATATACTTGAGCGATTCAATATGAGTGAATGCAAACGCATGGATATCCCTGTGGCCACTTGTTCTGACATGTGTCCTAAAACTGAATCAGATAAAAAGCAAATGGAAAAAGTTCTATATGTCAATGCTGTTGGTAGACTAATGTATGCAATAATGTGTACAAAATTAGATATTTGTTATGCCGTAGGGTTGGTTAGCAGATTCCAGTCCAACCCTGGTGAGAAACACTGGAAAGCAGTGAAAATGATCTTGATATACTGGTTTTCATTGCATACAGGAAAGCTTATTATTTCACTTGGCATGCTTGTTTTCATTCAATTATCTTATAGGATATGGCAACACTCAAAGTAATACAAATTTATTCCTATTTTATAGGAGGATGGCAATTGTACCTACTACTGAAGAGAACTTACAACAGATTAAAAATGTTGAACATGAAGCTATTGTTGAAGTACAAGACACAGAGGGAGAAGCAGAAGATGTTGAGGAATAAGAGAAACCAACAAAAAGACTCAAATCTATTGTTTGGGAGCATTTGATAAGATTCCTTTAGATGAAAATAATAGAGAATACAAAGCCAAGTGCAAGTTTTGTCCAGTAAAGATTGCTTGCAATCCTGTCACACACGGGACAAGTGGATTGCGAAAATATCTAGAGAGGTGCCCCTTCAATCCGAACAGAATAAATAAGATGAGGCAAGCTATGTTCACTGCAGTAGGGTCTTCTAAAATGGTTGGTCATCATTTATTTAATCAAGACTGATGTAGACGAGCTATTGTAGAGTACATCATATTGGATGAAATGCCTTTTCAAACTGTTGAAGGTGAAGGTTTTAGACATATGATGAGTTAGGTCGAACCTCGCTTACAAATTCCTTCAAGGTCAACCGTTACTAGAGACTGCTTAAAGGTGTATCATGAACAAGCAGACAACTTGAAAAGTTATTTCAAAAGAACAAAATTATGAGTTTCTCTCACTACAGATACATGGACTTCTAATCAGAATTCCAACTATATGTGCCTCACTACACATTGGATCGATAAAGATTGGCATTTGCAAAAGCGAATATTGAATTTCTGCATAGTTGAAGACCATAAAGATGACACAATTGCAGAAGAAATTGAGAAATGTTTATTGTCATGGGGCATTGATAAAGTTTTTACCATCACAGTTGATAATGCATCTTCAAATGACAATGCATTATCTACTTAGAAGTCAGTTTTCAGACATTGGAATAATCTTGTCTGTGATGGGGACTTCTTGCACTTGAGATGTTGTGCTCATATCATGAATTTGATTGTGTCAGATGGTGTGAGAGAAATGCATGAATCTATTGAAGCTATTCAAAATGCAGTTAAATATGTAAGATCTTCTCCTGCAAGGTTTCAAAAATTCAAAGAGCTTGTGGAGAAAATGAAGATCAATTCAAAGAGTCTTTTGAGAATGGATTGTCCCACTAGGTGGAATTCAACTTACATAATGTTGGAGAATGCTATTAAATTCAGTAGCGTGTTTGCAAGGATGGAGGAATTTGATACAGAGTACCAAAAAAACTTTAAGGATAAAAACTTAATTGGTCCCCCTACAACCAAGTCATTCAAAGAAGCTCAGGAGTTTGTTACATTTTTTAAAGTGTTCTACAATGTCACTTTGAAATTTTCAGGATCAATTCATGTGACCTCAAATTTGGCCTTCCAACAAATCATTAATGTGGTTGTTGTTTTGACGAGAAGGGCAAACAATCCAAATTCTTTGTTGTGTCATATGGCTAAGAGCATGCAGAGCAAATATGACAAGTATTGGGGTAAATTTGAAAACTTAAATCCTTTGTTGGTGATTGCAGTGGTGCTTGACCCCAGGTATAAAATAAAGTTTTTGAAGTTTGCATTTGAGGATATATTTTCTGATCCTACACATCGTGACTCCATGTACAAAAAGGTATCCATGGTATTGAATCGCTTGTATGATCATTATTCAGATGCACATTATGCATCTCAACTTGAAACTCAAAGCATAAGCCAAAGTCAGAGTCAATCACAACTACCAACTCAAGGTTTTTTTGACACAGATGCCTCGGAGCTAGAGTCTTTTGATATTGATGATGGAGAGGGGTTCTTATGCAATTCAAAGGTTCCTCGCCCACACTAATTTTGAAAGTCAAACAGATAAGTATGCGAAGTTAGAGAGGTATCTGCAGGCTGAGTTAGCTAACTATTATAATCCTACGTTTGATATTTTGGATTGGTGGAGACTGAATGCTAGCAAATACAGAGTCATTTCATTAATTGCACGTGATGTGTTAGCCATGCATGTCTCTACTGTGTCCTCAGAATCAGCATTCAGTACAGGGGGACGTATTATTGATGACTTCAGAAGTTCACTATCCCTTAAAATGGTTGAAGCGCTAATTTGTGCCCAAAATTAGTTATCTCCATCTACATTCAAATTAAAAAACTTTGATATTGACAACTTCAATGAAACTTTGGCAGCAGAAAGTGGTATTAGTTATACTTATATCATATTATTTATGTTATTTCATAGATAATTTTATTTGTTTACTCTTATTTTATTTCTTAATTTTTCTCTATCTCTTTTTTTTATTTGCAGACGAAGCAGTAACTTCATCAGGTGAAGTGGAAGATTTGAAGAAGTAGCACATGTATTTGGTTTCTTTCCTTATTTGTTTTATTCCTTGGAATATTTTAATTTTACATGACATAGTTGTTTCTTCAAATTCTGAAGTATATATTCTGCAGGTATGAACCACTGTTCAATTACTTTATGGAGTTAGCTGGTACTGCTTATAGAGTTGTTGGGGACAGTTATATTACTGACGAGTGATGATAGTGGTACTGTCATTGTACATGCTCATGGTTGTTTCTTGTCTATAGGAGACCTTTACTGTTGTTGTTGATGATGATGGTTGCTTTACTGTCAAAAGCACTGACTTTAGTGGCCGCTATATTAAAGATGCAGATAAGGATATTGTTGAAGCGGTGAAGGTGTGTTGTATACATCAAAACTTGTTATTAATATTACATAAAAATTGTTTTACGTGTCTAATCTTGTTATGGCCTATAGTTTAATTTTTGAATTTTGAACTATGTATGTTGCTTTCAAATTTGTGTTGGTGGTTAAGGACTTGTTGCCAAAACAAAAGTCATTGTTCTCATCGCCATGAAGTTTTGTTTTCTTCAACGTAGTGAAATCCATTTTGTTTTGTTTATAGGCAGTCATATCATAATGCTTATAATTCATTTTTGGAAAAAAAATAATGCTTCAGGATATACCCAACATGTCCCGACCTGTCCTGTCCTAAAAAAGGACTGGGACATATTCAGGACGGGACGGGACACGGGACGCAAAGTGCGTCCCGTGTACTGTTTTGGGATGGGACATAGGACAGGGTTGTCCCGGTCCCGTCCCGACCCATAAACACCCCTACTAATAAATATAGGTATATTACATAAAAGAAGCATTTTATACATAAGGTGAGACCAAATTAAAACCTTCAAATAGAATAAAAATAATTTTTTTGCCTTGGAATGAGTCCCCTCCAGTTCAGTAATTATGATGACAACCTTAGATGATTGAAGATTCTGACCTTATCGAAAAGGTTAATTAGGCAAATAATATGATTATAGGGAACAAAGTTTGAATATACAATCTGGTCATTTGATGAAACTGAAGATTCCACAGGCTGGGTGGAGTCAGGAGTGTTTGAATCCACGTGGCCCCCGTCTAATTAATAATTAGTAATTAATTATCCCCTTATTAAACTAATATAGACAGTGCCTCCTTAGATTACGAATTAATTAACATAACACAAATTGTCAAACTTTTTTTATATATAAAAATTTAGATAAATCTAATATCATTCGTAAGGCATAACTCTAAGAAGTTATTTATAAAAAAATTATGAGATATTAAAAAAAATTAAAATAACATATTTATAAATTATAAATTTATTTTTTGTTATAAATATATATAATTGTCAAATCGATAGATAACTGTTGGTACGAATGTTGGACCCACACAAACCCGATGGCTCTTATTTTTTGGCGGCGTCGGTATTTTGCCCGCAGTATTCCAGAATTTGAGCCTATAGTATATGCGTCCTCCTAGTTTTATACAACATAAATTATAATTTATAAATTTTTACATAAATATTTATTATTTTAATATTTTTAGTTTTTTTAAACGATAATTTTTAAAAAGAAGGTTGAGAATTATTCTTAAATATAAATTTAGGTATTTAAAAACTAAAATATCTCCTCAAGCGTCATGATAGAATTACAATAAATTAGTACTCTCTAAAGATTAAATATACTTTAAATAGTTATATGTTTTATATTTTCATCAGTTGAATACACAGACGATATGTTGATATTGTTATTTTTTTTGTACAAAAAAGTTTAGGTAAATTCAATATCAGTCTCTCATAAAGGTTAGGGTATAGCTCTATGCCTTAAAGAGTATTTATAAGGGATTTATAAAATTGCCTACTAAATGAGCCATTATGACGACAGTAAAAATTGAACTTGTATACTTTTAAAATATGTGCGTGTTTGTTACTATATATGCCAACAGAGCCCAATGTTTATTAAAATATGTATATGCACTTGGTTTCTTTTATATAAAAATTTTTGAAAAGGAGTTGGACTCATCCAAGATCTAAAGACATGGCAAAACTTACTTTCCTCTTAGGTGATACCAACGTCGAGTAGAGTGAACCGTCTATTACTCTTAAGCGTAACCCTAGGCATCCAATAGCTACGATATCTCTCCAAATATAGTGACTAGAACTATAACAAAATAATATTTTCTAGAAATCAAATACGCTATAAATAATCATATATCTTATCCCTTCATTAACTAAACTCACAGTGGGTGTATATACACTTGTTAAATTTAGGAATTAATTTGTTTAGGGATAGGGGTGTACATGGGCAGGGCAACCCCTCTGCCCGGTGCCCTGCCCGAAAAATATATGGGCTGCATTTTGCAGCCCGATAAATGGCCCTACCCAGTAAAAGCCCTAACTATTTTAGGATGTGCATGGGCGAGTTGGGTATATGCGGGCTGGGCATGCCCAAATCATAATACCCTGCTCATATTGTGAAAAAAATCTACAATTATGAATTTATAAAATAATACTATATTTATATGTTTTCAATAATTAAATAATATACAAAATTTACTAAGAATAAGATAATAAAAAGATAGTAATTAAAGTTTTAAAATCCATAGCATATAAAAAAAATATTGAAGTTAAGTAGTTTACAATTGTAACTTTGCATCAATCTCTCTAAAATTGACAAAGATGAAACATTTGAAAAACATATATGACGGTTACTATAGTTTAAAAATAAATAAAGAAAGAAATCAATTTAGTTATAAAATTTAAATGATATATTTAACTACTTGACTACTCATATTTATAAAATTATCCTTTAATCACTAATATCTATCATATTTATTCTATGTAAAATAATATAATTTATAAATTTTGATATATACAAAAATAATTAACTGGGCAGGGCCAAATGGGCAGGGCAGCAACCCCGGCCCAATGCCCAACCCGGATATTGGCCCTGCCCGAAATTGCCCATTTTACATTGGGCCACTTTTTATCGGGCTGGGCATATTTGGTGCAGGCTTGGGCGGGTTTTGTGGGCTCTGGGCTTCTTGCACAGCCCTATTTAGGGATGGGCTATTTGTTTGTAAGCCCAACTGAGCCCAATATGATTAGTTTATGGTTTAGCATTTGTAAATTTACGTATAAATTAGACTTAATAGATATAAATAATTTAATTAATTTTTAAAAAGTATTATTTTATTATAATTTTAGTCGCAATATTTAGAAATACATCATAACTCTTAGGTATCTAAATTTATACTTGAAGATAATAGACAGCTCACCCTGCTTGATATTGGTATTGCCTAGGAAAAAAGGAGATTTCGCCCTACCTTTAGATAGTAGATAAATCTAACCCATTTTTAAAATATTTTTATATTAAAAAAATAAATAAATAATTTAACCTAAGTTTTATCTCCAAGCATTATGGTTGGCTAGAAAAAAAAACAAGAAAACATCACATGAATATAGCTACTAGCTTGGAAGGACGCCTCCTTACACTCGTTATGTCTATGACCTAATTTTTTTTATAATATAAAAAAACAATAAAACTACTTAGCAATAAATAAATGAATTTTTTTTAAAGAAATCAAATGAAATTTTAGGAGTATCTTTAAAGTATATTTGGCAAGCATATCAACTTCAAAGTTATGTTATCTCTTGACTTGTTGACTACCAACCAACTAATCCTAATTAAATTTGTTGTGATTTTCTCGGATTAAATTCCAATAAGCATAAACTTCTTTTTTGGATAAGCTGAAAATGAAAAATAATTCCTCGAGTAAAGTCATCTATGATTCTAATCCCATCCCGTACCTTTTTAAGCCCCATAAGACATGCCTAAAATTCAACTATTAAAGGATTTTCATTTAAGATATTAAAAGTATATTTAGATAAGAGTTTAGAAAATAACTTATAAAAAAAATTAAATAATTTTTAGAGAATAAAAATTTAGAAAATAGTTTATGAAAAAAATAATTTTAAATAAATGAGTGTTTAGATAGTTATTACTAAAACGATTTTTATAATTAAAAAATTATTAAAAATAGTATGATTTTATTACAAATAAAATATAGGAGAAAGGAGAAATAGTGGAGAAGAGAGAAGAAATATGAGAGACGATAAAAAAAGAGGGGAGAAAGAAAAGAAAATATAAAAGATAGTAGAGAAAATATAAAAAAATAAAAATAAAATAATAATTAGGTAATCAATATTTTATTTTATTGTTCCAGAAATTACGTATCTAAAATTATATTTTAAATCATAGTTTAGTCTAAAAAATTTTTTGAATAAATATGATTATTTATTTTAAATTTTTTTTAAATTAAGATTTTTATTAGAAATTTTTGTAAAATTATAGTTTTAGTTATTTTCAAAATCAGATTTTCTTTATCTGAGACCTATACTATTGTATTATAATTCAAATATGATTGAGTAGATATTTGTCTCTTATTATTCTTGTTCCTTGTCGAATATGGCCTTCCAAAGAATTTGGCGTATCAGGTAATTACGAGTGCTACTTCACTCATAAATTACAGGATTATGTCTCAATCCTTTATATATATATATATATATATATATATATATATATAGATAGATGATATACTAAATATATATATTATCTTATTAAAAATAATTATATTTAAAATATTATTAATATATTAAATATATATATATATATATATATTTTTAATAAAAACCTTCTACAAAAAAGAGTATTCTCCATTGAAAGACCAATCTTCCTCACAGTACCTAATTAATTAATTAAAATAAAAATAAATGATTATTTTTATTCTTTAACTTCACACAATACTTTATTTAGCTTCCTTTATAAAATGAATTTTCAGTCGTATAATTCTAATACAATTGGTTTCATTAAGAAAAACAATGCTGATATTGAATTGTAAATACAAACAAAATATTCTCAAATACAAACACATTAATTTTAATTTTTAAAATAATAATTATTGATATAAAAAATCACCATTTGATACTGACAGTGTTGGTGTCAGTGTTAGATGATTAAAAATATATTTTGTAAAATTAAAAAACTAAATTGATACTCGTATAAAGTTAAACATGAACAAAAAAATACAATTTTGTCTGAAAATAAAATATGGATCTCTCATAATTATGTTCGATCTCTAGCTACGTAATTAAGGGGCAAGAACTTCCATCACTCACACTAATTTTAATTAGCGTAGTACAAATATTATTTCTTCCCATAAACAAAAAACAAAAGCCAAGGTAAGCCAGTGGCCTGATGGTCTAACAGTACTCTGCTCACTATATAGTACTATTATAAAATTTATTTATTTAATTTAAGGATACTAAAAATTATATAAATTATCTAATTATAATATATGTGTTATAATATCTCTAAAATATTTTTATATAATATTAAATTATATATCAGCTTATAAGTTAGATAAATTTATTTATAAAAATATGAAAAATATGAAAAAAATAATAATAAACAAAAGTCTTGCATTAAGGACAAAAATCTACTCCTAAATTATGTTCTACATTTAGGATACGAGGAGTAGTAATTAATTTAAATTTTTGTTATAAAATATTCCTCTAATCCTTAATATATGATATATTTAATTAATTTAATTTAATTAAATATATTAGTTAAATTAGTTAATATGACATATTTTTTAAAATACCTTAATTATCTTACTTAACTCTTTCTCTTCTTCTCTTATTTAATTATTATTAAAAAATATTAATAATGATAATTTAAGAAAATTAATAAATTAAAAAATAAATATTATATTAAAATTGAGACTAAATTTTTAATTAGATCTATATTATATTAAGGAAGGAGGAGTATAATATTTCTAACATCATTTTTTTTTTGGCATTTTCAATAAGAAAATGAATTAGATGACTGGGAACATATATAGAAGCAACATGACAAGACCACAGGAAATCAAATGAGCTTATGATTAATGAATTTTAAATTTGTAGTAGATAATTATTATTTGTTAAAGTATGTATGTATTTGAGTAAGATAGAGGAAATGGAGAACAAGTTTTGTAATTAATAATTTAATACTATATAATAAAATAAGGACCCTATATGAGAAGTTATGCTGGCTGGGAGGCCCAAACCAGAAACCGTTAGTTAGTTTTTCCAAAACCAGAAACGAATAAAATAAAATGAAAAATGAAAAAATTGGGAAGTAGGAAACACAGATTCCCAAAAACCAGGAGCTCCGAAAGTGGAATGATGACGTGTTGATTACAACGATGTTGGGAAATATAATAAATAATAATAATAATAATAATATTATTATTATTATTATTAATACTGCTCCTAAAGCTTAGATTTTTTTTCCCTAAGGCCGGCTTAATCTCATCCACGCGCTCTCCCTCCTCCCACAGTCCACCCCCACCACAAAAAATACCTTCCATTCTTCAACACTCTTCTTATCTTTATATTAAAATTATTTAATTTTACAATATATACTAATTTTTAATTAATTTGTTAAGAACTCAACAGCACCCCTCTTTCATAAATTTTTCACATGCTTTTTTGAGAACAAGATTTGAATCATCAATTTTATTTAAGATAAATCAAGTTCTCTTTATTTAATTAAAATAAAAGATAAAAATAGGATGATTTTTGGTTAAATAGATCCGAATCTATATACAAACTATTTTTAAAACTTAGGTCTCAGCTTTTAAAAAACTTATCAAACCCAAAGCTTTTAAAAGCTGAAAATAATAAAATCTATATAAAATATAAATTTTTAATAGATTTTAAAATTATGATATTTATAAATATAACACTTTCAATAGGTTTTAAGTCTATTAACAGTATATATATAATGAAACAGGTTAAACCTGTAAGTTGTAGGTCAGGGTTTAGAAAATAAAGTCTAGCCTATTTTAAGTTTTTAAATAGATCTAAAACTTATTATATTTGCTAAACAAGCTAAACTTTATATCAATTTTTAACTAAATTGATTTTAAAAATATTTTAGTTTGGATTAAGGTAATTTACATATAGATGAAAATAAATTGCATTATAGCTGGACAAGAATTGGGACAATTCAAGATGCGAGTTATACCTAATTAATTATTTTACCTAATAAAATTTTCAAACACCTACTTTTAATTAATTTTTTTTAATTTAAAAATTAAGTAAAAGGACATGTAGCAGGCTCATTAGGTACCGTAAATATGGATTGCACCTGTAGTGTTAACCACTAAATTTAATTACATTAATTTAGACTAAATTATTATAAAAAATTATAAAGACAAAAAATTATAATTTAAAACTATATGAATTAAAACTAAAATTTAATCAAATTGTTTAGGCCAATAATAATATTAACTTGTGGGGGGAAAATAGTGGTATTAACCTAATATTACATATATGCACGTAGTATTATATGTCGTATTCCAATTTGGACTTCGATTTCTTGCGATGGCCTCCCTTTACAACTCAACTTTCTTCTCATCCTTATCTCCCTCCACCTTCATCTTTAAAATAGATTAGGTGAAAGGGAAGCTCCGTATGTTGGACAACAGCTAAAAATGAATAACATAAATATAAAATCTAAATAATTAATTTATAAAATATTAAAAAATAATTAATGTAATTATTTATAAAAATATTCGTTAATTTTTTTATAATATTTCTTTTAATATGTGCAAATTTAAAAATATATAAATTTAAGAGACTAATTGAATTAATAGTTACATTTATCAAACACAAATCTCTCAACTCTTACAAATATGACCTGAGGAAGTGACTTATTATAATTGCGCTAATTTCACTATATCATTTGAATGAACTCTCAAACAAAGTTTTGATTTTGAATATGCCTCATCAATATGAATGGTTTGATATGCTTTAATCGTAAGGCACTATTTGTTACGAAAGATTTAGAAAGGAGATGAAGGAGAAATTTTTCTTAATAGTATTAAAATATTTAAAAAATGTGTTAAAATTTTTTAATTATTTTTCTTTTTGTATTTTATTTTACATATTCTTTTTATTAAAATTTTATAACTCAATTTTTGTAATAAATATATGATCTTAATTTATTTTGTCTCTAATAATTAATTTTTATTACTCTTTTATCTTGCATCTTCTTTTAATTAAAATTGGATTTAATAAATATATTATCACAATTTATTCTGTCTTCTAAAATTTATAATTTTTTTATTAATTATATATTTTAAGAGAGATTTTAGTCAAACGAGTAATTTCTCATGTAAATAATTATAAGGGGCACTTTAAAGAAATCAAAATACATACTTTATAAATAACTAATTTAACTAATTTTTTTAATCTATATAAATTAATTAACTAACCATGTGAAGGAATACTTATTCCTACAATAAACATTGAACTAAACTCCCCAATCTGTATATTTATATATCTTTCATATTTTGTTCTTGTATTCTCTCTTCGCCTCTTTAGAATCAAAACAGGCAATTGCCCATTTCACAAACTTGATATCTATGCATATATTTGCTTTGAAGAATCATCTTATCTGATTAGCCTAATCACATTTTTTAATTTTGATATTCTCATCTTTATCTTGAGTTAATCCTCGTGATTAATAAAGTAGTAACCTTCTCACATGCAACCGATTTGACTCGTCGCATTTCCCATCTTCCATATACAGAGAATGGAAGCACACCTTACATGACGATCTTGTGTTTTGCGTTTCTTTCTTTCTTTTTTGAATAAAACTATATGTACATCATTCACAAAAGGTAATTAAAATACAGCCACTAATCGACAAAAGTAGTTTACGGCATGTTTGGTTTAATTCTATACAAATACGGATGCATTTTGCTGATTCAAAGTGCTTGATTGTCATATTAAACTAATCCAACGTAGTCTTGATTATAATATGTTGTAATCTGAATTTAAACTTACACGAATGGACATGACATCTATATCATTAATAAATTAATATTTAAATATTTATACCCTTCATTTTTCCTTTGGCAGAATTAAAGAGATCATTTCACATTTATTTTTATTTATTTTCCTTGAAAAATATATATTTCATCACTTGATTCTTTCATAACATATCATTCAAATGCTCTGTAATTATCATTCCGTTCTATTATATCCCTACCATCATATTTCATTATATTTCCTATGATTTTTTGAATCAAGGGGGCACTAAGTGTGTTTTTAAACTTTTTCTATGCTCCCTCTTATCCAAAATATAAGATTCTTTTTTAGAGAATTTTGGTTTGATCGTTGATATAAGACCTTACATATTCACTTTTCTTTTATTTGCAATTTTTTCATTTGTTTAAATTTTAGATTGAAATTTAAATGATTAAACGTAAATCGTCTTTTTAAACGAGAGGAAGAATATTTTAGTAAAATATTACAAATTGTTGATATTTAATTATAAATAATTTATTTAATTTCTTTATAAAAAAACTCTTGCATGTGCTTGGGATTTTAGTCAGATGCATGTGGCTTATAGAGATGTAAAAAGTAGTCTGCATAGGTTTGCACATGTTAAACTTCCCATTTAAACGGTACTTACTATTTACACATATGATGATGTTATATGCTTCTTTGACTAATTAAATATTAATTGGTCAACAGTTTTCTCGATAAACTTCATTTCTTATATAGTATTATTAATTAATTTAATTAATCATCGATCTAGGAGACAAATAGAACAAAAGAGTTAAGGTATAAAAAGAGCATAGGAATTAGAGACACACACTAGATTCGCTGATCCGTGTGCAACTTGTCTATAATTTAAAAACAAACCATTATATAATTGAAGCAAATTGAGCATACATAATAGGTTAGAAAAGACTTTTCATTTAAATAAGTTGTAAATGACAAGACCAAGCCAATACTAATACTATGATATAATGTTTAGTAATATTGTTTATTGAATATATATATATATATATATGTTATACATTTTATATTTTATATTAATCTTAATTTTGTTTTCCCATAAATACATTTTGTTATATTATATATAAAAGATAAAAGATAAAAAATAAATTATTTGTCCGCCAAAAGAAAAGTCTTTACTACGCTTAAGAGGGTATTTTGATAGCTTTTTTTTTAAACCATAGTTTTATCTCTAAAACTATAGTTTGAGACCTAAACCTTGTGTGAAGGGAACGTATAATGCACTTGGAATCTTTTCCTAACTACCCTACCATTTTGTCCACTTCTCAAGTTTTTTAAGATTTCGTGATTCTTATGTAATGGAATAATCAATGCTTAAACATGACACTTAATTTTTTTTGGTTTATTATACTAGAGAAGAAAATGATAGATAATCATTTGAGGTAGTTTAAGCACATAAAAAGAAGATTATTGAATACACTAGTAAAGAGTTGAGCAAGCAATACAAGTCATGGAAAAAAACGTAGAGAAAAATCAAATAGAACGTGTGAAGAGATTTTTTAGCATGATTTTTTTATTAACTATTTATCTAAAAACTTAATTTTTTATAAAATATAATAGTGTCGTGCGATCTATATAGTTGACCCTACACCTAGTGAGATAATATTCATTAATTATTGTTGTACTATACTAGGGAAGAAGCAAAATTCTCTGGGATATAGCTATGACATCCAAAACTTAAAATGGGAGATTTCCCCTTAAACTTTTAAAAATAGTTAAAAAATACATATACGTTGTTTATTAAAGTTTATATGACTGTTAAATTAAGATGCAAGTCATAAATTCTGAAGAAATAAAAATTTACAAATAACACATAAATATAAAGTATTGCATATTTATGCGATAATTTAGTGAGTGAATATTACAAATCGAAATCTCAATATCAAAACTAAAATACGAGGAAATTGCACACGTAATTCCCCAATATATTATTATGAGATATATGATTTTTTTAACATATATATATAATACACACAATCATTAAAAACATTATAGAAGGCACTATACATAAAATTAATTAACAGCCGAATTCACACTAAAGAAAATAGAAAATTGTGGAGACACAATGCAAGCTCGTGGTGTGCTCCACCTTTTTCCTTTAATAGCTTACTTTTGGATTATTCATCTTATCTAAGATATTAAGTTAATCCAAGTTGCACGTCTTGTCCTTATCTTATTCTCTCTCTCTATATATATATATATAATAAGATTGTTGGGGTGCATAAGAGTAAAATAATTTGGTGATTGGGAAGCATGTGAAGTCCACTAACACAAGGTAGAAGAATCATTTGTTGAATGAGACCAAATTAATTAAATAAGGGTTTACAACTGCTAACATGCATGCATCTAGACGTGTTGTTGATTTTAAAAATGAGAGACAAGTTAGGTTATGCATATGTATGCTGTTGTAATAAGGGATTTTAATTAGTTTATAATTATTATGAAGAGTTCAATTAGTTCACAACCATTTACTTTTTAAGATCAGTTTGACCTAAAAAGCTTTTTTCTCCTTTTAGGCTCAATGACCTAGCTATCTCAAACCTCAGATGCTACCCTACTGGCCTGCCATGATATATATATATATAATGCATGAATGTAAGAAACTTAATTTAGTTTGACGGTATATCACGGTTTAAATTGTAGGAATGAGACAATACTTTACTAAATAATGCTTTAATATCACCATCCTTTATCTATAACTACATGAGTCAGATTCCATTCGAGAATTTTATTTTATATGGTTATGTAATATATAGGATTAAATTTGAAAATTGTGTTCAATTTAAGGTAATTTTTTTAAAGATATTTTTTATATTTACACAGATTGAAACTCAATACCTTATATTTAAACAATTAAAGTGTCTTCTACTAAGATCAAGGCCAACCTATTAGTTTTTAAGTATGGTTGTACTTAATAGGAAATAACTCTCATAGAAACCTTTTATGAGATGGTGTCCATAATATTTTATATTCAAACCAACATCTATTGGTACTTCAAACCATATTTGAATTGTATGAATTTAAACTTTTGAGGTAAAAGAAATTAGGTCATGCCATTTATTTATAAAAATAATTATTTGAATAAAATTAATACTATTGGTAGTTGACATACCTCCTAAAAAAATTAAACGGATAAATTGTTCTCATCTTAATTTTTATTAAAAATATAACTGCCTTAATCAATCCATTAGTAGTTTGCCATTAAAAATACTATATTATTTTTTATAGAGAAAATACTGTATTATATTTTAATTGAAATGTCTCATAGGAAAATTATATAACAAATTGTATAGTTTAGTGTTGGAATTGGAATTAATCTGAATAAAAAAAAGCACATATACAAGAAACTAAGAGAAAATTTAACACATGTTTAATTTATTAATGTAATTTAATCTCTTAAAACAAATACGTGTGTATCCAACCATTTAAAAAAAATTAACTCTGAAAATTTTGAAAGTGAAATTTATACTAATAATATTGTAGTTTAATAGTATAAACACTTCTTATAAGTGGGAGGTCATTAGTTCATTAATACCCCGCTTATAACATTAAATTATTAGTATATACCCCCTTTAATTTTTTTGGCTTAAATGCTACACCTCTAAATTTTTTTGGCCAAATATCCCCTCTCATTCAAAAACAAAAAAGAATATGAAAATTCCAAATCTCCCTTACCTGCTTCATGTAATATGAAAGTATCTATATCTTTAATTAGAATATATCTTAAAATTACAACTAAACTTTTATTATATTTATGTATACTTTCATATTTTTTTGGTATAATGTCAACATTCACTTGCGAACTGCCTTTTTCTTTTGAGAAAGATGGGAGGGCCATTCCAAACTAACGGAAAGGCTTAGATGTCGAGGATTAGGAATTAGACCATGCACTAAGTAATTATTTTCTAATAAGTCATATTTTAATTTTACACATCAAACTTCAGCATTTACAAATGGTTAGGACTTGTTAGTAATTATTTTGTTTATCTGAACCCTGTATGTAATTCTTCCTTTAAAAATTGAATTCTATTATCAAGCTTCGGATTCTCTTTCTTTTCACATACAACTTGAAAAGAAATAAATACCACTCCTGTATTTATTATGAGTTACTTGTACGAAAAAATATCCTAAATATAAGTTATTTGAAGATTTATTAATGACCCTTTTTAATTTTCCCCTAATTTATTTTTTGTTGAAAAATAGAGAGACAAGAGAGATTTAAGAATAATTTGTAAATGTGGAGTGATAACTTTTTTTAATAAGAGTAGATTTAAAACTTTTTTTATCAATCTAATACATATTTAATATATTTATTAGTATATGAGAATAAATTACAAGTGATTTATAGCTAATTTTTTGAAATAATAAACCCTTACTATGTATACATATAGCTTGTCTGTATAGGATTTTGAAAACGGGTTTAGGAAAAAAAGGGCATTTGGGTAGCTTATAAAAAAGGGCTTTTGGAGAAAATTTTATGAAAAAAAAGTGATTTTAAATAAATGAATGTTTAGATAGTTATTTCCAGAAGTACTTTTATTATTGGTAAATTACGAAAAAGGATGTGAGTATTAAATGAGGAGAGATAAGAGATGAGAGGAGATAGGGTGTGAGAAAAGAGATGAGAGAGAGTATAAGAAAAAGTAGGAGAGAGGAGAGAGAGTGTAAGAAAAAATAGGAGAGAGTGTATAAGAAAACGTGGAAGAGATGAGATATGGTATAAAAAAATTAGAGGTAATATAGTAATTGGTTAGTTCATAAGCTCTTTTACTGTTCCATAAGTTACTCTGATCAACTTATTTGAAACATTAGTTTTAAACCATAATTTGATCCAAAAACCCGTTTGAATAAATATATCTGTTTGTTTTAAAATTTCTCCAAATCTAAATTTTACCCAAAAGAATTTATAAAACCACAGTTTCCTATGGTTCCAAATAGGCACATAGTGGGAAGTGAATTTGATAGCTTGCATTAGGGGTGTATAAGAAGCCTATGGCCCATGGTGCCCATCTAAGCCAACTCAAATACTCTGCCCAACTCGATAAAAAATGGCTTAATAGAAAATGCACAATTTTGAGTAAGCCAATATTCGGATAGGACCAGGCATCAGACAGGTGTTGTTGCCCTACCCATTTGTTCATGCCCAATTAGTTAATGTTTTTACATATCAAAATTTGTAGATTACATATGATGTTTATTGGTGACTAAAGGAAAATTTTATAAATATGAGTAGTCAAGTAAGTAATTGTATCATTTAAAATTTATAATTAAATTGATTTTTTCTTTTTTTTAACTTTACTAACCACCATAATTTTTTTAAGATGTTTCACCTTTGTCAACTTTAGAGAGATTAATATAAAGTTACAATTGTAAACTACTTAGATTTTAATTTTTTTTTATATGTAATGGATTTTAAGACTTTAATTATTATCTTTTTATTACCTTATTCTTAATGGATTATATATATTATTTAACTCTTGAAGATATATAAATATGATATTATTTTAGAAGTTCATAATTATAAATTTTTTTCCACAATATGAGTAGGACATCACAATTTAGATATGCAAGTCCACCTGTTTAGCTCACCCATGTCTAACCCGAAATAGTTAGAATTTTTATTAGATAAAACTGAATATCAAGTTATAAAATATATTTTTTAGACAATACACTAAATAGGGGGACTATTATACCTAATCCTACTCATGTACAACTCTAACTTAGATGATGATGATATGGATTCCGAAGGAGTGGAGCATCGGATGACAGAGAAAGGTGTCGTATTGGAATGTCAAGGTGTCGTTTGCGGTAACAAGTGGCATCTGAAAGGGCTGTCCACTCAGTTACGTGACTGAATTTGCATGCTGTCGTTTGGTTGCTTCTGCATGCACATTTGCAACTTGCCTTCCTTTCAAATTACAATATTCTCCCTCTCCTCTCCTCGATCTTCTTTTTCCTAATTTTTTCACAACCTAAAATTAAAATTACAGACATTACCAAAAAAAAATTAGAGAGTAGAGAACACTATCAAATAACTACACATGTAATTTTAGTGCCAATTTGTTTAAAATTATTACAAAAAGGGATTTTGTTAGCTAAATATAATGAAATTATTAGAAATAGGGGGAGTTGTTGAGCAGACCTTAAGTTAATCATAATTTTTTGTTAAAAAATGTATTTTTAGATCATTTTGACAAGCTAAAAATATATTATATTACTTTTCCTATACTTAATATAAGAGTTAAATAATTTAAGTAGATTAATTAAAGAAATTATATAAATTAATTAATTATAATAAATATGACTTGAACTTTCTAAAATATCTTCCATATAAATTATATTATATAATGTATGAATTTATAAGTTAAATAAATTAGTTTTAAAAAAATAATAAATATAAAATATAATATGAACTATATATATAATCACTCGTATTTATCTTAAGGTTCCCTCCTACTTCCAATAATTTGTTTTATATTTAAATTAATTAAAATCTATTTTTTTAATCTTAACCAAACTCTCCCTTATCATAAATAGAAAATCATCCAGATTTTTAGTTCATAAAAAATTACAAGAAATACAATATATTTATGTATATATGATTCTTTCAAAAATATTTGCGATGTTTTCTATATCCAAATTTGTATGTTGGTATACCCAATTTCTCGTAGTGAATATCAATGAAGCAATATTTTTATTATAATTTCTTCTCTCATTAATCCATAAGGCAAATGAGTAGTTCTAGATAATCGTGTACATGATGCTACTATAATTTTTTTAATAAATCTAAACTATTTAATACCTTATTAAATCCTTTCGCCCAACCTTTTACCTAACTTTGCTTTTCTCATTAATCTTCAAAATCACTTTTTATACAAAATTTATTTTATAAAAATTATTCTCCAAAATCACTTTAAAATAAATTTTCTCTATAATATATTCAAAAATTAAACTAAACATACCCTAACACTATTGCAGCTTCCCAGGCATCTTAAACTTGGCTAAGCAGATGTCGTGAGACCGTAGGTTATACTTACGTTACGTCTCGTGGTAACGTTAATTTCTAGGAGCAACTCTTTGAGAGTCTTCCCAAAAGTTCAATGGATCAAAAGGAAAATAACGAGTTCAATTAACCTTAAAGTAATCAGATCAAAAAAAACCAAGAAGTAATTAATTAATTAATTATTAAGAGAAAAGTTTTCGGCGGTTGGTTGAGAAGGAGAATAAGGTCAAAATCAAAAGGCATAACTTCAAGTATTTAACTTTTAAGGATTGCTTCTTCTTTCTCATCGTGTTTGAAACAAACAGCCTATCTCTTTACCAAATCTGATGAATTAGGAAACAAAATTCTAATACGTACGTAAGCAACCGTGCAAACCAATATAGAAGCACCTAATTAATAATAATTGTTTCAAACTATAATTGGCGCAAAGAAAATAAACTCATCAAAGTCTTTCTTTTAAATTATCAAATTAACGTTAGTAGTATGGAAATCAATTTAAAAGTTTGACTAAAAATTTGAAATATATATTAAAATTATTTTTTAATTTTGAATAAAGATATGTGATTAAATGATTATTAAGTAATATATATGTTGAGGAGGAGCATTTTGGCCAAAATGATAAGTCAATATTGTGATAATGTGATTTAACTAGCTGGATAGATAGAAGTTGAATTATAAAATTAGAAAAGATGTTTATGCAATATATATTTTAATTTTAAGGGAGGTCCATATATGTTTTTAAAATAGAGGAGATGTATTTTACTCAAAAAGAAATTATTTGTCAATAAAAATTTAGATAAGTTAAACTTCAAGGCTCAGGAGTTAGATCAGGGTGCTTATATACATATATACTTACAAATTATTCATCAGTAACATGTTTACACTGACAATGGGGTTAAACCCAGATTTTTATGAGATATGAATTATATTTTTATTAATTAGATCAATCTTTATTTTCTCTTAGGAATCATTATAAAAAAAAAAATCTGTGGACTAGAATTTTATTAGGGTTGGTAGACAACAAAAATATTGCTATCATATAAATGCATGCATATATTCGATTTGCTTAAAGTGGTCCCTCGCTCTGGTGAAGACTAGGCATCTAAATTGTGGGTGATGTTCAATGTTCCTTATTCATCGACGATGTTTTATTACACTTTACAACTACGATAGTCGCACGCAGACATCTTGGAGAAAAAGTGTACAGTACTAGTAATATAGAGAGTCAATTTTCTAACCTATGTCAAGCGATATAAAATTTTACGAAATTTCTTTAAATTTTAAATTCGAGTGTTAAAAAAAATATGTGAGAGGAACAATCATAAATCCTGAATATATAGTTTAGCTAATTTGCAAAGATACGTAACGCTATAGAAAGTCAAATTCATGCGAAGAAGTAGCACGACATCATGGATCTTAATTGCTACAACGTTAAACTTTGTCAACTGCTGATTCAGTTCTTGTCTTTCTACAAAAGCCACCGGGCGTCTTTCTTCTCCAATGTCTTAGGCCGCCACTAGCCCACCACACCTCTTAGCTTGCATCACTCTTTAATTACGAGCATTGAATACACACATGCCCGCCGCTACACTACTATAGTTTAGTTTCTTCCATGATCACCAGTTCATCACCATTATAGTCAACTGGGCTTAACGTGAGAATGTGAGGCTGTTTCATACCTTGTGTGGGCGGAAACCTATACTATTTTCAAACTGATTTAATTTGTTTGTTTGTTTAATTTTTTTATTCATTTTTTGTCTCAAATTCCGTTCATTAATTTAAATGCAAAAATTAAAAAAATTATAAGAGAGACCATCTCAGACATTTAATCAATATATATATACATACACATACCAACGAGGGTTAATCCGAGTGGTAAATAGCTCAGTATCACTTAAGTGAGGTCTCGAGTTGAACCTTGGCGTATGCAGCCCGTTAAGAGACTTATCCACCATAACCAGGTGCGCGGCGCTGGTCAAATCCGGATATAGTCGAGGTAAAACTCTAGTAAATCGGGTAAGAAAAAAAAATATATATATATAGGCATTAAAGCAATGAGCACAATAGAATAACTCTACAGATGTTTTTCTTTTATCTAAATGCATTGATACTCTATAGAAACAAACACACCTTCGGCGCCCCAAGGATTAAAAAACACAAAATAAACTGTATACAAAGTTTAATAATAACAACTAATAAACTACCGTTAAATTTCACATAAAAAAAAATTGATTACCATGCTGAAATTGAACTGTTTTTATTTCCTTTTGCCCCCTTGAGAGAGAAAAATTGGTCCACCGTGCTAGCTAATTTGCCTTAGTGGTCAAAATAAAATAAATAAATTTTTAATGTAGTTTTATTATAATATTTATCTGTTATTTTAAACAAGGAGACATGTTCCTTGGGCATTATATATATATATATATATATATATATTGTAGAGTTTCAAATTAAACTCTATTAAAATAAATTCATTACTACTACACTAGTTTACAAATCAAACCGTAAAACCGAAACTGATCCATCCATTATTAATTTGGGAGCATAAAAAGCAGGGGGGGAAATACCAAATGAATGGGAAAACACGTGTAGCACCTGTGGCTGGCTATATTTTTAATTAATTAATAATGCAAGCTAATTAATTAATATATATAATTAACAAAGCTTGAGTGACTTAAACAATTCCTAGTTGGGCAACGTTGTGGTCCTTATATGATGATAAGTAACGCAAATTAGATTCTTAATTAGTACAAATTTTATACCTAAATCGGTCCATATCCATCATCCCCCACCCAAAAACCATTGTCTCACAGTGTTTTGTTTCTTTCACATTCCGCCCACAGTCCCATACCTAAAACCGGAAACCGGTCTCCGGTTTTCCCCTAAGCCGCTTCTTTTTTTATCCTCCCACACCACACCACCATTTCCCGAAAACCAGGAGCTTTCTCTCTTCTCTCTCTACTTTTTTTTTAAAAAATATAAAATTAGAAAAATTGTGTTGCGAGTCGGCCTGATTCCTCAATATGTGGCGATTCGACCGCACTCTGACACCTTAACGTGCCCGCCACGCGCCTCTTTCTTTCCTTCTTAAATTTTGTACCCATTTGCATGTGCCCCTACTGTCCCCTTATCAGATTAGATTACTTTTCTACCCTTCCCTTTGTTTGCCTTACGCGTGATAGATTCCGTGATTTTGAAGTTCAGATGAGAGTAGTATTGGAAATGAAAAAAGCCAAGCTGGCGATCGTATCGGCTTTCTGATTTAACACTAGAGGTCCAGAGAAGAGGGTTCTGTGGAGAGTTCCACGTCAGGTACGTCCAAATAAGAAAGGGCTATGAGTCCCCATGATTGGGAGTTGAACTCACGAACTAATTGTGAGAGTGGGGTTTGTTTCCCCTGTTTTCTTTCTGCTGCCTTAGTCTCCTTGAATATGGAAACTGGAAACCCATTGTTTGTGGTTTGATTTTAATACAAAAATAATTATAAAAAAACAAGCTGCGTCCTCAGCACCTGAAAATATATAACCTTACCCACGGCCTCGACATTCACAATTCACAGTCCGCAAACTTCCCTAGCACCTTCTTCTACATCTTCTTCTTCTACAGTATATTCACAAATCTGCTTCTTCTTCGTCTTCCTTGTTCTATGATTCTGAACTTGTTCGAAAATGCGGATGAGCTGTAATGGATGCCGAGTTTTGAGAAAAGGTTGCAGTGAGAATTGCAGTATAAGGCCGTGTTTGCAGTGGATTAAAAGTCCTGAGTCTCAGGCAAATGCTACTGTGTTTCTCGCCAAGTTCTACGGCCGAGCTGGGCTCATGAACCTCATCAACGCCGGTCCTGAACACCTTCGTCCTGGTTAGTTTTTCTAATCGAGTTCGTTCATTATTATTTTTCTCATTTTCTTTCCGAATCCTGAAAATTTTGATTGTTTGTTCGGAGTTTTGATCTGTTTTGTTTGTATTACTGCAGCGATTTTTCGGTCTTTGCTATACGAGGCATGCGGGCGGATAGTTAACCCGATTTATGGGTCCGTCGGTTTGTTATGGTCCGGGAGCTGGCAGCTCTGTCAGGCCGCCGTGGAAGCCGTCTTGAAGGGCGCTCCGATCACGCCGATCACCTCCGAGGCTGCCACCAACGGGAGGGGCCCACCTCTCAAGGCCTACGACATACGCCACGTGTCCAAGGACGAGAACGTGGCCGCGTCAAACGATGCTCCACGAGTCGTCAAGACTCGCTCGAGGTTCAAGCGCTCCGTCGGCGGCGGCGTCAAGCCGAAAGACAACGACAACAAAGCAGCAACCGGCTCGTTATCGGCTGAGCCCGCTCCTCCCGTACTTGATGCTCCAATCAATTCCTGGACCGGATGTTTTTCTGCTAAACCGGCTGTGCACCGGTCGGGAAGTCACGAGTCATCGCTGAGCCACCAGTCGGAGGCGGTGAACGAGAGCAGAGAGATAGAGAGAAAGAGCATGATCTCCGTGGAGACCGCCGAGACATCAATCCTCTTCCGACACGAGCAGGAATCCACCGGGAAGGCCAGTGAGCGAACGGTCGATGAAACAACCGATATAGGCCTAGAGTTGACACTAGGGTTCGAACCAACGTTACGTGCGAACCACGTGGTACCAGTGAAGAAGAGGAAGATCGAGTTCCAGAATGGTGAAAACTGGTCATCATGCAAAATGGACCTCGGACTTGAGTTCTCGGTTTGAACCGATCCAACTTTAAATCCGGTTTTGTCTTGATCGGCTTTTCAGTGTGTTTATTTAGAGAAGAGAAAAGAGTAAATTTTTTTCTCTGTTTTTTTTTGGCTCTGTGAATTCTCGGGGTTGTACAAAAATGGTGGTTATGTAGAGAGTAAAGAAGAAAAGGATAGTGGAAGAGGGAGAGGGACTGAACTGAAAATGAAATATTTTGTTGTTTCCGTGTATGTAACGCGGTGTCGTTTTACTGCTGTGTTACTGAGGGAAAAAGGTTTTAGAAAGAAATTGAAGGGCATGATAAATAAAAGGAGCTCAGATGAGATGTTTTTAACAAATTTGTCCTTTTTTTTTTTATCAAACAATTATTGATATTGATTTGAATTCAATTGACAAAACCGGGTTATCAGTTTATTGCCCCATTACTGAGTCTTAATTAATGTTTACCTTTTTAGGCTATTGATAATTAAGCTTTTAAAATAAGTTGGAAAGACCAAGAGCCTTGCTCAGCCCTAGTTTTACATTGTTATTTGTTAAAAATTAATTAAATATGAATTGCTAACAAAAGTTAGCATATATAATAAATAATAAGCTCATATCTTATAATATCGTGAGTTTAATTTTTACTGTCATCGTGAGAATTCTTTTAGCAGATGATTTTGTAAGTTCTCTAAACATTTTTTAAATTTTAGGGTTATATCTTAACCTTGATAAAAAATCGGTACTGGACATACTTAAATTTTTTTATATTAAAAAAATAACATTACATTGTTGACTGATGTAAAATATTAATAAGATATTTTGACTTTGCAATCTCAGAAGGTTTTTAAATATTTTATTGAGCTTAAAATTTAAAAGATTTTCAAACATTACACAGCTTTCCAAGTTTCAACTGATTTTATTTCCCACTATTTACAACCAACCAAAAAGACATTTGTCAAAAAATTGCGTAATAAGACATTTGACAAATCACAAGTTATTTTTAGTTTAGGTTTTAGGATTTTATAAAATAATTATCTAACAACTTCTAGATTTAGTATTAGAAGAGCAGTGATAATAAGACCTGCCATTTTTTTTTTCGCAATAAGAAGAGATGCCTTTTATTTTATATGTCAATATTGCAATTTTTTATAAATATTACTCCCTCGTATTTTTCTTAATTACAAGGGCATGTTAACAACTTGATATAAATTAAGAAATTCAATTAAAAAGTATTTAAATAAAAAAATTTAAAAAAATTGTAAAAAAAGACAATTATATTATATATGGATATTGATTTTTAATTTTAATATTTTATATTATATGGACATTGATTTGATATTACTGTGGATGGAATCAGTGGGCATGATATGCAAATTAAATACTATTAAACTGAAATATGAAAAAGAAACTTAAAAAAAATAATATGGTGCATTGAACTCTCCCATGTTTTCTCAATAAAATAAGCTCTCTCTCTCTCTATATATATATAATGGAGAAAAGTTAACTTTGTCTATATATAAATTTAAATTTAAATTATTAACAATTTTATGCAACTCCATTATATTTAGTTCACTCCATGCTTTTTTTATACTAAAACAACAATTTAGATGGGTTTAGTCATAATTTTTCACTAAAATTAGAGCACAGCCTCCTCGACCTATGAAGGATTACTTGATGATTACAAAGATTAGGTCAATATTACAAAGATTACTTGATGATACAGTGAAATCCGTTTTCATTAGGTCAAGAAGGATTTACTCTCTCTCCTGGTAGACGCTCCTTCCCAAAACTTAGATAAATTAAATCCTATCATTAATATAGTTTAATAAGTTTTTTTTTTTACATTCTTCCGTATTTATAGAGCTAACTAAACATAAAAATTAACCCTCAAAATTAGGGGTGTGCATGGGTAGGGTAGAATGACCCCTACCTATAAAAAGTATGAGATGTATTTTGTAGCCTTATGCCCAATAAAACCCTAATTATTTTAGGATTGGGCATGGACGGGCTTATATGACCAAATTATAATACCCTGTTCATATTGTAAGAAAAAACTTATAATTATGAACTTTTAAAATAATATCATATTCATGTCTTCAAGAGTTAAAGATTATTCATAATATATTAAGAACAAGGAATAAAAAAGATAGTAATTAAATTTTTAAAATATATTGTGTCAATCTCCCAAATTAGACACGAGGATGCAACATCTAAAAAAAATAATTATAATTTGTAATATAATCATATGATAATTAGTACAATTAAAAAAGAAAGAAAGAAAGAAATCTAACTAGTTATAAATTTTAAAAGATGTAACTTACCTAATCAATCAAGAGGGGATGCGTTAGAAGCTTCATAATCTATTTAAGCTTGTTCATCACATTCAACAACAAAAACAGACAAAACATCACATAGACAAATATAGAAAACTTTACCAATGATTTTATTGAAGTACAATTGAACATTAAAGCATATTATGGGCAGATGCAAAATAATAAAGCAGAAAACACAGATAGCAAACATGTATCTTTTCATAAGCAGAAAACACAAAACTTATCTTGATAGTTATTTGATAGCTTTTTTACTAACACTACAAATAGATCCTAAAGAAATTATTTGACCATTACCCATATCTACATAATTTTATTCAGGAGCTATGAATCAAGTATCCAAGAACTTGGCATATGAATGGGCAAAGGATAACATTCGTGTGAATAATCAGAAATTGGCATATTCCCATTCATCAACACCATCTCCAAAAACTGATAATCAGATAACTTCTCACTCATATTTTAAATGTATATTCATCTTATATTCAACCTTGTGTTAGATGCAATAGCTTTGATGTATCCCAAGCAAGATGCAATAATAAATCATAATGTTCCTTAAACAAAAGATATTTATTTGCCAGAACTAGAGAGCAGTAGAAGTACAAGAACAAATTGATATTTGGTAAACATCCATTTTCACAATTTAAAAAAAATACATAAAGAAGAAGGAAATAACAAGAAGAAATGGACAAACCAGATATAGAAGCAGATCGGAGAACGAAGAACGGATAATAGAGAATGAGAACTAGATGCTAAATGTCGATGACGCAAATGGAGAACGCTGTTGTTGGAGACTCGTAGGTTAGAGAGGTCAAGGGTGTGGAACTGTCGACTGGTGTTTGGTGAGAACCGGAGGTGGAGAGTTGCACACAATACAATGAAGAGTGAACATGACACTAGATAAAAGAGTAGCTCCTCAATTGATGGTTGACTAGTACTCAATTAGGTTCCTTATGGCAAAACAATTAGTTAAAAAAATATATAATATATATATGGTCAGATTAAATGGGCAGGTCCGACGTTTAGCTTAACCCAAAACAACCCATTTATACCTCAAACCAAGTTTTTTAGACTACATAAAGTCATTTTTTCTAGGGTTCAAGCGGATGAACTAGGTTCTTGGCCATTATACACGCCCCACTCAAAACACATTTCGGCCGGCACAAAGATTTAGAAAAACGTAGTGTGCTATTTTTCTGTTTATTTCATTGTTTGTATTTCTTTAAATTCTTTTTGTTTTTATATTTTTACGATTCAACAACTTTTTCGAACTGTTATCATTTTGTATTTCATAAAAATTCACCTTTGCTCCTATAATTCTATACAAATTTTTAGTTTGATATCTTAATTTTATAAAGTATATTTTCAATCCTCTAATCCCAACACCCTTAGTTTTAAATGGAATTTTTTATGCTTATTTTTTAAAAAGTAAGCTTAATATGTTAGTATTTAAGAATCTTTTGCCAACATTTTGATAAAAAAATTTATAAATTAAGAGACTAAAATGTAACAGTATGAAAATTTAAATGATCAAAATGCAATTTGTAAATTTAAATTAAACTTTTAAAAGGGGTATTGTTATGAGTTATACTTCAGGGAGCCTCACCAGTGAAATGCAATTTGTAAATTCAAGAGCATGTTCCATCCAATAGGAGTTAGTCTTTTGGGATAAGATCTTTCTTTAAATTTGTGATTATAACATGGAGCTATCTCCCTTTACTTCCTATATAATTTCTCAGTAGATCTTAAGGTTATTGTGAAATTTGAATTCGTTTTTTAAAGACAAGGTAGGAGACAGCACAAGTTGAGATAATTTTATGGGTAATTACATTATTTTATTTTCTTATTTACGACTAGAGCAATTGCCACACTCAATTGAAGAAAATATGCAATACACCGAAATATGAGAAATAAACAAATAAATAACAGTAATAAAAAAATACACCCAGTTGATGAAATAAATCTAGCAGTAGAAAAACCCATAGTCCATAAATTCAACTAGTAAAAAAATGAGATATACAATTATTTGGAGCGTATTCGATCCCTAGAGAATACTACTTTGTTATGGTTCTAGTAGTGTCACTTAGGGAGATATTCTAGTTCTTAAGTGTTTAAATTTATACCTGAAGATATTTGAAAATTTACCTTACTTAATATTAATATTGTCAAAAGGAATAGAGAATATTTGCTCTGCACTTAATAGTGGGTGACTCTAAATTATTTTTAAAAATTTATGTATCAACAAACAAAAATCTAACAGCAGAAGTGAACCTACGGGCCAGGGAATAGGCCCAAAATATAAATCTAATCGAAATTGAGATGTCTAATAGACTTCAATAAAACAAAAGTCCACTAACACTAACCATAATTATTCAAAAAGAAGACTGCATCAAGAAAAGATTAAAATTACAAATGAAATTCCAAAAACAAGATAAAAATAAACAAAATTCAATAATTTTTACGTATTTTTTATATTTTGGTGTATTTATTATTTAAAAATACACAAACAAAATACAACATCTAGATCATTGTTTGACATACATGTTTCTTTTGGGTCATCTAATTGATGAGGTTTTTTCTTTTTTTTGGAAAAAATCCAATCAATGAGTTGAAGATTGAGGCATCCAATACTCTTCTATTTTGGGGAAAACATTAATCATCCCTCGTTCAACTTTGGGCTAAAGTATAGTGATACAGTTTGGCCCATGCATTTTGTAATCATGTTCAAGATACAAAAAATAAAATATGTAACACCACTAACATGCGCTTATTATAGTGGAATTAGTTTTGGCACATGTCACCAACAATGGTATAAGTGATAAGTGACTCGATATTGTTTAAGTGAAGTCTCAAGTTCTAGCTTTAACATATGTAAAAAATTTCCGTTAGAAGACTCACCCACCATAGCCAAAGGTGTAATGCGGGTCAGATTCGGATATAGTCGGGGCAAAACTCTGGTGAATCAAGTGAGCAACAAAAAAGTTTTGGCATAGGTCTCAAATTTAAATTTGTGTGAATACAAAAAAAGTTTTTAAAAGATATATCCCCAATCGAGCTTAACAATGCTAGAATCTGACTCAATTAGATAGCTATATAAAAAATAAATATCTAATACTAATGAGAGTTGGGCTATCATAAATATCTAATACCCATATTTAGTTTGGATGCATATATCCCCTATGAATGCATTATAAATTATTAAATTTTTTATTTAATAAAAGATTTAGTTTGGATCAAGTAGGAAAATTTGTTTAAATGGTAACAATTGAGGTAAAAAAACCTTTTATGGAAACAACACCAATGATCCTAAATGAAGTGTGCTTTTTGCAAATTTCTTTTAGGTGTGACTAATTGATATCCGGTATAATTGATTAGATTTAAATATCATCGAATTTTCTCAAATAACATTGCAGCTTAGTAATATGAAAGTTCCCTTATAAATGAAAGATAGTGAATTTTTTTTATTTATAACTTCAAGTTGTTAGTGTCTACTTTTTTTTTATTAAATAAATAATATTATTAAATTTCTTAATGTAATTCTTTTAGAATAAAAAACAAGGATATATATATATATATATGTTTTTTTTTCACTTGAATTGATTGAACTTTTCTTTGAGTTGTACTAAATTAAGTTTGATAAATACCACGTAAATTATATTTCTATGTTTTCTTCACTAATGATTATGTTGTAGAGGTATATATACTCTCCAAAAGGAAATAATTAAATACAAGGAATCACTCATCGTATTGTATCCTTATACAGATAATGTTCGTATTCTGCGACACAGTTACGTGGACCATAATTCAGTACAATATCTTAGATACGAATCATAAGGAACACTAATCTCCCTTCTTCATCATAGTGACTGATAATTATAAAGGTAGCTTTAGAAGTTGGTGACATTACGTTGACTTGGAATGTGATACAACCTTCGACCACTTGTATGTTGTACCTACAAAAGTACAATAATAATCCTTCTCAATTTGCTTGTCAGTTGAGGGTCAACTCAAACTCAGCCATGCAATATAATTAATTTCTTACCCCACAAAAAAAAAATTAAAACTTCACAGCAATAATATTGTGAATGAAAATTCAATTTATATGAGATATATTGTAAAACAAAAAGGTCAACTGGGTATACTGCAACAAGAAGTGGTAGTGTCCACTTGCCCACTCAAAAGCCAAAATGGCGCTTACTACTGTTTAAGTGAAGGTGGCTCCTAGTTATTTGTTGTCTAGGAATATATGGTTGATGATTTTTTAATAATAATAAATAATGCTGATATTTTTTTTAGAAAAATTATCCATAAATACCTGTTTGAAAAATTAGTTACCTGACATTACCTGATATATTTTTATATACAAAAAGTATTATCAGTACTTAAATTTAATTAACATTAAACAATTAATTCTCTAAACATGTATCTATGGGCAATTTTCTTATTTATTTTTCAAACAATAATAATAAGTTTATTTTTATCCAAAGAAGGATCGATATTGGGAAGCTCACTAGGTTTTATGGGCCAATATATGTAATGGCTTGTCATTTCATTGTGTAATAATATGATTTGTTATATATACACTCATCAACTAATAAGTTGACACCGATAATAAGAAATAGATTTATATTTTATAAATATATTATCATCATGACAGCTCCTTTATGCAATCTCAGAAGTCCCATATAAATGCTATTTGAGTTCTAAAACTGTGTCATGATCTTAGTGAATGATCGATATCGAATTTATCCAAATTTTTTTGGTAAGCATATATGTATATATATAGACACTCATCATCACATTGCTTATCAGTACGATATGTCCTTCCTTTATTCAGCTGTCACTTCCAGAATCCCCAGTGCTCCAACTCTAACCAGCAATCCAATTTGCCTCCTTCACCACTACAAATTTCATATATATCTTCGTTTTTTCTTTTAAAAAAAAAGTTGTGGCTGGTGTTAGTTAGTTATAGATTATTCTTTTAATTTTCACCTTTTCCTTTAATATTTTTTATAAACTAGCATGGCCCCATACATTAGCATGGATTATGAATAGTATATCTTACTACAATTTCTTCTTGTTTTATTAAATTTTATATTGATTACACATCTGTTATTGATTTGAAAAAGCAAATTGTTTTGATAAGTTTTTGGCTAAGATTAATGTGATTTTCATTTTACAAATTACATGTAGTTGTCTAAAAAATGAGCTTCACATGACTCATTAATAATATAATTTATTAAAATTTATTCTAAAAATATATTAAGTCCTTTTGGTTAATGAAATTTCTAAACGTAGACTTTTTACCGATTTTATCATAATATTTTGGAAGACTATAAGAAGAAAAAATAGTTTTAAAAAAACTTTACAATATAACCCCTAAAAATGTTATTTCTTCTTCTTCTTCTTCTTCTTCTTGTTTTCATATTTAGGTTCCATTTTTTTTTCTAATATGCTGTTGGCTGGGTGGGTTGGGGCTAAATGACTATAGCTCAACTACTTTAACCATTCAACCCAACCAATTTACCTGTTTAATTAGTCTTTGGATTGGCCTAACTTAGCTCCATTTGATTAAACATTACCTTACCGACTAGACCAATATACGTACACCTCTATAAAAATACTATAAAATATTTCAATTTCAATGAGCAATGATAAAAGATGCATTATCAACTGTAAATATAATGATTAAATAATAAATTAAAAAAATAAATTATACAAACATTTCTTCTACAAATAATGCATCTCATGGAGCAAACCAAATCATGCCACATGCCTCACTGTTCATTTAATTTGTCATCACCTGAATTGATGATGATAGCGATTCCTATTGTCATTATTGCTAGTAGTAATATTGGCCCATACATGAACTTTGATATATACTTTAGCCACTTAACTTGTGCCACACGTAATTTTTGGCCAATTTCAACTAATTTTAACAAATTAAAGTTTGGATAAAAATCTGTCATGTGATTTTATATTTGGATATACCTTTATAAAAAAAGTCAGCTTGATAAAAATTTATTTAAGTAATATATTGAATAGTCAGTTTTATAAAGTTTAAATTTAAAAAAACAAAAAATTAAAATAAGTAACTTCAACTTTAAAGTAGATTTTAAAAAGAAAAAAAGTCAGTTGCCAAACAATCACTTGCCATGCCCCCAAGATCATACTAAACATTACATATTGAGTTAAAGTGACTTTTCACTATAGGAAAGTAAATTTAGTTGGCATCACTTTACAAGCACTTAACATAAATTTCCTTGATGAGCTCCATTGTCTAGCACAGCATATTTCCTCACTTAAAGATAATTTACATAAGTACTTATAAATCACCTATCATAATATCCTCACATTAATAACAAGACTTACAACCCATGTCTTTAAATGTTAAGGATCAAATTCTTTTTCATACTATTTTCTGGATTCTATTAATAAGTATATAATTTCGGGGTTTATGGCTGCCACTTCTAGCACATAGATCTCTTATAAGAATCGAACTCGAGATCTATAAGGATCTAGTAAATTCTTACACCGCTAGACTAACTCTATATTAGTAAAGTATCAAATTCTTCCTAAGTACTCCTCTGATCCTATATTTATAAGTCTATTCCAATATATTTTACCTAAACTAAAAAATATTAAACCTCATTAACTATATTTTAAAATTCAATAACTTTTTAACTTTACACATATTTAATATATACTTTACCTCAATAATACAAAGTCAACACAATAATAAATAAAAGTTAAATGTATATTTATATAAAAAATTTAATGATATGACTTATAAATAGAATCAAAATAAATCTTCTTTCTATGCCTTATAAATAGGATATGAGAAGTAATAAACATAAAATCCTTGCAATTGAAACAAAACTCTTCAACTAAAAGAGAATATTTTAAGAGGGGATACATACAAATGTAACAAAATCAATTGATAATGAGAATAGTAAAAGGAGAGGCATGAAGGGCAGTGGAGAGTTGATAAAGGCGAAATTACACAAAATGACATGAAGTCAAAAGGACGATGATGATGATGATGGAGGACACAACATGCACAAATTGGCCACAAATTGCATGAGAAATATATTCATTCATTCACAAGTGCTTTTTATCTAAAACGTGTATTATTATTATATAAAAGTAGTAGCTAGAGATTGTGTAATATCGTTTTGGATCCAACAAAAAAGAAAAGAAAAGAAGACATTTTTCGCAGTTTCTGTATGATTTGTATGTGTCGGCAAAACTCTGAATTGTCATGTTCATCAATTCCTTGAAATTGTGCCGATTGCGCCACTTGCTCACACTAAGCATTCATTCCAAAGTTCTCTTTTATAATTAGTGTCTTACTATAACTTGCTTTAAGTTTGTTTCACCAAACCTCAACTATATACTAACGTTTTATTGGATCTTCATTTGTGTAGAAAATATATACGGGAAAGGGGAAAGAGGAAGAAGAAAAATGAGGGATGAGAGAGAAAGGGAAGAGGAGGAGGAGAGGGAAAGAAGAAATTTTTATTCAATAATCAAGTCAAATTTGAATAATTCAAATTCAAATCTAAATTAAATCCTAATCCTAATTTTAAAGATAAAGATAATTAGATATCCTAATATTTTTGTTATAAAAACTTTATGTAAATTAAGTCACATGATTCATTTGAGTCAAAGCATGCGTCTAAATTTAAAGAATAGTTACATAAATATTTATATATTACTTATTAATAAAATTATCATATTAATAGTTAAATTTAAACTCATAATTTTAAATATTATGTATCAACTCCTTATTAATAACTAAATTAATATTTGCTGGCACTAAATATTATAATTTATTAAAATAAATTTAAAATAATCCTAAAAAAGAAAGAAGACGATAATGATAATAATAACCTAATTAAATTTTAATTGATATACTAAATATCTTTATTTAAATAACTATGATAGGTAACTCTAGATATCTGAATTAAATCTTAATTAATTATTATCTCATATTTCACCGCATAATCATTTTGGTGAAAATATAGTGATTTATTTTGGTAAATTCTGTAAAGAAGACATATAAAGATATTGAGATGAGTTGTATATCCGTAGTGTATGGATCATTGTCTTATAGAGTACAGACATAATTAATCGGTAACAGTATTCACCGTTTCGATTGGTCATATACACTGTACATATAAAAGTAAATGCCTTATAATTTTAAAAATATATTTATAAAAAAATAGCTTTTAAACAACTCATACTAAAAAAATTTAAAAAAAATTATAAAAAAAATAATTTTAAATAAATGAATATTTGGATAGTTATTTTTAAAAATACTTTTATTATTGGTAAATTATGAAAAAAGATATGAGTATTAAATGATGAGATATAATATATAAAAGGAGAGATGATGTAAGAAAAGAAAGGAGAGAGGGTGTAAGAAAGATAGTAAAGAGGGTGTAAGAAAAAGTAAGAGAGAAGAGAGAGGGTATAAAAAAGTAGGAGAGAGGAAATATGGTGCAAAAAAAAAATAGAGGTAATATAGTAATTGATTAGTTCATAAACTCTTTTACTGTTTTATAAGCTACTCTATAAGCTACTCTGACTAGCTTATCTGAAACCTTAGTTTAAAATTATGGTTTAGTCTAAAAACCCGTTTGAACAAATATAACTGTTTGTTTTAAAATTTTTTAAAAGTTAAATTTTGATAAAA
This sequence comes from Leucaena leucocephala, assembly GCA_037074615.1. Classification (NCBI taxonomy): domain Eukaryota; kingdom Viridiplantae; phylum Streptophyta; class Magnoliopsida; order Fabales; family Fabaceae; genus Leucaena; species Leucaena leucocephala. Next base: position 32,349,102 of record CM073520.1, on the reverse strand, counting down.
CCTATATTAAAAATCTAAATTTTGTGGGTTGCCAAACACACTAAGTGCGTGTTTGGCATTACGTTTAGGAATGAATTTTGGGACAAAATCTCGGTTTGAAAAAATTTCACACAAACATCAATTTTTGTCCAGAATTGATTTTGAAACAAAACCTCGGTTTGCAAAATTTTTTGCCAAACAGCCATTTTTGTCTAGAATTGATTTTGGGCAAAACCTCAGTTTGAAACCATAGTTTTGAATAAGCTATTGAAAATGGATTTTGGAACTGTAAAAGAGCTTATAGATTATCTAATTACTATTTTACTCCTACTTTTTTCTTATACTCTCTCTCCTCTCTCTCCTCTCTCTCTCCTCTCCCTCTCTTTCTCCTCTCTCTCTCCCCTCTCTTCCCTCTCTCTCCTCTCTCCTCTCCCTCCCTCTCTCCCCTCTCCTCTCCCTCTCCCTCTCCTCTCTCCTCTCTCCTCTCTCCTCCCTCTCTCTCCTCTCTCCTCTCTCCTCTCTCATACTTTAATCAAATCATACCCTTTTTAGTAATTTATTAATATAAAAAGTGATTCTACTATTAATCATCCAAACATCTCTATTTGCAAAATCTATTCTTCCCAGAATCTATTCTCCCCAGAATCTATTCTCTAAAATCTATTCTTCCCAAAATCTATTCTTTCCAGAATCTATTCTCTCCAGAATCTATTCTCCAGAATCTATTCTTCCCAAAATCTATTCTCCAAAAACTAATCCAAACATACCCTAAATATCAAGTTGATTAAAACGTGGTAGATGAACCAATTTTTTCCCTTCATTAATTTATTCTAATTTATTTAAAATTCATAATATATTTATATTTATGAACCAAGTTTGATGGTGTTGATTATTGCTGAAAATTCCATGTATATTTATTGTCCAAAGGTACTTAAGATTTGTTTAAAAACTTAAATACCTAAAATTTATTTAAAGATCTAGATCTTTAATTGGGTACAAATTATTTTCAGCAAGTGTAACTCTTCTTTTATTATATGTAATATATTTTTAGTTATGTATAAATATCTTCTATTCTAATTTTTTTATATATAGTTAAAGATAAATTGTACACAGTTAAAAAAGAGTTATATCAACTAAAGATAAATGGTATAAACCCTATTCCAGATGTAAAATAGAAGACATATGAATATAGTTAAAGATAATTAAATAATATACAACTGAAGAAGAGATGCAATTGCTCAAGGATCCTAAAACTTAGTTCATAAATATAAAAAATTGAAAGTTAAATACGAATTTTTCAGAAGAACCAAATTTTTTCTTGATTAATTTACTATAATTTATTTAGAAATTCATAATATATTTATATTTATGAATATAAACAAAATTTTCTATTATTCACTCTTTTTTTGGTCCGTATGGCCCAATGGAAAAGCCGAAAAGTTGGCGAGCATATACAGTGGCAGCCAACTTTGAAAAAAAGGATCATATGATGCACGTTATTGCATTGGTGTCCATTATTCAACAGGTGGTCAGTTGGAAAATCTCACAACCAAATCCTAAAAACTTTAAATTATCATCAAAAGAATATATAGAAAATGTAATTATTTTTAAAGACTAAAGCTATTATTGATTATTGAATTTTACAAACATAGTTTCTTAAAATTTAATTGTAACTTTTTTATTTAATTAATAAGAATATAAATCTCTTTTAACATTTAAAGTGTAAAAAGATTTTTTCCTCTTTTTAACAAGTGTTTTTTTTAATTTAAATTTTTAACCTCTTGAGAGCACCTACCATATTAACCGACAGCTTGTGGGTTAATTATAATTTTCTAATAAGCTTTTAATAATAAAAATATAATTATAATATATATATATTAAAATATAAATCGTGTAATATGCTTTTTCTCCCATTGAGAATGTATACGTGTAGATCACTTTTTGATTGATTTGCCAACATCCCACAAAATGCAATAAACATGCCAAAATCAAACACAATCTCAAAGACATTTCATATCAAAATTGTTCAACTCTAACGGATTGGTTGGCAAGATTTTGCTGGGATTGTCTCTGGCATCAGTCAAACAAGTATCAAACCTTTTGGATTTGCAACAGGTCTTTGATCAATTATATATATAAATTGCTCGACTATCGCATCACTATCATTTTCTGTAGACTTTTCTAAGTTTTAATTTGGAACTTTTTCTCTAGACCTCCATGTCAACTTGTTGTTGCTTCTTTCATTTTTATAATTAACTGCATTTAATTTTTCTGCCTCCATTATCATCAATATTTGACCCTCTAATGCTGACTAATATAGACCAGGGCACCAGGGTTATCTCAACTTTTATTTTACTAAAAAAAATTAATATAATATACATACATATATTGGGAAAGGATCCGCATTTTAACTTATTTCATACTCTTGATGATAAATCAATATATAGATAAATATGAGTTTAGTGCATTTTGCATGAAATCAAACAAATAAAGTTATGTTTATGGTTTATATATGAATAATATGACTTGTAATATATTTTATATTATATATATTATCTTGTTACATTGATTTTCACCTATTTTAAATTTTTGTTGCTGGATTGGTCAGAATAAATGTTTATAAAGCATTATGATATTTGAATTTAATTAAATATTTTTATATTGATAGTTGACATCCTATACTATTGAGTTAACTTTTAGCATGATCAAAGCCAATTAGGAGGTAATTCTTCTTAGAGTATTTTCTATATTTATACTGATTCAAACTTAAAATCTAGTATTCAGATAACTATAACCTCTTTTACTATGACTAACACTGGTTGGTTTAATTAGATCGTGGAGGCTGTGAAAAATTATTAATTAGGGATTTTTCATGACTTGTTTTATTCAAATATATTTTTTTACAAAAATAGACCAAATTTTTTTGGCTTAAACCAAAATTAGTTTCATTAAACAGAATAAAGAAAGCCAACTACTCACATGACTACCACTTATAGAATTTCAAGCAAACGAAGATGGAAAGGAATACACTAAAAAAAAAAGGAAATATATATTGAAAGCGAGAAACAAAAGCAAACTGATCACATAACAAGGAAAAGCATCAACTAATACCTTTTTTCTTGTGTATTAGTAAGATTCAAAATTAAAATAACTTTCAGAAAGAACGGAAGATAAGTTTTTCAACTAAAATAATAGTACATCTTCTCAATAATAAATATTGGCAATTTAATGGATTATATATATACATATAAAACAATGGTCAATACCAATATATAGTTGGTTTAGCGATATAAAGTCCCACTAAATGCCTTTGAATCTCAAGTTCATCTCCAAAGAAGATACATGTGCTAGAAAAAGCAACTATGAACCTTGAAATATGATTAATCCAAAAAAAAATACTCGATACTAGTTAATAGTATAAAAAAATTATAGTATAAAAAAATTAGTCGATTGATCAACATGCATAAACCTAATCATAAACAAGTGGTTCAAATTGTATAGTCTCTATATCCACACTTAATGTTTGATGTACTGTGGTTGGGAGACACAGTACACCTTATAACCATTAAGCCCAAAGACACACATAACACAGTACCACTTCTTCTCAATCATTATATATGATATCTCAATTCATGTTCAAGGTGATAAAACAATCAAATCCCATCATAATGTGTGGATCATAGTGCGTGTGTGAGAGAGAGTATAAAACCGAACACAGGACCAAGGGGTTGAAACTCCTTTTAATAGAGATATGATATACTAATTCAATGCTGTGACAATGATTAAGATCAAAACTTTTATTAAACTCTTTCTAATCAAAATATTGACAATTTGTTGCTAGAAAGAGGTCAAAATAGAAATCAGACAGCCCAGGATCATAATAAATAAGATATATTATTCCATGTTTATATTTCGAAGCTTAAAACAAAGTGAAATCATAATTTAAATCACACAATAATTGCCCAAAAGAATGTTTAAGGTAGGGATTAGCTATATATATGTTGAAAGAGACAAAGTGGTAGCAAAGAAGGCATTTATTAAATAATAATGGCATTCCACTGAATCACACAAGCAAGTGTCGATCGTGGGAAAAAGGACCAAATTGAAGAGTTTGATTTATAAGAAGAAATATAATATATTGGTCTCTCGTGAGTTCCTTTTGAACTGAGAGGCACTTGATGGTTTCAGTGCAGTGTTTTCATTATTATTAGTATTATTGTAATTTCATGTAAGGTTTTGTGGTAATGAGACAGTGGTAGGGAAGAGATGGTGGAGAGATTGATATATAAATGGTGGACCATGATTTGACGTTTCATAGCAAATTGACCATAAAAAATCACATTAAATAACCGATTCAATATTTATAATTAAGCATAGGCTTATCGTCTCAATAATTTAATATGGAGATAGGAGATCCCTTAGTCATTCACATTGGGAATGTTATGCTTGTGTCTGATTCATGCTATTAAAATCTAATTTTTTGTTTAGTCGAGTTTTAGACGGGTTGTTTAGGTTAAATTTTTGTATCCTTTTCTTCCCTTATTCATTTTTTGATAAGGGTCAAATGAAAGCGTACACAATATATATATATATATATATATATATATATATATATATATATATATATTAGCACACAAACACTTACACATATTGGCATAGGCTCCAAGCTGTGACTTACCCTCATAGGGGGAGGAGGTAAGTGCCAATTGAAACCAAAGGTTCTTGACAAATTTTCTTCCCTTGTCGAACATGAAATAACGTGGTTGTTTTGAGTAAAAATATGAAAATGATTTTCACTGTACAAGGCCTTACAAGGTACAACTATAATTATGAACCTAAACTATTGCATGGTGAATGTGTGGGGCAAATGGGAGAAAATTATTAGCTTGAGGCATGATAATTCTGTATCATTGAGGATATTTAATCTGCCATAGATATTCAAACAGGAGATCATTAATTAGAATTTTGATTACATCAATATTTAGACTAACTTAACTTAATAAAACACATTAACTTATTTTAATTTAAAATTAAATCCAAATTAAAATTTTAATCTTAACTTTTTTATCCATATAGTCTTTTAAAAATATTTGTGTAGAAAATAAAAAATTTATAAATTTCAAATTTCAAAATATTCGCATAAATCATGAGACAGTCGAAAACTAAAAAATATTTCAAACTCCCAATTTGAGTCACGGAAAAGCCATCCGTGCGTGGAGGCATAAAAAGAAAGTGGTCCAAAAGGTTCACATCAAATCTAATCCTTATGCGATATGCTAATCTCTTTTATTTAATTAAACAGAAAACTGTGAGAGGTGCTTGGTGATAATAGACATGGTGGGCAATCGCCAACCTCGTAAGATATTTTAATTTTTTTAATCTTGTGATAGTCAACTTTTAGTACTACTTGTGTCGTTTTTATGATGGTCACTCGTATTTTTATGACTTTATTTTGTTCTCAATCAAATCACTCCATTTACAATCTTAATAATGGATCCTATCATTTCAATTTTGTCATTTAATGTTTTAATATATATAATTCCAAACTCAAACCGAGTAAATAATGAAATTCACAGTACATAAAATTTGAATTAGAGAAAAGGCATATAAGTAGAAAATTGGACTAGTAAGCTCAATGTTCTAAGAGTTTAGGAAAGACATGGTGTCAAATAATTCCCTTTTACTCTCTTTCTCGAAATTCAATAAAAACGAAAACGTACTAAAATTTTTTATAACGGGATGTGCTATGAATCTGGTGGAGGGTAAGTACTTCGTCACTTTACATGAGATCAGTTAAGTGGAGGAATTTTTTTCTTTTGTATGCACCTGGAGGTAATTCTGTCACTTCTTGTTTTTAATACCGGTGATTCAGGCTCCAAAAACATATTGTAGCCTCTCGAATATAGATCTTTTCTCTCGGCCATTCTTCCATTTGATTAATCTCATGTAAAGTGACAGAATTGACATCCAGGTTCATATATCAGGATGCCTACAAGGCTTTGAAGGCCAAAAGTATCTGATAAAATTGTTTTACAAGCTTCAGCGTTTCGGCAAAAGTAATGAATTAAGGAAGTTAGCCGTTTTTAGACGCTCGAAAGCCATTAGCACTCAGTTTTGCTCCAATCACTTTCAAGGTTTTTGCCAACTTATAATTATAATATTCTGGATTGTTCTGTAATAATCACCATTGCTCACTGCAGAGCTATAATGATTAACTTGAGTTAATATAAGTGTAATCAAAGTACAGAAAAAGTAAAGCTCTTATTAATTAGCCTTGTAGGATCCATTTTTCCGCATGCTTCATAACATTATCTTCCACAATTTAATTGCGTGAGATGTGATTGTAAACAGTCTCCATCGGCAGAAGGGAACATAAAAAGCAGGCTATCCCAAAAAAATATGATAAAAATTTGAGTAGTGGAAGAAGCAGAAATCAAGGGAAGACTGGTGGACGAAGATGATAAGATGGATGAGAAATCACACTTTAATTAGAAGTTCCTAAATGGGTGGATAACTGACCCTACCTCAGTTTTATCAAGCACAATTTGGCTTTGTTTATCTTCGTGGAAAGTTATGAGCACTGATTTCTTTGTTAAATCATCAGCTTAAAGCTTAGAAAATGATTAACACAATAATCAAATAATTATTCTTAATTGTAGGTGAGCATCAAAGCTTGATCAGAAAGCTCTATTTTAACTGGATCAAAAGAGGAGAGTGAGAAAGGTATGCAATCAGAAATCAGAAATCTTTTAGCACTTCCATTTTTCTCTCTATTGGGCTTATACTTTTTTTTTTATAAAATAAAAGTTTCCGTGAGTTAGGTCCCGAGTGATCATTAGGGTCATATTATACTTCTAAACTTAAAGATTATATATAAAGATACTTGTAGATCGCTTACTAATAAAATCTTCATATCAAAACTGAAATATGAACTCAAGATCTTATAGGTTATGAGTCAACTCCTTACCAATTGAATTAATTTTATTAGTTATTTGGGTTATATCTATTATGTTTATATTGTATTTTTGAACCATTTAAATCAAATTTTGATGGTATGGATTAATTTATATTTTTTTTAAACTATCAAATCTAAACCATTAAAATTGATTTGACGGTGTCACCACTGATTTTTATAATTCAAATTCTAGACCTTGTTTGATTTAAGATTTTTTTTTCATTGGAAACTACATGTTGAAAAATGTAAAAGTGTGCCAATTTTTATGAGAATTGCATTTGATTTAAGTTACCATAACTTATTCAAAAATTTTACTTTGTTCAAAATTTTGGCTATGATATTGGATCAATACATGTATGTTATTGTAAACTTTGTTTCTGTTGTGATTGAGTATGATTGAATTAGATTATATCAGATTTTATTGGGATAAAATTCAGTATGAAGAAAATACAAAATGCTTAAGAAAATTCTGTATTTGAGCCGTTATGTCGTTGAGTTTTTATTTAATAGCAATAAAATTTGACCCTTTTTTTGTTACTATTGTGATTATAAGTAGGGTTGAATTAGAGATTAGATTAGACTATACATGAATAAAATTCAGTATAAAGAAAAAGGCAAAATGCTTGAGAATTTTAATCAACTACCTTTGTTGTGATCATTTACATTTCAGTACAACTCAAAATCATCGTATTGTGAAGGATTTGAGGATGCTCAAATAATTGATGTCATGAAAGAGTGATGTCAATATATGTTTCCATGGAAAATGCACTTAATCCTCAATGAATAGTGCCATAATTTGTTAAGTAGGTTGTAATAATTTTATTATAAGAATTGTACCATATGAATTTGTTGTTTTTGCAGTAGGATTGGACTTGTAATTGATAGTTTTGAAATAAAATTGGTTACTTTTTGTATATTGGCTTGCTTCAATAATTTAGCTATTGATTATTGGATTTTGGTATATGTTATTATTGTTCTAATTGGTATTGTAGTTATGAAATTGTATCATATCAAAAAAAATAGGTAAAATATTACCTATATCCTAATTTTATTTATTATATATGGTCAGTATCTTAATTTTATTTGTAGTAAAATTTGACCTATAATCTTTTTAATTTAGTGAAATTCTTGATATTTGAGAAATAAGATTATAGGTAAAATTGTATCAAATTAAAAAGATTATAGATAAAATTATATTAAATTAAAAAGATTTTATATAAAATTATACTATAAATAAGATTAAAATATTGATAGTAGATGAGAAATAATATTAAAATATTAAGTATTATTTTATCTTATCAAAATTGTATAGAGACATTTTATGGTTATGTATATAACAGTCAAATAATGAGTAATCTACTTTGATGGTTATATACAATAATTATCAAATATGAGTACAAAAAGTTCACGGTTATCAATCGTCAAAGTTGCTAGTGCACAGATCAGAGGATCAAATTTGGAGATATTTAATTTTAAGTTTTACATGTAAAATGTCAATATTATTTCAGCACATATGACGGCAAAATATTTTGCTTGTTGTTATTCCGTTCACATAGGTGATTAGGGCTGTTTAAATTATCTCATCTTAGGTTATCTCAACCTGGTCCTAGATAATACGGAATGAGATAATTCAGAACGAGACGGGAGAAAAGGTTAGGATGGGACGGGTCTTAATCTAGCCCTCAAGATTCCCGTCTCGTCCCAGATATTTTTTAAAAAGAATAAAAAATATTTTTATTTTTTATAAAAATAAAAATAAAAAATAGTATTGATTATATAATATAATTTATTAGATTATTATATTTTTCTCTTCCTTACATGTATTTGTTTCTTTACAAATGAAACAATAACTTCAATTGGTGAAGTAAAAAAATTGAAAAAATAATAGTATTTGTAATATAATTAATTGTATTTATTATTTTAAGTTGATAATCATAATAAAAAGAATTTAATTTCTTCTATTATTTTTTTGTTCTAATTATATATTACTAATAGATAGAATATATATAAAATATCTAGTAGTCTATTTTTTTTTAAAAAAAATAGAGTTTAAAAATTCCTGAACTGATCCCAGTCCTAAAAGGGATCAGGATATCTTTAGGACAGGACACGGGATGAGGTTGTCCTTATCACGGTCCCGTCCTATCCTGTGCCTACCCCTATAGGTGATTGTAGGTTGATGTTACTGTGGTTAAACACAAACCATTGTGCTAAGTGATTGTAGGCATAATTAAAATTTAAGAGTTAAAATTTACTTCGATAATTTATACATTTTAAAAAAAATTAGTCTACTGTTATCTATTAGAAGATGTCATAATTATAATAGTAGGGAGTGATAATTGCTACTATATTAGTTTATATGGCAACGTTATTGCGGTCTTTATAAAAAATGCCACCAAGTATTGTAAATCATAGGCGATTTTAGTAATTGTTTCTAATAATCGCTAATAATTTTCTATCTACTACAAAATGCCCTAATTATTATCACCTATGATCCTAAATATAAAGACTAATTATTTTTTTTATATATATTAAAAAAATTAAATAAACTAATTAATTATAAATAATATATAAGTTAATTAATTTAGATATATTGATAAGTATATAATATAAATTTATCCTAGAATATTATATTTAATTATAATTAACTAATTAATTTGATTTTATTATTATATTTAAAAAAATTAACTAACTTTTATAATTATAAATAGAATGAGTAATTATAAATTTATTACTTTTTAACTTTTGAATTTAATTTGAATTTAATTTTTTATTTATTTAAATTTTGTTTTGAATAGTAATTATAATTTAGTTGTTAAGAATTTCCACAAATAGGTTAATAATGGGGAAAATGAATAAAATATTTAGTAGAGAGAATAGAGGAATGTATTCGCATATGTTCATTAAGTTGCTTTAGGATATGTTATTAGATAAATCGCATTAACCCCAACCCTCCTTTGTCAATGGGTTGAAAAAGAATGTCTTTTCTTGACAAATTAATTTTGCTTTTACGACCTGCGGATTCCCTGTAAAAACAAAGACCGCGAGCATCAATCTGATTACAAATATAATGGAGCGGTTTAAATACAAGAAAGCACATGAATGTTTGCATCAGATATGAAGGGAAATAACATAAACAGAAAACAGAAAATGTATCGGCCCAAATCCATATTTAGATCTGAGTTGTAATTTCAAAACGTTGTTAATCGATCTACCAATGCTAACTCAGTTTTAACTATACCTCAATAATAATAATAACAATCAACTTTATTCTATTAAATAGAGTCAGTTACATAGATCATATGATGTTATTATACTCTATCAAAAACTAAATTTTTAGATAGATTATTAACTAAAAGATCCCGCTCAATAATCTCGTTAAATATTCTCTTTAGCATTTCTCTACTCCATTTAATCAGAGTCCATATTGTTTGATCCACCCTCTTCACTGATGTATTCCTTAGCCTTCTTTACACGTATCTAAACTACTTAAGACGGTTCTCTACAAATTTCTCTTCAATAGGTAACACTCCAACTCTTTCTCGTATTTATTCATCACGAATATTATCTTTTCTTATATACTCACACATTCATCTTAATATCCTCATCTCAACTACCATAATTTTATACTCTTACTGTTATTTTAAAGTCTAACATTCACTTCTATAAAATATTCACTCCCATTTAACTATATATACAATAAAAAATATTTATACATAACTAAAGATTTATTATAAACTACTAAATATAAGTTAGATTTATTTTAAGATTTAGTCTTTAAATATTTGTAAATAATAAATTTATAACAAGAAACTGTTTTAGTAATTTTTTCTATTTGTTAAGATTATAAACAAATATTCCTCTCACGCACAATAATCAGAAAAAAAAAAGTGAAATTCATAATTGATTGGACATGAATTAACATATTCCTTTTTCCTCATAAAACCATATATATATATATATATATATATATAACATAATATATATCCCTCCGCATAAAAAGAGAACTCTCATCTCTCAATTCCTAAGTACTCCTCCACTATTCCGGGTTGGATCGATCATGTATCCTTATGACAGATTAGTTATCCAAGGGCTCCAAACAAACTTGAACTCCATATTTGGGCTTAATGGTAAGAACAACCTCAGGAGCATGACGATAATTCTCAGAAATAGTGAATCTGAATTTAGAGATGAACATGGCCAATATGATCTTAGCTTCCATGAGAGCAAAAGCTTGTCCAATACAGTTCCTGGGTCCGACTGCAAATGGTAAGAACCGACCCGATGAGAACGACTTTGAAGCGAACCGGTTCGGGTTGAACTCATCCGCATCCTCGCCCCATAGCTTTTTACTGTGATGGATAGCTAAAACTGGGACCCAAACAGATACTCCTTTGGGAATTAGAAGGTCACCAAGCCTTATATCTTCAAATGCCATTCTTGGAAGTACCATTGCCGGAGGATATAACCTTATTGTTTCGTTTATCACCATTTGCAACTGCAAATATCACAAAAATAAACAAATAAATGAATGCCTAAATAACATATTTTGAATAATATTAAAGTCAAATATAATTATTAAATAAAGTACCAGACATAAAATAGATAATTTTTAATAGGTAAAACAGTCAAATATAAATACCAAAGTCAAATTACTAGCTATAATACTCCCTCTCACCCTATATATATATATATGATATAAATAATTGAATTATATAAATAAAAATAGTTAGTTAAAATTGATTTAAAAGACCAAAAATATGTAAAAAAATGTATTTTATTTATTTTTAAAAAAATACTCTTATTGAGGGAGTGAGAAATGAGAGGGAGGTGTATAAGAAAAATAGATGTGTGAGAAATAATTAATAAATTGATATAATATGTAATTAATGAAGATAAAAATATACAAAATTGATTAAAATTTCCTGCATTTTATAATTATATTTTATAAATCCGACTATATTACCTCCGAAAATTTGTATCTTATACGGTGTTTGAAGTAGCTTTTTGAAAATAATTTTATATAAATATATGTGTGTGTTTGGTTACTAGCAAAACTTAGGTTTTATCAAAATTTAAATTTTAAAATTTTTTAAAACAAATAGTTATATTTATTCAAAAAAAAATTTGAATCAAAATATGGTTTAAACTCAAGATTTTAGATAAACTCGTTAGAGTAACTTATAGAATAGTATAATAACTTATGGACTAATCAATTAATATATTACTTTTATTTTTTTTAGATCCTCTCTCCTCCCCTCTTCTACACTTTCTCTTCTCTCTTTTTTATATCCTATCTCATTTTTCCTTTTTTTTCTACATCTTCTCTCATCTCTCCTCTCTTATATCTCATATCTCCTATATTTAATAATTATATATATTTTTTCGTAATTTACTAATAATAAAAGTACTTTTAGAAATAACTATCCAAATACTCATTTATTCAAAATCATTTTTTCTATAAGCTCTTCTCTAAAAGCCATTTTCTAAAAGCTATCCAAAATTTTTTTTTATAAGTTATTTTCTAAAATCTTATCTAAACAGACATTATAAAAAGAATTTAGTATAAAAGTACATTTGAAATTGGGGCTTACGAAACAACCCCCTAATATAGAGAGGAGGACTGGAGCAATTTAGTAGATAAATTTGAACTAATTTATTTGTATTTAGAAAATAAATAGTCAAAAATATAAAATAAAAGCAATATGAATTTTTTTTTTGATAAAAAAATGATGTGAGTTTGACACCAGTATCCCATTAAAATTAGAGTATAAATCTAATATTTAGAAAATATTTATAGGAGATTTATGAATGATATTTCCTATTAAAGGAACCCTCATGATAATATTAGGAATTGAATTTATATTTTTATGGGATATAAATTTATTTTTTATTATACTAAAAATTAAGAAAAAAAATGAAAATTAGAGTCTGGAAGGTGGGCGGCCGTGAACCAAGGGATGTATGGCCGACGAACTTTTCCTTTTTGCAGGTTTTTTCGTATTTTATCTCCAAAAAGCCCAACAAAGATAAAGGCCTCGTGGACAAGAATAAACGTGAATAGTGTGGATCCACTTTTGACTACTTAAAAGATACCCCTATTCTTGTTTTTATTATTCCTGTAACCAAACAAGTCCCATACCGCCGCCCGAGTGCTTATACATATATTTTAAATTTATAAACCATTCTATCTTTTCGCCCTTTTTTCTCTCTCTTCCCAATACCCACGTTGTTCTCTTTCCGATTAAATTCTGAAACTAGTAATCTACGATCTTCAGATTTCATCATCCTTTGCCTACGAAACCCCAAGATACAATATAGACCATTTCGTTTTCAAATATTATGTGAATTTCAGATAATTATCCTTGATTTTTTAGCGACTTTTATTATTATTAATATATCAAAATTTTAATTTCCTAATTAATATAATTATATTTAAATTAATAATTTTTTGAGTTTTTTACAAATTGAGTTATATTTTTATAATAAAATTGAGTTTATTTTTTGCAAATATTTTTTATTGATATTTATTGGAAATATTCATTATACTTTATTAAAAAATTAATATATTGGGGAGATCTAAATTATTTATTGTATAACTTTTTTCCATTTATGTAGAATTCATGCACCTCTTCAATCATTTTCCTTAATGGGAGGATTAAGAAAAATATAGAGACAGAGAAGGATGGGTCTATGTAATTAAACTCTTATCATTGTTTTCCAGATTTTCTCTAACATAAGAAAAGATTCAAATCCCAAAGTTCCATTAAAAACTGAAAAAAAACAAAACAAATAAGGATCCACTCACCCAAAAAAAAATTCATTTTCTCCTTCTTTTTTTGTTACCCACAGATTTGAAAAGAAAAACAATTTTCAATTCTTTTATACAACAAAATTTAGGTAAATTTGACACGGTCCCCCATTAAAATTAAGGTATAATTTTAAGATTCAAAGAATATTTATAAGAGACTTACGATATCACCTACTGAAAAAATCCTTACGACAATAGTGAGAATCAAATTTTTTATCCTTATAGAATATGAACATATTTCTTATTATACGTATCATAACTCTTTGTTTGATAATAATACCAGTATCAGGTGACTAAGTTCATCTAAAAAAATGACCTAGGTCCATCTTATTAATTCATTTCTCTATTTTCCCCTTTTTAGTATCAAGACTGCCAAAATAAATTCTTTGAGGGACATAATAAACCATAAACCATAATTTCTACACAATGTTGCTTTTTTTTTTTGGTTGTCTTCACTTATATCTTTGAAGTCTCTCTTTAGAGAATCTGTGTCCTAAAAGCATAAACAATGCTCAGAGATTGTTGTTTATTAAGCTGGTATTATAATATATAACTCTTTTAATTTAGAATTTTGGATAGATCAAAGTTAAATTATATATATATTTTTTACAATATCTGAAATGACATTATTTTAAATAAAAAAAATAAGTAATTGTGCTTTAATAGTTATATTTTGTTGAATTATGGATTATTTATATTTTTTTACGATTATATTTAAATATTTATATATTTTTAATTAAATTATATTATTATAATCATGATTAAATTTGACTTCAATCCCCAATTAAATCACTAATGTTTGAAACATTACATTGATCAGTTTAATGAAGGGTCAATTTTCAATTAATTCTTTAATTAGGTTAAAAAAACTCTTGAAAATTTGTGAAGAAACTTGAATAAGAATTAGAAAATAAAGAAATGTGGACTTACAAGAGTGAGCTTGGAGAGATGTTCATGAGAGGGAATTCCACCCTTACAGGCCTCGTTAACCTCTGCTCTAACCTTATCTTGCCACGAAGGGTTGCTGGCGAGCAACATCACCGTCCACGTCAGCAACAACGCCGTCGTCTCATGACCGGCGAAGAAGAACGTCTTACATTCATCCTTAATCAACTGCAGATTCAAGCTAAACCCATTATTATTATTCCCTCTATTCATCATCTTCTTCGTCTTCTCCTTCACCATCATCTCATTCAACAGTATCCCTAACAAATCATTCCCATACGAATTCGTTCTTCCGATCTCCACACAATCCATTCTACTCTCTATTATCTCCATCAACAACCTATCCACCTTATTCTTCATCGCCTTCGTCTCTCTGTTATACTTGCTAGGAAAATACCTGCAAAAAGGAAAAACATAGTGATTATATTTTCTCACGAAAAAGTCTGGAACTTTCGAGAATTCTCGACCGCGGCGAGGCTCACCGGCTACCGGGGAACCAGAGATGGCGGCTTGCTTGGGCGCAATGGGTCTGGAGATTAGTCAGAAGATGGAATAATTGCTTTCCCTTCTCGTAACTCGTTCCGAACTCAGTTCTTGAGATTATATCAGCAGCGAGTCGAGTCATATAATCGCTTATCTCTATCTCTCTGTTCCCTGATTCGAATGCATTTCTGAGTGATTGGAGCATCTCTTTCGTGGAGTCAACCATATGCCCAGCATACTCCTGTAAATTCAGAATCATCGACCAACCATTTGAGAAGAAATAACAGAGAAGTTTGTCGTCTTCACTCAAATTCCAAAAGCAAAAAGAAAAAACAGAGCACAGTGAATCAGTATCTATACCTTTAGTCTTTGCCCTGTAAATGCAGGGGCAACGATGTGACGTTGATGGCACCATTCTTCTCCATTCGCCATTAGCAATCCTTCTCCTATGAAATGCTTAGAACCTTGTCTTTGTTGCCACGACCTACCAGAAACAGAGTTGTACTTGGCCAAGAACTCCTTGATCAGCTCCGTCTCCGTCAAGCACAATCTGGGTTCTATCCCGTTCCAGTACAGAAACCTCTTCCCTGACGAATGAAACAGTCAAAGTGTTAAACATAGATTTATGATGATGATGATGATGATGATGAAGAGGGGGTGGTTTGGTACCGTATTGGGGGCACCAAGCGGCGAAATGCGGGACGAGGCGGGCGACGATTTCGTGGGTGATGGATTTCATGGGTTGGGAGGTGGCGGAGGAGTGAAGGGAGAGCATTTCGGAGATGTTGCCTGTGAGGAGGCGGCGTTTGGGGCCACGCACGCCTTGCTTCTTCATGATGCGTTCGATACGCATTGGTGTGATGAAGTAGCATAACAGAGTATCATACGCAACTCTGAGAAACAAAGTTGCGAGTATCACTACAAGAGTAACGACGACGACCACCATAACCATGGTGGAATCTGAATTTAGCGTCTAGAATCTGTAACTCTTTAAGAGAGAGAGAGAACTAGAGTGAGAGAGTTACGGTTATGGAGGAATTTGATGGTGGAATGAACCATGGAAGGATACGTTTGGTGGTAGTGTATATATAGGCCGGGGGAGGAGACCAACGAAAAAGGCGTCAAATTTATATAAAATTTCACCTTAGTTACTTAAATTCATATGTAAATTCTAAATACTTTAATATTAATACTGTTAATTTCGTGGTAATAAACGTTAACTCCGTGAATTTAAACGGTGAATATATAATTAAATGTTGACATTAAGGGTTTAAATTTATTATTTAAGTTTATTAAGTCGGCATCTTTTATAACAAGACTAATGGTATTAATACTAATATTATATCTGAATAAGAAAAAATTAAAAAAAATACTATAAAAAAATTAAATTAGGAAAAGCAAAATTATTAACTTTAGACTTTTGTTTTGGTATAATATCACATGTCAACATTTTTGTCACGAGGAATTTAATAGGCTAAAATGATTCCAGATTCAAAATATGATAAGAACCGTTAAAGTTAGCACCCCTAGCTTAACTACAGAAAATTTGTTTGCTACAATCCTAGCCAGCTAATCTAACTTGCCAGAGTTTTTATTTTTATTTTAATATTTTCTCTATATTTTCCCTCTATTTTTTTATTTAAACATTACTTTAAGGATTAAAAATCTATTTTATAAATTTAAGGGATTATAGTGAAACCTAATGTATAATTCAGCACCAAACTTACAATTCAACGAAACAAAAAGTGAGGTATGGGAAAATTGTTAAGCCGAATTTGAATTGTCTCATACGCAAATTCTCCTCGGTTGTGTGAACTTAACTTGTAGCCGTCGGATCCATGTTACAATCAAAGTGTCTAAATGGAAATGCTCTAAACTTAAATTTTAAAAAAGTTTTTAATTTAATTTTTTTAAAATAAATAATCATATTTATTTAAATAAATTTTTAAACTAAATTATAATTTAAAATTAAAATTTTATATAAACTGCCAAGAATAACTTTTAAAAGAGTAACATAGTTTATAAACTATTCAATTACTATTTTACTCATATTTTTTTCTACACCTTCTCTTCTCTCTTTTTTTTCACACATCTCCTCATACTCCTCTCTCATCTCTCATTTATTTTATATCTTTTCTACCCTCTCATCTCTCTCATCTCTCATATTTTTAATTAAACCATACTCTTTTTAATTAAACTATAACTATCTAAATACTCATTTATTAAAAATCTCTATTTTTTTATAAATTCTTTTTTAAAAACTCTTTTTTAAAAATTGTCTAAAAACTTTTTTTATAAATTATTTTCTAAAAGTTTATCTAAATAGGTTTATAGATTAGTGAAATTGGATAATACAAATGTGATAATTCATTATTTTAATCAAGGAAAACTATATTAGAGGTGCCTATATTTTCTTTAAAATTTTAATTTGATA
The DNA here is from genome assembly GCA_037074615.1 of Leucaena leucocephala. Taxonomy (NCBI): domain Eukaryota; kingdom Viridiplantae; phylum Streptophyta; class Magnoliopsida; order Fabales; family Fabaceae; genus Leucaena; species Leucaena leucocephala. The sequence goes on along the minus strand of CM073520.1, from coordinate 32,331,495 downwards.
TATGTGTATTTTTTAATTAAATTTTTAATTTTGTTATGTTAACTCTTATACAAAAATTAACGATAGTAACATAATAAAATGACATGGGTTAACTATACTGCTAACAGTTTAAAATTAAAATATTTAATTAAAAAATATACAAATATTAAATTAGAAATTTAGTGAAAGTGTAGTTCCCTCTAACATAGTTTATCTTCTAATTAATTAAGGAAGTGGGTTTCCTTCCTGATGTAGGAGATATGAGCCATTGAAGTGATCCAACGGTAACTGTTTGGAAAGCCACGTGCTTTACATGAATTAGGGATTAAATTTCGGAAATAAAGAGGTTGTTTCTTTTGGAAATAGTATAAGAAATTAAGGGCTATTTGGATTAGCTTTTGGAGAATAGATTTTGTGAAGAATAGATTATGGAGAATAGATTTTAGGAAGAATAGATTTTAGGAATAGAGATGTTTGGATGATTAGTAGTAGAATTACTTTTTATATTGATAAATTACCAAAAAGGGTATGATTTGATTAAAGTATGAGAGATGAGAGAGGATAGAGAATAAATAGGAGAGATGGTAGAGAAAAAATAGGAGAGAGGGTAGAGAAGAGAGAGAAAAGAGGAGATAGGATGAAGAAGAGAGAGGAAAGAGGAGAGGAAAGAGAGGAGAGAGGGTATAAGAAAAAGTAGAAGTAAAATAGTAATTGGATAATCTATAAATTCTTTTACTATTTTAAAAGTTATTTTCAGTACCTTATTCAAACATAGTTTTGACCAAAATTAATTTTAGATAAAAATTGCTATTTGTGTAAAAAAATTTTAAACCGAGATTTTAGCTAAAATTAATTCTTAAAAACTATTGTCAAATAAGCACTAAATAAAAGTCAAATCCAAAATCTTAATTCCAGGGATCACACAATCCAATGGATATTAATATTCAATATTAATGGCAGTATCGGCAATTCAGATCCTTCATTGAGTGTGTTTTCATACAAAAAAGTATTGGTTAGCAAAAAAAAAAAAAATTCATGCAAAAGTATTCAAAGAAATTTTCTATATATAGGGCCTGTATTTGAGGTCTTTTTGTCCTTTTCATAGATTAGTAAATAGTAAATATTTAATTTTTAGTAATTACAACGTTTCAAAATATTCTTACTTTACTAATTAATTAGTCTGGACAATTTTAATAGGTTAATATAATATTAATTAATAGGGTATAATAGTATGATGATAAGAAAGTAAAATAAAATCGATTGATAAGGATTGATCTCATTGATAAATATATGACTTATATGATGCGAATAAATTCTACAATTGACGTAAAGACATATTGTTAAGTGTTTTGCTGGTACTTTTGTAGTTGTTAGATGAATTATAAGTCTTGCCTTGATATGTTAGGATTTAATTCATTTAAATTTTTTAATATAGTTTAAAAAAAGTTAAATTATTTTTCCTTATAAAAATTAATTAAAATAAAAAGTCAATAGCATGAAAATTGATTTGCTTCTCTAAAATCATGCTTTTATTTAAATATTCCAATCTCTCATCATAGGCTCCATTATCTACTTTTTTGTTCTTAAGTGTGGAACAAGGGATAGTTCCCTGACGATAGTCCCGTGGAGAGGCTAGCCCCCGGTTCAAAATTTCCATCTTCATCATGCATAATCCACCACAACTAGTTTCACCTCTTTGATTAACTTATCCATTAATATCTAATACACCCAATCTGATTATAAATCCTAAATTTATCAAATTCACGAGTTTAAACAAACTTGTGACGGAGATATAAATTTAGTTTGTGAGTTTAACCTTTATAAATAAATAGTTGTTAAGAATATATTATTAAATAATTAAAATACAAAATTAAAAAAGATAACATTTTTTTTTAAATATTTTTCAAATTCAAATAATTAAAATTAAATCCATTAATATTCATAGTTTATCTTACTCGACAAAGCAATTTCAATAAAGTTCATATATAAAGTTACTTAATATAATTAAATATAAAAAGTTAACACAAATTTAATAATGAATTAATCCAATTTTGTAAGTTAAAAATATAAAAATAGTAAATTTGGTAGGTAGATTTACAAGTTTAACCGAGGTTGTAACCACACAAATTTAAGAATAAGTTAATATTATTTTATAAGTTATAAACACGATATGATAAATTTAAAGAAGTTAACTCAGAAATTTGACAACAATGATATCTACTGAGTCAACGAGTCTCTTTTTGTCAATCCTTAAATTAGATCTTCAATGATTTTTTCCTTAATTAGAGGAGTAGATAGTTAAACCATTTTATTTGACCGAAATAGTCCACATGGTAATCCCACATGGCACTTCATGCAAACCCAGTAAATAATGCAATGTTGGTCCTACCGTTAAAATGCCTTAACTTCGATATTTAAACCATTTTATTTGCCCGAAATAGTAGTACCCATGGTAATCCTACATGCCCCTTCATGCTAACCCATTCCCTATCATGTTTCTCGTCTCCTCCTCCTCCTGCATCTTCATCTTTCACAAGCTCAAAAACAAGATAAAACCAAACACCACCGGCTATAAGTGCCTCGTTATCTTCTTCCCCACACTAAAAAAAAGGCGCTTTGCAACAGTTTGTCCCTAGAGTAGAATGAGAATAGTCATTTTCCCCGATGACATTTGCAACCGTTTATACCTCTACAAACTCAAGCATGCCAATAATTACTCTTCAACTTAAAAGTTTACAGTTGTCATAAATCACTGTAAACTCCTAACAAACCAACAATTGTTTATCTGCTTGGAAGCGTGTGGCGCAAAAATTAATAACGGTTTAAATCTCTATAAAAATATATTCCCACCTTATAATGTCATTTTAACACTTATATTTATAGTGGTTTTAACTACAATAAATATCTTTGTAGATACTATTTACGTTCAAAGTACTATAAATTTATAGCGGTTTAGAGGCAAATCGTTACATAATGAGACTTTACATATGTTTCCCTTAACCGTTACAGCTCTAAGGTTTTTTTTGTAATGCCAAACCCTCTCAATCATCAGCTGAAGGAGATATATATACATAAGATGTACAAAGCTAAAGGCACTCACTATCTTCCTCAGTTCTCTTGTGTGCCTGATGAGGATGGCTTTTGTGAAGGAGATCACGTACGAAAGGATAGAAGGAAGCCATGAATGGGTTTGATCACCTCTGCTTCTCTGCTTAATTCTTGACTCAGAGAGAGAGAGAGAGGGGGGGTCAGATACATACGGCATGCCACATTTGCAATAGAAAGTCAAACTATCTTCTTTCAAATCACATTCAATGGTCAGCATTGATGTTTTTAACACTAGGGTAACATTTTAAGATGTTAGACAAATTAAGTTGTAAACTTTTAGTGGATTGATAAATCTCAAAAGTTGACTTATAAATTGTGTACCAAGATTTGTAAAGTTGACTAAAGTATTAATATTTTAATAACATATCATTAAAACAAAAATAATACTATAGAGAGTTGATTTTAATTTTAATTATAAGGCATCTTACTTATATTTATTAATTTTTTTTAAATTATCCCTATTGACAATCCCTTAACAATAATCAAGTAATAGAGAGTTCATAAAAATAATTAGAGTGTTTTAAAGAAAATACCTCATATTAATTAACTTAACTAATTTTCTTAATATAATCAAATTAATTAAATATGTTCTATAGTAAGGACAAGAGGAGTATTTTTGAATGGGTTAAAACATAAATTTACCCCTATATTTTTCACTCATGATCGTTAGGTATCCGACTAGAAGTTTTTTTGGGAGGGATATTATTTTGGAAGTTTTCAAATCATAGCAATATAGCCATAATTATTATTCAAAGTTAAATTTAACTATTAGTTGACTAATATACTAACGTGGCACGCCATGTGACATCCACATATTCTTTTATTTTAGGTTAAGGTGCAAATTTGTCCTGAAAGTTGAGTTATGAGCGTTGGGTATCTGGAAGTTTCTTTTTGAGTTCAATGTCACCCTGGCCATTATACAGGTTAGTTTGACCATTAGTATGACTAAATATGCTAAGCTAGTCAATACACATATCTTTCACTTCATTTTTTTAAGTCATATTTATAAAAAAGAAAAAAATGTATATCTCTAAATTTTATCGTTATTAGAATATCACTCTCAACATATCATATTTTATCGTCTCAACAAATAACATATGATAGTCCTATTTATTATCTTCTTATACTTATACGTTAACATATGCCCATAGTTATTCTCAAAATTGATTGCTCAATTCACGCTTTTCAAAAATTATCGTGAGTTTCACTTGTATATGTTATTTTCTATAATTTTTTGCTCTACTTTTTGCTAATAAAATATACCAAAATAAAGTATAGTTTTCAGAAAATGATACTCTATTAACGACAGAGTTTGAAAGAGTGTATTTTTATAGTTTTTCTTATTTATAAACTTGAGTTTGAAAAAAATAAAGTGAATGACATGTAAACTAATCAGTCTAGTATATTTGGTCAAACTAACAATTAAACTTACCCTAGATAACAGCCGAACAACATTGAACTAAAAAAAATTCCAGAGATCCAAGGCTCCTGAGTGAATTTTTAGGGCAAATTTATACATTAATTCAAAATAAAAGATGATGTGAATATTACATGCCATTCTATATTAACATATTGGTCAACTAATGATTAAATTTAACTTTAGTTAACAGTTAGGACGGTATAGCTACGAGTAAAAAACTTTTATGGCAATATTACTCTTTAAATAATTTTTAGATATCTAGTGATCATGAGTAGAATTTCCATAATAAATATGCACCTTAACCCATTTTTTAATTACTCACTGTTGTTGTTACTAACAATGGTGTTCGAGTAATCACTTGGTAGCCCATCAACATTATTGATTAAAATGGTATTTTAGTATTTTATATAAAGAAATAATATTAGTCTATTGGAATTTATTTATAATTTTGAAGAGTTAATCTATATTAATTTTTTATAGAGTATTTATTTATAATTTTCAGGATCTTTTTCTATAATTTCTCAGTTAATTATCGGTAAAAATAATAAATATTTAGTGGAGGCGATATTACTCCATTTTTAATAGTAATTGTTTTGACAAACATACCCTCAACTATAAAAGTTATTGAAAATAAATAATTGATATCATAATTTTGGTCGGATTAATCACATCCTTCAATAACTATAATCTTAACCAAACGTACATGTATGGTTTTTAAATTATGATTTGCACCCATAAAAGTTGCTCGAAGCAGAGTTACAGGCAAACTTTGTAATTCCACATAGAAGAGCGTGTTCTGCCGTCATTCGCACCCAATCAAACTTGCCACTCACGAAGCACCCGCCAGCATAACTTGCAGGTTTTGTCAAACAGAGAGCGAGAGAGATTCATTTCCTTTTTTTAGCAGATTTCTCATTGTCAGAACTCAGAACTCAGAATCAGATTCATTATTTAAGTTTTCTGACTTGCTTTGTGGCTGTCAGTTATCAGTTATGAGAACAGACTGGAAAGGAATACATAACAAAATATCTACTGGCTCTTCTAAAGTCAGCGCCTCAGTGTGCAAGACATGGTTAGAAATCAAGCCTCGTTAGCAGAATCAAACCTTAACAGTAGGACCTCGTTATCTTTTTTATTTAGCTAAAAATATTTTTAAATTAATTTAAATATAAAACTAATTTTTTTCTCGATATCTTTTTTATTTAGCTAAAAATATTTTTAGATTAATTTAAATATAAGACTAATTTTTTTAAAAATTAGACGGTAAAGAATTTTTAACACTCTTAATAAATATTCTTTTTAAAAATTTAAATTTATATTATCTTCTTTATAAAATAAAATTATTTATCATCTCAACCGACATGTTATAAATTCCTAACTCAGTATTTATTAACTTAACAAGAATGCAGGCAAGATTGACATTAACAGTATAATAACTATTAATTAACTCAATATATATTACAGTGCATAGATTTTGGCCTAGGAAGGGGCATAAAAGCCAAACCAGTGAAAAGGGAAACAATAAAGGATGACTATATAAGTTAAACAGCAAAAGTTAGACGAAGATACGTCATCCAATTTCATACATAACAGCAATTTTAATTACTGCACGTAACGCTTTTCTTGATAGGTTATGGAACCAGTGCATCACGTAAATAACAGCAATTTCTACAATTTTCTTTTCCTTTCCTTTTCAACTCATTTTCATGTAAGCTTTTAATATAACCAATACAAATAATTAATATAAAATATAAAATATAAAATTTAGGAGCGCTATAACAAAACACATTAATATTACATGCAAAAGTGTGTTTATATGTTTTTTCTTCTTGTGTGTGATGCATAATACGTTATAACTTTTTAAGTAAGTTTAGAGGATTTACTACTAAAAGTAACAACTAATTCTCTCGTATCGTTAATTTTTTTAAAACTTTTTAATACTGATCATAAAATCCTCTTTATATATATTGTTAGAAATCGAACTCTTAACTAAATATTTTAAGAAATCTCATTGTTAAATATAAAAGCCCAATAAAGGGGCGCGGTCTTTAATTAGTATGATTAAATATTTAAAAAATATAATTACTAATTTACTGTGTATATTTCGGTTTATTTATCTTATTGGAAGAGGATTTTTGTGCCGGCCTATACTACACATAAGAACAAGAATTCTCCAATGAATATATATATATATATATATATATATATATATATATATATGTATATATGTATATATATATATATATATATATTATATGTAGCCGTCTAATTAACTAGCAGCTAGCTCTGCCCTTTATATAACTATAGCCAAATAAGCAGCAAGGGAGACTCATCTTCATCATATTTATTATTTTAAGTCGAAATATTTGTGATGAATAAAAAGAGATAGAATATTAATTAACAAGAGAGATTCATCTCCAATGTATTAATTTTTTTAGCCAACAGATTGTGTATTAAGTTGTTTATTTCTTCTTTTATGGGAAAGGACTACAAGGATATCAGAATATTAATTGATTAATGGTAACAAAGAAGAGTATATTGAACATCCAGCTGTTAAATATCATATGGACTCCATTGATTGTTGAACACATGTAGATATATATATTTCACTTTTTGTTCTCTAAATCTAAATTTAATTCTTGGGCTACAAGAAGTCAAGAATACAAATTTAACAATTTTTTTGTTTTTGTTGCATAGCTTACATTTGTTTCATTTTACGTTGTCCCTTTTATTTTAAAACATTTCGAATTTCTCATATTTAACTTAGTAAAAATTATAAATATAATTTATGTGACATCTCAATGAAATTAACAATAAAAATCCCTAATTTTTTTTGAAAAAAAATAAAGAACATATTATATCCACTACTAGAAAAAAGTGGTACAACGATTGTTAAAAGTGATATTTCACGACAGTTTTTTTAACCAGTGTAAATTATACCATCATTGTAAGTTTAACTTTTAATAGCAGTTGAAAAACCGCTACTACATATTAATACTTTAACGGCAATTTTTATAAAACTATTGTTATATATTTATAATTTTATGATGGTTTCTAGTAAAATTGTTGTTATAGTTTAATCATATAACAACGTTTTTTATGTTAACTGTTGCTAAAGTAATTTTTTTAAGATTTTCTTTTAATTTTTCCATCTATATAGCCATGTATTTGCTATAATGAAGACATACTATATGCAACAAAGTAAGTAAGCAATAAAAAATCTAAATTAAATGTTAATATATAGTAATATATTAATTCTAATTCTTATTAATGTATATAATAAACTAAAATATAATAAATCATATATAAAAGGATATTGTATAATCTTATATACACACGAAATGGATGATTGATTAAGGCAAGTTCTTCCATATAGTTTTTACCAAAGCTTCCATCGTTGATTGAATTTAAAGCTCTTTTTGTTCTACTAGAACAACTATAAGTTAAAAGTAATAGGTAAATACATACCAGATGTGATAAATTAAAAAAAATATAAATATTGATCACTTTATACCTCATATAAGCTATTCGTGATCCCTATCTCAATTATTTCATGTATATATCGGATTATATAATATCCACACTTAAAACTGCCAAGTTGATAGTAGTACTAACGAAATAGAAAAATACAGAGCACATTAGTGATTAACTTTCATCCTAATAATTTTTTAAAAATTGAAATTTAATTATTTAAAAAGTACTTACTCGAGGATAAATCCATAAAGGCTTAGAACTACCAGGATGACCTCTGACCAAGTTGAAGCCTTGCACAACCCTATCTCCAATTAAAAAAAATATCATATAACTTACTACATGTTCATATTAACAAATCTACGAAGAAAAACTCATATGTTGATGATAGATGAAATCTCAGTATCTGGCAGTCTAAACAATGAATCAAACTAGTACACCACATTAGCTTAAGGGCTATGACAAGCAGAGTCTAATGCATACTACAAAATATGAACAATATTACATATGAATATAGAGTAATATTTATGAGTATGCCAAGTATAAGAGTATACTTACCCTTTAATGTAAGGTGCAAAATAAATCTTCCTCCTGATGCTGGTCATAACGTTGACTATGTACATAATCCTCGAGCTTCTATCGGTACGTATCTCTTAGACATGTTGAGGACACATGAAGTCACATGTGTTTCCTTTTGCTTCTTTTAGGTAGATATGATAGAAGTGACTATTGTTAATAGAGAAAGGAGTCAGTACTACATGAATATTTAAATATGAAGTATTAAAATAAAGTTACAACTTACTATATGGCACACTGGATGATAGTTGAATCTAGCTCCTAAAAATTGAGGAATTGCACCATGTCATTCTTATCCAGGGTGAATTTGTAAATCTCTTGTGTGATCAAAACTTCAGACGGAATTGTGAAACTAAGTGCTTCTTCTAATCTTGCTGACATAGAGTGGAGCATTGATATAGCAAAATATGTCGAGGATAGGTTCTCATGAAGGGGTCTAAACTTGCCTACTTTCACTCTTCGAACCTTGGGTTTTAATGGTGTCTTTTCTAGTTCTGGGCCCTTTAGGGTTTGTTTTTTAGGCACCTTCTCTAGCACTAACTCTAATATGACTCACTTTCTCAATTTGACCTTGTCAATGGGGCAGTGGGTTGGTGTAGTGACTGTATGCTTTCTTATGTGCTCTACCGTGACCTTTACATTGTCATTAGGAATTGGTTTCTGATGAAGTGTTATGGCATCTCAACACACGATACCATGAGCGACGAAGGATGTTGTAACATTCCAATTTTTATCCTTATATTTAAGTAAAATTAAAAATATTATTTATCAATAATTTAAAAATATTATCTAATTAAATTATTATAGTTTAGTATTTTTATTATTTTTAATAAAATATGATATATGAATTTTCTTAATTTAGAATTTTATGATTTGATTGTTATTATTAATTAGAAAATTATTAGGATTTGAGTTTAGATTTAGATATGGATTTGAATTTAAATTATTATTATGGCTTTATAAATATAGCTAAAGCCCTGAGTTATTTCTCATACTTTATTATTGAGGTGACTTTTCTCTTTTTATTCATTTCTCTTATTCCCTTTCCTATGCCCAAAGAAAGTAACCACTTTCTACTCATTGTGTGTGCTAATGTAAAGTTTATGAGTGATTATATATATATATAAAGCTATTGACATTGATATGATTGTATTGATAAAATTTGTTTGATTATTTTTATTGAAAATAGTCTTATGGAGCTTAAAGTTTAATATAGAAAGTTTAAATTAATATTATAAACTTGTTATATATTGGAATTTGAAGAAAATTATTATCTTAAGAAAAACCCTTTTGTGATATATATCAAGCTATTGAGATTTTGATTAATATGACTATTTTGAGAATTATGCATTGGAGGTAGGTGATGATATATATGTATTTCTATCACGTGGTATAGTCTCTATTCGAGCTCGATTATTAGTTTTTGTCCCACCAATTTATCGAGGGATGTGCCCCATCTGCTTATCAAGGAGGAATAAATCCATAGTCCAGTCACTTGCTCTGTAGATTTTGGCCTATTCATATCATTTAATCGTTTAACTTTTGAGTGGTCAGTTGCCACTAGCATATGGGTTCGGTGGGCAGAAAAAAGGCAATTTGGTTGGATTAGTGAGAAGAATTTATGTGGGTTATTCATTTGATTTAATTATAATAATATGTTATTTTGTATGTATTTTACTTTGTGAAGTTTCACTTGACACTTCATGAGCACATGTTAGCATGTATAATGAGTAGAATTGTTGGTTATGTTTGTCTCACCCTACTTTTGTTAACATTTTTCATGTGGTAGTCTCATCTTAGGACTCCAGAGAAAACTCCATAGGTTTGAGTATAGTTATATTAATTGTGTAAACTTCTACCTTGAAGGTATGTGTAGAATACTTGCATATTGTTGCAATAGGATTTATTTTGCATACTTATCTATCCTATTACTTTATTTATATTTTAAGAAAAATCTTTTATAACCATCGTAGAATTCATTTGAATTTGAGTTAAATTCTTTTCTATCATAGTTAGCTCTTTTGAAATAAACTAAATTCATTTATAAAATTATTTTTAAATTATATTGGGTATAAAATAGGTCTAAATAGTTAATAATAGTTATATTTTAAAAGGATTTTATAATTTGGTATCAGAGTCAGGCCTCTAGTTGGTGTGCTAGCGAGATCGCTGGCCCCCTATTGGGATGTTATAATATGATATAAAGTCTCATATCGGTTAGAAAGGAGAATGGAGTACGCCTTATAAGGGTGTGAATACTTCCCCTCACAGATGCATTTTCTGGGAGGCTACAGCTATAGCTACAGCTTATGAAACAAAACCCTACTCTTGGCTACGGTTGCAAACAAAGACAATATCTACGTGGAAGGTGTTCTGGGCTATTATAGAGGTAATCCCTTGGTCTATCACAATGTAGAGACCATACTTTCCCCTATCGTCCTCGGTATGCTCAAGGGTAAGGTAAAGACCAGATGGTTAGGAGACAAATTTCTCCTTATTAGCATTGCCCTTCCCACTAATCACCGCAAGAAAACCTTGAAAACATAAGCAAAAATATTCAAGACAAAATGCATGTTAAATGTCCCTTTAAAATAAGTAAATAAATATGTTTTTACCTCTGAACTTTAGCCTGATGTGTGGAAACCCATTATAATCATTGCCTGCTGGAGCCTAGCAAATCCATAAGCTCTTGGACTCTTATACCCATCTAGTGGCATATCTTGGTCAACTCCACTTGATGCTCTGCTTTAAGTTCATCTCACGATGTTGGGATTTATACAGGTCAGGCCTCTTCCTCTTTTCTTCCTAAATTGACTAGAACCTGAACCTGTTGAATCTGAATCGTCCATGCTCTGTTAAAAAAATAATAAATAAAAATGCCACAACTGACTAGCCAAAATAGTGAACTAATCTCCTAAATTATAGCTTCATTGAGCCACTTGTTTAGAAATTAAGAATATCAAAACAACACACTATACTCTACTGTTTAAACCTCAATGACCCATAACATACACAAACATATATTCATCTTTGTTATATCCATAAATCAACTATCAAACCGTCATTTTAACTTAAGCTTAGTGTATTGTCAAACCATCCTAAAGACAACAGTTCATTAGGTTTTTTAGCAATAAAACACCCAAAACTCATTCAGTTTTTCAGCAACAAAATAATTCATTCGGTTTTTCAGCAACAAAACACTCAACAGGTAATAACATACATTAGTAAATCACTTGCCCACATACCCATAGTGCGACATTTACATATTTTATTAACTTATTTAGTCTCTTTTAGCTTTAATTCCAATAAAGAACTATACCACAAAATAATAAAGTTAAACTATGACTTACAGCTTTAAAGACGTGAATGACGACGGAGGGAGTTAACGTCAACGGGATAGTGAATGACGATAACAACAACGATGGAATCACCGAAATCAATTGGAAAACAATGGAAAATACCTTTCGTCCAAGTCTGTGATGGTGGGGTAGAGAATAAAACCACAAGCAACTGTGTGAAAAGTAAATATGAAACTCACCACATATTAGGTTTAGTAAATTTTTGTAGCTTTTATGACAGTTTTTATTAAAAACTGCCATTAAATATACTTGTAATGCCAATTGTTAATAAAATTGTCATAAAAAGTATAGCATTTATAGTACCAGATGTGAAGACTTTATATAGCAGTTTTGTTAACAACCACCATTACAATTATATGTAACAACATGTTTTAATAAAAACTGACATAAAAAGCATTTATCCTATACTATATATTTGAAGATAACATATATATTATCTTAAATCTAATAAATTAGACAGTAAACCACAATATGTCAATGGTATTTAGTAATTTGTTATATTATCAATTTATTAGATAAATTAGACTTGTTGATTAATATTTTTCTCAAAATATGTGCATTTTCAATATGATTTAAGGTACTCATTGTTGAACGAGCATCTAATTAAATAAGGTAAAATTGATGTATTAATTTGTTGAGCTTTGAGCAACCTAGATGATATCATTTTCAACTATACCAAAATTTAGGCTAATGTCAAATTCAATATAATATAATAATAGGTTTATTTTTAAGATAGCTCGTTATAATTGATCAGAACAATAATAACTAACTTTAAAAAATATTCTATTTTGACTATTCCTTAGATAATATTGTAACAGACTATTCTTTACATTTTACAGAAATTACATCCAATCCGTACTCTACCTATAGGGAATCACTTATCTGATAAGTGGTGGAAGCGCCGATGGCTATGTTGGTAGCTGAGATCAAAACAGAGACGATTGAGCTTTCTTGCAAGTTCTCTACCTATAGGGAGAACTCTTCAACTGAGTTCTCCAACATATCCATTATGTTTATCAATTCTTCTAGAAGTTTGAGGAGGTTTGGAAACAGCGAAATAGGTATCAAGTCTGGGAGAGGATGCTTACCCTCAAAATACCACTAGATTTTTCTGTATATGGGAAGGAGAAGAGACTAAAGAGGACGTCATTTTAAAAAAGCTAAAAAGAGAGTAAGACAAATATTATACAAGAGGAAACAAATTAAGGAAATGGAAGTAGAACAAAAAGTACAATGGAAGGGTATTTAAAATTGAGGAAAAGATAGTTTGTAAGAGATATATGTTGGCTTTCCCTTATGATGGGTAGAAACATTAGAAACCAAAGAGACAAGAGACATACACATTCTTTCTACAGACAAGGCGCAAAGGAGGGAAGGTAGAATGATTGACTTATAACGGTTGTTGTTTTGAGAACTGCTATTATAAGTTCTGGTGTCACTTTTAACTGCGGTTGTATGAAAAACCACGATAAAAATTTTTTAAAATACGAATTTATTTATGAATATACCACTGCCTTTTTTTTAAGACACTTTTACTTTTAACTGTAGTAAAGTAGTGCCGTGATAAGTATTTTTCTAATAGTGAATAATCATAATAGTTAGAGAAATGTCATGCCCCCACCCAATGTGAATGTTTATTATTGTGGTGAGATATTATGCGTTGTATAAATATAGTTTCAACGATTTAGATTTAAGATTATCAATTAATAATTTTTAAATAATAAAATTATCTGTAAAAAAGAATCCTCCAGAAGTTCTTAGATATACAATACATACCTCTCAAAGCATCAAAACCCTCTGGTTTTCAAAAGAAAATATGCTTTCGAGAAGGACACAAATATGCCCCTACCTAATATGAACAAACTAATAGATAGATAGAAAATGGAATAATGCTTAAGCTGAATTCAACATATATGGTTTATGGGTGATCAAATTAATGAATTGAAGATAACGCAGCCACGTTTGTACAAGTGTGAATTTGAAAATTCTGAAGGGGGACAACAAGTTAAAGGCCTTAGGATTCTGATTGAAAGAAAGCTAGAAGCTATATATATTATAGGAATCAAAGACTGAATAGTAATGTAAACTATGAATGTGATCTCCTTTTGGCCATATCTTTCCGCCAAAAGACCATGCATGTTTAGATAATGGTGAATTCCCTTTGGACTCTATATATGCCTCTGTGTGTGTGTGAAATTGACTCATTAATAATATAATTAATCAGACCAGATGGGCAAAAATTGGGTAGTTATCTAGGAAAAAGCGATGATCTTTTTTCACTTTGTAATATACTCTTCTAGTCCTATTTATAGAATAGAGAGAGAAATTTTTTTATCCTATTTATAAGTTGTATCATTAAATTTTTTATATGAATATACAATTTTATCCTTCATTTATTATTATGTTTACTTTATTCTCATGAAGTAGTATAATGTATATCAAATAAGATAAAGTTAAAAATTTATTGAATTTTAAAACATATTTGATGAAGTTTATAATTGTTGCATTGTTTTAAGTTTATAATTTTAAGTTAGAAATTTGTTTAATTTTAAGACAAATGTGTTACATTGTTTCATAAGTGCATGCATGAGTAAATTAAATTATAATTGTATTCTTTTTATTCTTTCTTTGTCTTGAGAAATGCCTCCGCAGTAAATTATTGTGGATTATTCAAAATATACTAATACGGTCTGGTTTGGTACAAGAAAATCATCTTACTAAAAAAACGAAGAAATCAGCAAGTTTTTGGGGTTCGGTGTGGCGGAAAGTTAAATTTTGATAGGGATTGAAGAAATAATGCAGCTTCAAATTGATAGTGGAATCATGATTTCACTACTAACCCAATGAAATTTCGTTGCGTTATATATAAAACTAAGTATGGGCTTCATGCCTTCATCCGTGATCTATGAAATTTGAGAAATAACTAATAAAAATTAGTATATATGATAAAAAATATATTTATATTCTATAAGGACGTAATTTGATTTCTTCTACCATTATTAGTACTTATTTAATAGGCGATTTAGCAAGTCAATTGTAAATATTTTTTGAGTCATAGGATCGTTCTTTAATTTTAATAGGGGACTAGTCACGAATTTACTTAAAATTTTTTGTAGTAAAAAAAAATTGAGAAATAAGTTATATTGTTTATGATGCAACAATATAACTTTTTAATGACGACTTTGTCTCCCATTCAGAAAATTAATAACCATTTTACACCTACCTATTATTCTTTCAGCTCTAATTTCTCCCTCTTTCCGCTCCCCTGTCCCTCATTTGAGCTTTAATTTTCAATAGCTTTTATGCTAAGTGATATATATATATTCTTGTTTTTCCACTTTTTAATATTCTTTTTACGAATATTTTTCTCTAGAAGAAATGTATCTTTAATCCTTTAACTTTATATAAAATTTTAGTTTAGTCCTTTATTTTATACCATATTTTTTTAATCCTATAACTTTAATGTTAATTTCAAATGATATTTTTTGTAAGAATATTTATATTTTATAAACTAAACTTAATATGTAATACTTGAAAATATTTTGTGAACATTTAAACATATTTTTTGTTAATAGTATTAGGATTAAAAGATTAAAAATATATTTTATAAAATTAAAAAATTAAAATAAAATTTTGTATAAAGTTAAAAAGCCTAAAGTGTACCTCCAGCCTTTTCTTTTTACATATGAATAAGGAACATCCATCACAAAAGAGACCTCCCCTAGGATATTAAGGGAAAAAGTAAACCCTTCTGACAATGTGTAGTTAATATAAAAAATGTTAGAAATTTATTCTTCAACCATTTGTTTAAGAATGCCAACCTAAGTATATTTTCTTTGATATATTTTCATGTATGGCACCAATCCAAGCAATTCTACCACAAAATTCTTTTTTTCCCTCTTTAGATGTCAAATTTAGTTTTGGACCCAAAAAAAAATAATTTCATATGGCCAATTCAGTTTCTCGTTCATGTTCCAATTCCCTTGAAGATCCTTTATTTTGAACATACAAAATGCAGCCAGGGACATCTCTAGTTGAAAGCATCATTAGTTATTAACTATTAAATTACAAAAGAAATTAAAGTGTTGATTATTCTACCAAAGACTGAGAATATTTCAGTTAAAGTAAGAGATCACGATAGATATTGGTAAACTTTTTTCCCAAAAGAACGATTTTTTTTATATTCTGATAATTAATTTTCCACATTGAAGAATACAAGACACAGAGTACAAACTTTGAAAAGAGAATGCTGACTCTTAATATAAAATGTAAAGAAGGATTCACTTTGAATTAGAACATAGAGCATGGAGAAGAGTCAACCTTTAAGAATATAATTCTCTCATAAAAAGCAATATTCCAACCATCACATGAATGCACACCAAACTGCTATATATATATGTAATTATATTTATGAACGCCAAAAGTTTTGAATTAGTCATAAGTTTGAGTGTATTTTTAAGTGAAAATTAATCGTAATTTTTTTTAGTTTACCTCAATTCGAATTGAAATAAAGAAGATCCCATGTATGTTTATCACGAAACAATCCATAGAGGTTTAATTTAAACAAAATAAACTACATAAACTTGATTTAAAATTAAGATAAATATAACGACCTACATATTATTTTTTTAAATACCAATAAAAAAATTGAAGAAAATATAAGGACTTGAATATTAGTTTTTTTTAATGTCAATCAATTTTGTTAAAAGATTATATTGAGTAAAGTAGTATTTAACGTTCTAATATTAATTTCTAGTAGTATATAACACACTAATCTTATTTATATTATATTTAGTACCCATATATTATTTTCATAGTGTATCCAACACTTAATTTTATTTTATAATTTAAAGTACTAAATATATTATAAATAATATTAGAGTGATGTGTTCTATTAAAAAATTATATTAAGGTAGTAGATATTACTTTAAGTTAGCCAACTTTTGATCATATGGGTGCAAGTTTCAACAACGATGATTTTTCTTCATACACATATATAAGATTTAAACTTGTGATCTTACTACAAAGAAAAGAAGGGCCACAATAATTGAACGATGGTTACATATATATATATATATATATATATATATATATATTTTATAGGCTCATTTTCCAAAGTGGATTAACTAATAAGAACTTTACCGCATGGGAATCCAACCGAAAGCAAAACCAAAAAAATCCCTTTGTCTTAAGAATTAATCAAGCTTTGATATCGTTGTGTTATAAAAAGAAAAAGGTAATTTAGAATCCAATCCAAGAATTAATCCAAAACCACTTTAACCTATTTGTCTTCCAATATAAATGTTCTTGTTTAATTCTATTCTCTATGGATCGAAAGGCATGCCCTAATTCAATGCGATGATTTGGATTGTCGGTGCTCGGTGCTCCAAAATTATTATCCGTGATTACTGTGAATTCTGGTCTGTTTGAATATTAACTTAAGATAGTTAATTTTTATAAAAAGTAGTAGGAAATTAATAAAGGCAAGATCATTGTGTTGTGTGCGCTTATATATTCTCAGTTGAAAGTCTCAAGGTTTATAAAATGTCTTCATTGGCGGAAAGGGCTTTGGGAATAGGAAAAATGGTGGCGGTGATTAAAATGCTCAGCATTTCTTGCCATGAAGAGAGCTTCTTGTGTTAGGAATAAATAAATAAATATTGAATACATTAGAAACATATCTATATAAATATCATTTCATTTGTAAAATTTTAAATTAGTTATTCTAATTTTATAAAAGATAAATAAGTTTATAGGTATTAAATTGGGATATACAAATTTTATCAAATTACTTCCCTGCCCTTTCTTACATTCCTTTCGTCCTCTCCTCTCAAGTCTCTCTCCCGCTCCCGCTACCTTCTCTCTCCTCCCTGCCACCAATTTATCTTCAAGCAACTCCTCCATCGTTCGCTAGGTAGAGCAAAGCTGGGTCTTTAAGGTCCTGAGAGAGAAAACATCAAAGTCTGGGATCAATTAAGCTTTACTGAAAGTGCCTTGCCTGAATCAACACCCATTATTCCAAGGTAGATAATTTTCTCTTTGAATTCAAGGGATAATCTGGGGTTTGTTGCAGTATAGAGGGGGTGCTTTCGGAGGAGGATTTTGGGTTTAGGAACCAATTGGGTGTTTGGTTGCTGGGAATTTGGAGACGAAGGTTTGTGGGAAGAGAAGCTGCAGAGGGAAGAGTGTAGAGCGGTGGCTCTGGCGGGAGCCATGGTGGAGATTGAGACTGGAGAGATGGTATGGGAGTGTGAGCGAACTTGTGCATCTTCTGGTTATATATTATCCAACTGTCAAAGAGGAAAGCAAGGAGCAAATTTGAGGGGAGAAGCGAAAGATGGAGTAGTTGGTGGAAGAGGAATTGGTGGAGGGGAGAAGAGAGAGGGTAGCTGGAGCTAGAGAGACTCGAATGGAGAGCAACGAAAGGGAAAGGTTGAAAGGGCAGGGAAGTAATTTGATAAAATTTGCAAATCCCAATTTAATACCTATAGACTGATTTGCCATTTATAAAATTAGAACAACTTATTTAAAATTTTAAAAATTAAATAGTATTTATATAAGATTTTCTCAATAGATTATCTTTTATCAAAATAAATAAATAAGTGGATAGAAAACATAATACTTATTTATAAGGTACTTATATGTAAAGTTAAAGAGTTATACTATATTTTTAAATTTAAAAAATATTTATAAATTATTTATTAATAAATTTATTATATCGATAATAGAATTTGATTTCATAATTTTATAAATTATAATCTAATTTTTTATTAATTAAATTAACTTTTTTAATTAATAAAATTATTTATAAATGGGATTAAAAATATTCTTTCTTAAGTCCCATCTTAAAAAAGGATATTGAAAGATTTTTTCTTATTCCACTCTTATTCAATTCTACGTAGAAATAGGATAGACTTGGGACAACCCTTCTTAATGATTTTTGGATTTAACATAATAAAATTATAGATATTAATGATACTAGTAGATTAAAGTTAAATAATTTAATAAAAAAAAGTTCAGGTATCAAATTAAAAATTAAAAGAAGTTTCAAATACTTTAAAAATAGTTTTCCACTTATAAATCATTAATAATATATTTTTTAATTTCATAAATAATATATTATTTCAATTTTCATGCAATTTTATTTTCATTTTCTTATTTAACCTCGCTCAACTTGTTTTTATCCCTTTAATAGCTCATGAAACATTTTAAATTTTTAATTAAGTTATGAATGCTTGTATAGCACCAAAAAGAATTCCAAGGATTTAGTAAGAAATATAATTAAAAAATAAAAGTATATACAAAAAGATGGAGTAAGATGCAGAACATATTTAATATATTATTAATAATAATCATAACGATAAAATAAATATTATTAAAAAATTATGATACCAAAAAGAGGTGAATAAAATGAAAAGAACAAGCAAACAAGACAGAATAGATCCTGGCCGTACATCACGTTAACGGGATAGATGCTTTGTACGGATGGGATGGGAAAGGGTGGACATAGGATAATGCCAATTGGGCCTACTTGAGAGGGCCTTTTCAGGTTGTCGACTATTTTTTAATTTTTTTCACATGATTCCCCGCGACAGAAGCCTTCAACTGCCCCCAATACTAGGAAAAATTATAAAAAGAAATCACTTTTTACTATTATGTGATTTGACTATTTTCAATATAAAGATAAAATAAATAAATATTATGATTACATTTATTTTTTCATTTTTGTTTTGCTTCAAGTTTTTTAAACTTTTCATATTCATATATGCATATAATTATGATTTTTTATATGTAAAGAAAATAATTTCCCCTACAATATTTTTTATTTTCTTAATACTGTTTATAAACTACTACACTTAAAATGACGAAAATAAGATATTTAATTAAAATTAGTTAATATTTTTTTAAAATGAATTAGGTTCCAAATATTTGCACGAAGCCTGAGATCATTTGCATGGTTGATAATCTGGGAAAAATTTTGACTTCCTATTCTCTATATTGTTTATATTTAATGATGACTTTGATTATTCATTCATGTAATATAAGCACAGGAGAAGTTAATGACTGAAAATTTATATTTGTTATGTAATTTGGAAAACAGTGCATCTTTTCGTTTGCTGAATAACATATGAAATGAAACACTTGCAGAGGCAACATTAGTGGCTTCGATCAACTTTATTAATTTTGTAAGACATTGTTTTATTAATTAAGAAAATCTCTCAACATTTTTGCTAGTATTTTATCATATTGAAGTTGACAAACAATTGGAAAGTTTTGAGATTGATAAATTATTTAATTAAAGATTTGGTGACATGATTTAGCAAGAGATACACTTTTAATTTATTGTATGTTGTTTAATAGAATAAGGGATAAATCACGTGTAAGTGGAAATACACAATCCGTATTATAATATATACTCTTATGGTCTTATTTATAGGATAGAGATAGAAGAATTTTTTTTGTTATGTTTATAATTCACAATTTAATTTTTTACATGAATGTACAATTTTACTTCTCATTTATTATTATTATATTGATTTTATTCTTATATAGTATAATGCATATTAAATATTAATATATAATTGGTTTAGCAGCATAATACTCTACTAAATTCCACTAGGTTTTAAGTTCAATTTTTAGAGGAGACTAATGACGGAACCCAAATTTTGTTACTAGAGGGGTAAACTTTTAATAATGTTTTTATCAGATAAATAAATAAACTATTATTTTCGTTCTTTAATGTATTTGAACTACTCTCCTTAGAAATCTCTTTAATATTTACAATTATATAGAGACACTTTGAGAGATTATAATTTTAGAGATAAAATAAATTGATATTTTATATTTAAGATAAAAATAGACTCTCATCTAACTCTTATATTTAGGATATGACAGAGTATAATGTTTTAAACATAATAGTTTGAGTATACAAGGTGTACATGGGGGAATTCTGGCCGATGGGAGAGGTGGCCAACCCCTTTCCCCTCCCCTAGTTCCACCTCTGGAGGAAACACATGTATTAGGAGGGCAACCATGAACTACAAAACTATATATCTGATAATAGAATCCGATAAATAGTATAAAAAAGATATAATACATATTAAATACTTAAATAGGAATAAAGTTACAAAGTGATTTTCTAGTGTATAAAAAAATATAGATAAAATTATAAAGTTGTTGAATTTTAAGATAGGGTTAATGAGTTTAATGTTTTTCTTAATTTATGTGAAATATGCTAAAATTAGAAGTGACTCAAATAGAATAAGATGAGTAAAATATAAAGTTGATGGTAAAACTATGAATGTTATCTAAGATCCATTTTTCAAACTCTATGTAATAAATGAAAAACAAGCATGTATAGTTTTATGAAAACCTCTTTAAATTACTATAATTAGGGAAAATCATTTTGAAGTTACTTATACTTTTTCTTAATTTTTAATTTAGTATATCTCTTATTTTTCTCTTATTAAATCCTTTAATTTTATTCTGTCAGCATAATTAACTCCTATATAAAGACTAATAGTAGTAGCAGAATAAAGTTACAAAATTTAACAATATTAGTAGAATAAAATTAAAGAATTTAATTAAAAAATAATATAAATATCAAATTAACAATTGAAAAAAAAGTACACCTACAAAATAATTTTGCCAATGACTATAAATTTGTTAGCTTAGTCAAATTGCCCCGGTACCACCGTCAATTTAATTTCATCCTAAATTTACGTGATGGTGACAATCCATCTGCTATACTTGAGAACTTGCTTCCAAAGTTTACTAATTATTAACCATCATCGATATAGGGGTAAATTTCTTAACTGCAGTTTGCACAACCAAAAATCATTTTTAAACTTTTAAACCACATATTATACCAGGGTAAGAATGTGTCTACTTTCACATTAGAAATCATCAAAATCCTACCACTAAGACTAACAAAGGTTGATTAGTCAAAAAGGATTTAGTTCATAATCTATAATATTGTAAATTTAAATTGTATTATTGATATAAAAATTTTATTAGTAGATAATCTATAAATATATTTGTAAACATTTTGAGTTTGTAGGCATCTATATATTGATCCTAATGAGCCCTGGCCTAAGACCAACTCTCTTAAAACTTTCTCTATCGGGATAAAAAATCATACCACTATAACTGCTTAGTTTAGTTGGTGAGAAGTTGCATCGAGATAAAAAGATGTATGAAATTTGAGTCCTAGGAATAAAATCACATTAAATACTTGATGGTAGAGCTTGTGATCTGAAAGGATTAATCTAGACAGTTAAATCTTCCAACTATAGTACTATCATGATAGTGGGTACACATGAAAAAAATCACTAAAATTATAATGCAAAGTTGTTAGAAATTAAATCATAGAGTAAGACTTTATTCTTTGTGGTGGATCTGATTTGATACTGTTTCCTTATAATGGAATGTCTCTTTCAGGTTTAGCTGATTTTGGGGCAGACCAGAATAAAAGACGAAAGGGCAATTTGTTGGTTAACGAAGAACCAGTTAGTCAAAAAAAAGGAACCAAGTTTGAAAGTTGAGGAAGGTTAAAAAAAAAAGATTGATGTCATAATGCAGTTGAATTTGAATAATCTGAGAGCCATCAACCTTTGTCTCCAAAGCATTTAACAAAGTTAGAGACCGTGTTGGGTGAGAGGTACTATGTCTCACACTGAGTTAGGTGTAAAGTTACATCATAAACATTATCATGTCAAATGTGAATGAAATTGAGTTAACTTGGGAAGAAAAGAAAAATCTCATATGAAATCCACTTTGAAAACAATTAGGCTAGATCATTATGTTGGCGAAATCTGCAAAACAAAAATGAGCTAAAGGTCAAATTTTCCTTGTAAGTTTTGACTCAGGAGTAATATTGTTCTAAATTTTTTTGGGTTCAAGATTATGTTAGCAATATTAAAATGGAGCAATATTACTTTTTACTATTAAAATATTAACACTCAATGTTAATTTTTTAACGATTAATGTTATTTTTTAATAGGATAAGGGCAATATTATTACGTTTTAAAACTTCTAGAGTGATATTGAACAAAAACAACTTTTGAGGCAATATTACTCTTGACTGAACTCTAGGATTAAACAAACCTTCCTACAAAGATATAGGATGATAGAATTAGCAGAAGATAATAGAACTCAATGAGACATAATATCTAATAGGAGGAAAATCTCAATAGTGATATGTGTTGTTCATCTTATGCTTTTTCTTCAATAAGCCCCCTTTTTTTTTGTACAAAAACTTTTAGGTGAGTTTAGCTCAAGTCCTCCATCAAGACTAGAGTACAGCCCCATGACTTAGAGAGCGCTTATAGGGAATTTATGATATTGTTTACTAAAAGAGTCCTCACAACGGCAACAAGAAAAAATTCATTTCCTTATAGGATACAAGTTTATTCCTTACTATATATGCTAATTCTATTAGCTCAACAAAACCCATTTATATATTGTGGAAGGGCACAATACACATCTAAACAAGGCATTTATCCACAAGACTGAAGTAGCATGTTGGAAGAAACTTCTTTCTTTAACACACCTACACATAATATTCACAATATTCCAACACATTATGTGGCGTCTTTAGTATGGATGAACTTGTTCATGTGATCACTAACAATATACTCACTTTTGAGAGAGATTGTTGGGATGTCAAGTGTTAGTAAATTTGACTTGATTTGAAAAATGGGAAAAATCTCAAATATCGTATGGAACTGAACTAAAAAATAGGTCTATAAGTAGAAGGACTCTGAACTCGTTACCTTAAGGCTTTAGATTAAGATGTTGTGTCGAATTCACTTAAGTGTCTATTTGGATAGCATTTAATTTTAGTTTTCAAAGGGTTTATAGTCTAAACTTTAGTTTGAAAAAAAATTCAAAACAAACAGTCATATTTGTCTAAAAAGGCTTATGGACCAAACTATAGTTTTGAATAAACTCATAGAAATAACTTTTATAATTGTAAAAGAACTTATTGACTATCCAATTACTATTTTATCCCTACTTTTTATAACATCATCTCTCATCTCCCCTCTCCCCTTTGCACATTCACCTATCTGTCAATGGTTTACTGTCACTAGTGGAGCCTCGCCTGTCCGTTAATGATGGGCTATCGCTGGTGGAGCATCATTGGTGGTTTGTTGCTAGTGGTCTGTCGGAGGTAGGCTAGTCTCTTCGTCATCTTCCTTCTTCACTCACCATCTGTCACTGGAAACGTCTTCTCCTTCTTCCTCTTCTATTAGCATATGTCATCTCTCTTTCTTCTTCTTCCTCATCAGTTGCCGTGCCATCTCATCTCTCTTCTGCATCTTCTTCTTCTTATTCCAAAGCCGTGGTGGGTGAGAGAGTTATGAACAGTAAAGTCTATTAATTTATTTTTTCTCATCTCAATAATTTATCTATCATAAAAGTCCTTCTGATAATAACAATTCAAATATTCATTTATTTAAAATCACTTTTTTTCCCATAAACTCTTATCCAAAAAAGCTTTTCTAAAAACTATTTAGAAACCCTTTTTTTTAAAAGCTTATCCAAACGGGCCCTAAATGCATTTTCTTCTTGTTCCTACTGCTATTTGAATGGTCTTCCTTTTGTTTTTTTTTTGAGATATCACTCAATTTGGATTTTCCTCTTTTTTTACTCTTGTTAGAAAATTTATAATAATTATGTATAATAATGCTGTATCCATAACTCGAATGAGTGTTTCCTCATAGCTTTTGAGGAAGAAAGGGATAATTACCTACCGACATAAGGGTTGGCATCCAATTCAGAGAAAGCTGAGGGGAGGAAGTGGAGGTAGCTGAAGTAGGCATCTTCTTGAGGATGAGGATTTTAATTTTTTTCAAGAACATTCCCACTTTGAATCATACTGATCATAATTTATACTTTCTTTAATTCCGCATCTTAATTTGAGGAGAAAGTAGGTACCACTTAGACCTGCATTTCCCACTTTTTTATTTTCTAAATTCAAAGTTACGACTTCTCAATAGTTTAATACTCATATTGCTTGATTTGTAACTTTCTAACTATTAATTTGTAAGCAAGATTCATTTATTCATTATTTTACAACTACATAATCATTTGTGTATTTATAAAAGGAAAAATGATAATTTAACTTGTTAAAAATTTTATGATTTCTTTTTTATATGGCTATTTGACTGGACCATATTCGAGTATTATTTGATCCAATTAGGGGATAACTCTCTCAAAGGCATTTTATATATTTACACGGAATCAAATTCGAGATATCGTGTTTAAGCGGTTAAAACTCATCCTAATAAAACTAATGCCTGTAGGTAAAATTTGTGATTTCTAGTAGTTTGATATTTCTTATCCCCTGATGATTTAGAATTTTGTAATAATTTGTAAGTAAGATTCATTATTTTAGTAGAAGAGCATACTAAGAAATCAACTATTTGGATCAAATCACTAAACAACCTTCTATTCTTATTTGGGATTTCTAGATTTATTGTTGGTCCTTAAATAAAATTAATTTAATGTTTTCATTCCACTTTTGATTTGTTTGGCTCTTCTCTATTTCAACTATTATGTTAACATCTACACGGTTGCACAATTTATAAATCATAATCGGTATAGCTTCATATTCCGTGTGAAGGGCAGAACTCGCAAGCTATAATTAACTTTATCAACTTCTCTAACCATCTTGAGGACAAATTTGCTTGTGTTTCCTGAAAGTATAATAACACTCTTCCAATCTTTAATATAAGAGTTTGTGATTTTTTTTAGATAGATTAAAAAAATTAAATAAATCAGTTAATTGTAATTAATAAAAGAGTTAGTTGACTAACTTAGATAAATTAATGAATATATAATACGAATTTGTCTTGAGGGGTTCGATTTGATCATAATTAATAATTAGTAAAAGAGTTAGTTGACTAACTTAGATAAATTAATGAATATATAATACGAATTTGTCTTGAGGGGTTCGATTTGATCATAATTAATAATTTATTTAGTTTATTTAATTTATATAAAAAAGTTAACTAACTCTTATATTAAGGACGATAAGGATTAATAGTAATAGTAATAGTAATAGTAGTAGTAGTAGTAGTAATAATAATAATAATATGAACCATGAGAAGTCATATTGTTTACAAGACTGAACAATGGGGCTTCCATTTCAAGCCCTATATAACATGGCAGACCTCATCTTTGTTATATATCAGTTATATTATATTTGATCATACTTACATTAACTTTCTTGTATCCAATTCCTTCACTTCTCCAATCAATGTGTATTGTTTTCTTCATGTGTATTTAAATTAAATTAAGATATTAAAAACAATAGAACACATGATAAAGTGATATTATATAACTTTATGCAATCGATGCAAGGAATTTGATATAAATTTTCTCCTATTATATAATGTGGTTTTTAAGATATTATTGTTGTAAGCTTTCATGTTTCCTATAAGGGGAAGGTTTTAAGTTTAATCATATTTATAATTTTAAGCAGTAGTGCCTGTCATTTTAATTAGAAGAAGAAGAAGATAATATTGCTGCTAAGGTTTCCAAGACTCTTTTTTCCTTTTTGGGTGAACAAGTTTCCAAGAAAAATTGTATAAAAAAATGTTTCCAAGAAAATCGATATTAAGGTGTATTAGGATAAGATAACCACTACAAAAAAATTGACTTTTAGCGGCGACTGTATAAGATAGCCACTACAAAAAAATTGTCGCCATCAAGTCGCCGCGTATGAGACTGTCGCCTATATATATTTGCAGCGACAACTGAAAGTCGCTGCTGAATATCAATCATTAGCGGCGACATGAAAGTTTAACAGAAGTCATCAAAATTCTTGGGTCAACAAAGGTAAGTCAAAGGCTGTGACAAAAGTCACCACTTAAAACTTATTCAACGGTGACTGATCTGCGGCGACAAAATTGTCTCCGCTGAAAGTTGATATTTTCTTTAAAAAAAATTCTAGCAATTTTTCTTATATAAAAAATATATAATTTAATCTCAAAAATAACGATAAATAACTAAATAAACCAGAATATAATAACATGTATAAATAATTTAAATCATTATATAAAATACCAAATTATTTTAATTATTTAAATATTTAAAATTAAAATAAAATTATTCATTTTATACATAAATATTATATAGAATGATCAATAGTAGAAGTAGAAGAAGTAGGTGCATGTGGTTGTCTCCTCTGCATCAAAGCAGCAAATTGAGCTTGTATCATTTGCTCCATTTGTTCAATTAGTCTTTGCTCAAATTGCATACGCTCTTCTTGCATCTTTTCACGCTATGTTGCACGCTCTGCATCCATTTTTTCTCTCATCTTGAAATTTTTTATCAAACTCCTCCTGCAATTGGGCATGCACACTCTAGACAACTGAACTATCACTAGATTGAGGGCGATTTCTCTTCCTTGAAGGCTATACTCCATACCCTTTCCCTCTTACATACCCTGACCTCTCACTAAGAACTGTCGCCAATATTTCTTCTGACATCATTCGAGCATCGCTTTCTAAATCTTGGTCTTGTTGCTGAGAAAGATCGTGCATACTACTATATAAATAAACACATAAAACTATTAGAATAATAATAAAAATAAAACAAAATAAAATAAACTACAATGCATACATGAATCTGTTCAACGTGTGGATCAGCCCATACTATTTGTCCATCTAATATCTTCCTAGTATATGTTATCTCTCACAGTTGGTCAAGAGGGGTAGGTTGTCTAGTAATAGGTAGGGGTGTGCATGGGCAGGGTTGGGCAAGGCAACCCCCTGCCCAAAAAAAGCATGGGCTGCATTTTACAGCCTGATACCCTGCCCTGCCCGGTAAAAGTCCTAATAATTTTAGGCTGGGCATGAGTGGGCTGGACGAGCTGGGCATGACCAAGTCGTGATGCTATACTCATGTTGTGAAAAAAATATGCAATTATGAACTTCTAAAATAATACCATATTCATTTGTTTTCAAGAGTTAAATAATATTTATAATCTATTAAGAATAAGGCAACAAAGATAATAATTAAAATCTTGAGATCCATTGCATATAAAAAATAAGTGTTGAAGTCTAAGTAACTTGTAATTATAACTTTACATCAATCTCCTCAATATTGACAAAGATAAAGCATCTAATAAAATAAAATAAATAATTATAATTTATAATGTAATTATATGATAATTAATAAAGTTAAAAAACAAAAAAATTAGTATAGTTATAAATATTAAAAGATACAATTTACCTACTTAACTACTCATATTTTTAAAAGTACCTTCTAGTCAACAGTAACTATCATATTCTCCCTTCTAAGATAGAGAAAAAAAAGAAGGGGTGCTCATGGGCAAGGCAGGGCAGGGCAGCCCCTATGCCCAGTGCCCAGCCTGAAAAATACATGAGCTATATTTTACAGCCCGATGCCTAGCCCTGCCCTGCCCTATATTTATCGGGCTGGGCAGGGCATTTTTATTGCGGGCTCAGGTGGGCATACTGGGCCACTAGCTTTGTGCACAGCCCTAATAATAGGATCTCTCTACAAAATAATAATATATAAAATACAAACAATAGATTTTAAAATAAAAAATGATTAAAAACTTAAATTATAGTGGTGATAGATTAAACTTACTGTAGCAAACTCAATCTCTGCAAATGATCGAAGACCATAAGTATGTTTAGTCATTTGTTTTTATCGATTTATCATGTTTCTTACACTTTTATTCTATAATAAAATCTGTTAACTAATAAGAATTTAATTATTGAAACAAAAAAAAATATATTTAGAAGGATAGTGAAGTACCTTAAACATGTCAGACTTAAAATATATTAATAATCATTCCCAATCTTGAAAACTAATAGTTTGAGGAGAATCAGCCAACCTATCCTCATCAGTCTCATATTTCTCATAGTGAGAATACATATTGGTTTTCCAATTTCTGAATGTATTTTGTAAAATAATTGATATAGCTATATGAAACTTTTCTTCAGTAATTGCATCAGCAGGTTCAAACTTATCCTGAAACAAATAAATATGAACACTTTATATAATAATATAAATAAATTAAGATTTTAAAAAAATTGACAAAAATAATACCTTTATTTTTAAAATTATATTCTGACCATATTTTTTAAAAATATTGTTCCAGTTACCTCCATAATCCCTAAAAGAGACTGTGGTTCTAAGAGTTAAACCACAATAATTAGAAAAGTCCCTTGCTTTTGGACCGATTGCTCTTGACATGGAATCTAAAAATTTAACTCGAATCTTTGATCCTTGTGCAGTCTTCAAATTCACATTAATAGACTTGTAAACTTCTCTGTGCTTGTTGATTGCAGTAGAAGAGCTTATAATTGAAGTTGAATTAGAACAATTAAATGTTACAAGTGATATAAATCAATTATTATAAAATTGAAACAAACTTACTTATACTACTATTTTGAGTATGGGAAGTAGGAGGAGAATTGACAAGCATTTTCTCAAATTGTTGTTGCATTGATAAAGGTGAAATAACAGGCCTTGATTGATATGTAGAGCATGTACCTCGGCTATTCGTGTTGTCATGAGATGTAACAGAAAGACTTTTCCTACCTCAACATCTCTTTAATACTGACATATCCTGTAAACAAAGACATTTCATTTAGAAAATAGCAATAAATTAAATAAAAAATAGCAATCAATCAATAATCAATCTACATATTAATACAATATACCATGGAAATATACAATGAGCCAACCGGGTGCAATAATGTCATCCACATAGAAAATTTGCTCAGTTTGAGATGTTAGAATAAATAGTTCATTTATTTATAATAAATATCGTGTGTTAATTATATAATTATATATAATGAATAAAAGACTTATCTAGTTCACCAGAGCAATCAAAGGTATAAAAAAATGGTTCCATTTCTAGACACTTATATGGTTCAATTTCAAGAACAGTAAAATTTAAAGTTGACAAAGATAAAAGTTCCAAGTGAAGCACTCAGAATATTTAATCACCTCTATCAGTCAAGTAAACCACATAAGATTTACGTGTCAATTACTACTCGTTGTGAAATAACTACGTCAGATATGTGGCTTGAATAAAATGAATTGCATTATACATCCCTGATCTTTATAAAAATAGGTCAAATCAGCAGGAAAAACAAGTATTTATTACACTGTTGATGGCCACAAGCACATTCTTTGCTTGTAAGGAAAACAGAACATGTAGCATTGAACTATTGTTGAATTCGTGGGTTTAGTTCAGTTATTTATTTACTTGAATTTGCAAAAGCCTGATCCATTCAACAGCTAAAAATGTTGTCGGAGAAGGACAACCTTTTTACCCACAAGCCAGTAGTTAGAAGTGCAAATAAGTATTTGGAACAAAAAGCACTATCAAATGACAGAGCACAGATGAATGAATAAATGGACATGAGTGTTTGAGGTGTACTCATAAGAAAATAGGTATTTAATTCTTGAAAAATAGCTACTAAATCGTTTAGATCTCTTTTCGAGAAAAAAACTCTTTTATAATTTTCTAAGCCCCCAAAATACTCATTTTATTATTTTTTTCTTAATTTTTCTTAACCCCAAGATATTTTTAATTATTATTATTTCATTTATTCTTTTTCTAAAATTTCACTTTTGACACTTTTTAATTTCAGAAAAACACTCTTAAACTTAATAATACCTTATAAATTCTTTCTATAAAAGTTCAGATGTTACATGAAATACAGCAATAGAGGGCATATGCAACAGCAATTAAAAATTTATGTATGTTCATATGTATTTAACGTATATTCTTTCTCTTTATTTCTCTCACACATACATCTCCCTCTATCTATCTCCTCCCTCAAATTGTCTCTAACACACACATGCTAACTCTCACACTCATTGACACATATTTATAATATCTTTCTTATGTACATATCCCTCTTTTATTTCCTTCTTTCATAGATATCACATTATTCTCTCTATAATCTTTCTTTGCTACAATAACATGTGAAATTTCTATATGTTATTTAAAAAATAAAATTATTCAATAATTTAATTATATATATTAGATAGTTGTTTAAAACCCATTAAAGTGGAAAAAATTGTATAAACACTTTTAGCGGCGACAAGGATATAAAAGTTGCCGCTAAATACATCCTTCTGCAGCGACAAAAAATTGTTGCCGCAGAAAAGTGGCGTTAAAATTTGAGTTTTTTTTTAGCTTTTGCGGAGACAAAGTAAAGGCGCCACTGAAACTCTGACAAATCAAAGTCTTCGTTGAAAGCCTTACTTTTAGTGGCGACATTTATGTCGCCACAGAAACTCAGGACTTTTAGCGGCAAAAGATAAAGTCGCGGCTGAAAATCTATTTTCAGCGGCGATATTTTTTGTCACCACTGAAAAGTCATAGCCAAATCCTTATTTTTTTTTTTGTATTGAGCTTAGTCCAGCGATGCAAAAGTCTGAATTAGGCCAGTAAGATTGAACTGATGCCTAATCAATAAGCCCAATTAATCAAATTAACCGCTTAAGCTTGTTCTACTAACCATTTTTAATAATTGCTTATAAAAATAACCTTAACAGCCTTTATGAAGTTAGAATCCAGTCATAAATAAATCTCATAAAATCTCTTGGCAACTTTGATTCTTGTAAAAAAATGTAATTTAAAGTTTCATTAACCTAATATTTAAGTTTTAACGTATCTAGTCCTTAGGCCTAGAATATTGTTTATCATCGTTATGGAAAACTCAAAAATCATTTTACTGCATTGAATCTCCATAATTGTACAGAAGTTTATCTAAAAGGAATATTTCCTCCACATATAAAGGAAATTTCACCTTACCAAAACAGATATATAAAATTTAAAGCATAAATTTCGCTTAAAAAATCACGTAAAATATATGAAAGAAGAATGAAAAGGATGAGGAGAAGGTATGACGAATAAGACTAATAACAACAACAAGCCTTATCCCATTAAATGGGGTCGGCTACATGGATCATACGACGCCATTGTGCTCTATCAAAACTAAATCTTTGGATAGGTTATTAACCAAGAGATCCTGCTCAATGACCTCTTTGAGCGTTCTCTT
The DNA here is from genome assembly GCA_037074615.1 of Leucaena leucocephala. Classification (NCBI taxonomy): domain Eukaryota; kingdom Viridiplantae; phylum Streptophyta; class Magnoliopsida; order Fabales; family Fabaceae; genus Leucaena; species Leucaena leucocephala. The sequence continues at coordinate 32,299,519 of CM073520.1, read as the reverse complement.
TGGCCTTGCTCTAGTCCTTTTAACTAGTGTCCATACTATTTGATCCACCCTCTTCACTGGCGCATCCCTTGGCCTTCTTTGTACGTGTCCAAACCACCTAAGACGGTTCTCTACCATTTTCTCTTCAATAGGTGCCACTTCAACTCTTTCCCATATATATTCATTACGAATCTTATCTTTTTTTGTATGCCTACACATCCATCTCAACATCCTCATCTCAGCTACCCCAACTTTATGCTCGTGCTGTCCTTTTAAAGACCAGCATTCACTTCCATAAAGCATTGCTGGTCTTATAGCAATGTGATAAAACTTTCCTTTTACTTTATATGGTACTTTCCTATCACATATAACCCTAGTAACCTTTCTCCATTTAAACCACCCGGCCTGAATTCTATTATGAACATCCTCCAAAATTTCACTGTCCTTCTGTATAATTGATCCCAAATATTTAAACTTATCTATTTGTGGAATAACTTGATCTCCCAATCTGACTTCTAAGTTACTTTTAACTTGCCTCCTATCAAAATTGCAATGCATATATTCAGTCTTACTTCTACTCAGATGAAAGCCCTTCGACTCTAAAGTACTTCTCTATAACTCAAGTTTAAAATTAAGGTTGTAAGCTAAAGAAAACTCAAGGATAGATTGCCCTTCATTATTAATTTCTCTAAAACCAAAACCACCATGAGCCACTGCATATTGCCCTGCTTCCTTACCAACATGACCATTAAGGTCCCCACTAATAAAAATCTTTTCAATAAGTGGTATGCTCTAAATCAGCCCCTTCAAATCTTCCCAAAACTTTTCCTTAAGATGTGCTCTTATTCCTACTTGAGGTGCATAAGCACTAATAACGTTGATTGTATCCCTACCAACAATTATTCTTAAAGATATAATTCTGTCATCAATCCTTTTAACATCCACCACATTTGTCTTTCACTCTTTATCCACAATGATACCAACACCATTCCTCGTACTCGTTTTACTTGTATACCAAAATTTGAACTCATTGATTTTCTGAGAATTTTCTCCAACCCATTTAGTTTCCTGAAGGCACAAGATGTTAATCTTTCGCTTTACCATTTCGCCCACCACCTCCCATACTTTTTCGGTCATAGTTCCAATATTCCAAGTGCCAAATATAATCTTTCTCTCCTGAACTATCTTCTTTAGTCACCTCCGTCCATAAGATAGCGGTAGCCTTTGCTTATTTAATACTACATCCGAGCGACGATGCAGTGGCCCTTGCTCACTTCTCACTGTACTCGAGCCATACAGCATGTTACTTACAGGCAACGACCTAGTATTAGCGCAATTTCTTCGTATGTCCATGTTCATAAGATTCGACAAAATTTACATTGGCTGTCGGGGCCTAACACAACCCTCCTCCTTTACCTGGGCTTGGGACCGGCTACATGCGTAGACAGAGTTACGAATAAGACTAACCAACTAAAAATATTTAGATGAATGGCTAAGATGATGAAGAGAGATCAAAGAGCTCCAAGTAGTGTGTTTAACTGTTCGATAGGCCTATATTTATACATGCAATGGCATACCTCTATTTTAATTATTCCTTCGACCCTAATTATAAGAGTTAATTAATTTTTTATATATATTTAAAAAGTTAAATAAATTAGTTAATTATGATCAAATCCTACCCTTTAAGATAAATTCATATTATATTCTCTTTAATATATTCAAATGAGTTAATTAACACTTTTATTAGTTACTACCTCCAGTCTTAATTATAAGAGTTAGTTGATTTTTTTAGATATATTAAGAAAACTAAATAAATCAGTTAATTATAAATAATATAAGAGTTAGTTAACTAATTTGAGTAGATTGAGGAGTATATAATATAAATTCATCTTGAGATATTGAATTTAATCATAATGAACTGATTTAATTTTTCTTAATTTTTTTAAAAAAGTTAATCAGCTCTTATAATTTAGACATGAGGGAGTATGATTAACTGATTTATTTAGTTTCTTTCATCTATCTAAAAAATTAACTAACTTTTATAATTGAGACTGAAGATATTACTAAAGCATATGCTTTGAACTTGAAATATAGTACGAGATACTCCATTAATTAACCATGCATTGCACAATACTTTATGTGGTACCAACAAATCCTTATTAATATGTCAAATGCATGGAATTATTTGTATGATTGTAGGGGGAAGAATAACGTTGTTAAGGCATGAATTAATGGAGCAAGCTTTTATTTACTTGAAACATAACTGGAAAATGGATGTTGCTGATTATTAATTGGAAAGATCAAAGGAGTTTCATGATCAATAATAGAAACATTTGGGAGAACTTACATAGTAGGTATGAAGATCATGTTACTGAAAGAAGAGAATGAGAGCTTTAATAAGCCATTGATGATTCATGAGGTTTTACGATTTACAGATAATTCGAAGTGAGAAAAATTAGCTTGTAATGTTTTTTTTGATTTTGGCTCCCATTCATTTATTATAAAATCTAGAGATGTTTCTTTAAGAATATGTACAAGTGTTCTAAGTTAAAGGTACCTTCTTTTCCTTTTTTTTCACTCTTAGGGTTAGGGGTCATTTGGTTGGATTCCTTAACATCGAAGAATGAGAATTCAGATTGCGTTTTCACATAAAAGCATGTTTGGTTATCTTTCAGATTTCTCTAAAAAAATAAGGCAAAATAGTATCGCTTTAGTCTCAATAAACCAATTATAATTAATAGAACTTGTCAATGAACCAATTAAGGCAATTATTCAAAGGTCAGTGGTTCAAACTAGAGTCTACTTAAGGTCAAATCAATCATAATCAAAATAATATAATGCATAAAAATATTTATATATAATATTAAAAAAGTTAATATTTAAATAAAATGCATTAATTTTAAATAAATAGAATTCAACAAAACAGAGTTAATAAAGCAAAAATACAATAAATTTCTATTTTTTTGAAAACTCAAAATAGTATGGCTTTAGGCTCAATAATATATATATATATATATATATATATATATATATAAAATTCATTCTGAACAATTAGTTTAAAACACTTAGTGTGTGTTTGGTATTAGCGTTTAGGAATAGATTTTCAAGAAAACCATGGTTTAATAATGATAATAGCCAAACATTAATTTTTTTTTGAAAATCGATTTTAACACCTAAACCATGGTTTCAATCTTGAAACCATGGTTTTAAAATAATTCAATTTCCAATAACTTTTCTGATTCTCTCCCCTGCAACTTCTCGATTTTTGGAGCAATTGTTACACATACCCACTGGTGGGTTTACAATTAATAATTTAAATTTTATTTAAAAAAAAGTAAAAATAAATACTATTTTTTTAAAATCTAAAATTTTAAAATTTTAGAGAAAAGATAAATTTATTAATAAAAGTTACCATCTTCCAATATATATAATTAACCTTAATAAAGTTTTTAGTAGAAAAAAAATTAAAATTTAAGTGAATATTATAAATTTTTATTTTACTCAAATACATATATATATATATATATATATTATTTTATAATTATTTAAATAAAAAATTTAAAATCAAATTTATTCTTTATATAATTATCATATTAGTTTATGTCCTTTTTAGTAAATTATATATGGAAAAGCGATTCTGCTACTAATCATCCAAACATCTCCAATTTTTAAAATCACTTTTTTCTCAGAATCTATTCTTCCCAAAATCTATTCTCTAAAAGCTAATCCAAACACACCCTTAATTGGATTGGCTGAGAGACATGTTCACGGTCCACTACTTTGACCGACCAAATTGGGTTGGATATTTTGATACTACGATGAAATCCCAATTCTCTTGCTTCCCCATTACATCACGTCCTCCCCATGTTGTCTAGAGGTCGCGTCCTTACCATCATCCCCTCTATTTATTTAATATGTAAAATATTTAATAAAAAAGAAATTAAACATATTTTTGTGTGTGTGTATTGTACAATGTTTGAGAGAAATAAAATCCAAAATATTAATAACTTATAAATAGGTTACGTGGGTAACATATTAAAGAAAAAAATTCAACAAAAAAATGTGACTAGTGATGTATCATAGGTAATAGGTTATACAAATTAATAACATATATGGTCAAATGCAAATGGGAGACCTTAATTCAGACACTGTGAATTAATTAAGTGAAGAAGTTTATAATATGCATGCACACCGTGCCACATGCAACTTCAGTAATTAACCACAATAAAATATGGCATCAAAAGAATTTACTATTGAAATTTCTGTAAATTTGGTGCTGGAATTGCCATAGATTTTTTAGTAAATTGGAGGGGGGGGGATGCCCTATTGAAATTTTCTTCTGAATGATCTAACTTAGAGTATGACACTTTGTGTAAACAAAATTTGTAGAGCATTGGTACTTTCTGTGTATAGAAATTTATCAGGTCATTTTCACCAATAAAATTCTCAATGAGACATTTTTCCAGTTTTTTCTAAATTTTTTCCATTGCAAGATTTTTTTAGTGAATATCATATTGAATATAAAATTTACACCAAATCACATCGTTTATAAGTCCTGAACAGTGGAATTTATTCTTCCCATACCATAAATTGTATAAAGAAACATGTCTATTCATATATATTGAGTCCAAATATATTATTACTGTGTATGATATCATTTTGTTTTTCAAAATAATGTGCATACAAGATGAAGCAATTAATTTCCCTGTAATGAGATGATTTAGTTTTGTGAGAGAATGGCCTTGACCAGAGGCGGAATATCCTATCTTAACTCTAATAGTATAACAGTCATATTGATATAAAATCTGAGTGCCTTAATTATTATTTATTTAGCATAATTCTAGGAGGATCTCAAGGGATATGATTGGGATATAATTAGAGTAATATTAATTAGTAATATTTGTTATTGCTCTATATATTGTAACTCTTAGCTTAGGCAAACATATCACAAGAATTATTTAGAAAATTTCATGGTATTAGAGCCATAAAGAGCAAAACAGACTCTCATGGTGTACAGAAACGCTCTCAAGTCAAGCGTCTTCACTGCTGAAAGTGGGTCGTCAAATACACCACCCAAATCCCTTGCTGGGATTATCTCTGACGGTAACAAATGGGTTCTCCCAAGTGTCAACTACTCTTCGCTTAAATGGCAATAATTATCTTCAATAGTATAGTCATGTTTTGATGTTTATTAGAGGCCACGATAAGGAGAAGTATATTTTTTATGATCCACCAGCCACTACTGACTCTTCCTACAAATCATGGCGAGCTGAAAATAACCTAGTGATGGCCTGGCTTGCAACTCCATGATAGCAGAAATTGGCTAGAATTATCTCCTTGCCACTACCGCCAAAGAAATCTGGGACTTAGCCAAGATTGCCTACTCTAATATAGATAATGCAGCCGCTCTATATCAAATCAAAAGCAACTTCATAGTTTGTTTCAAGGTGAGAAATCTAAAACTCATTATTTTACTGCTCTAATGGAGCTCTGGCAACAACTGGACCTATATGAAGCTCATGAGTGGCCAAATCATGAGGCTGCAATTTTTTATAAAAACTTCGTGGACTAAGATCACTGCTATAAATTCCTCCTTGGACTCAATGATTCCTTTGATATACGTGGTCGAGTCATGAGCATCAAACCTATCCTAACTTTGATAGAAGCCTTCAATACCAGAAAATAAGAGGTAAACAGGAAAGTACTCACTACTCCTAATCCTATTGTTCCTGTTGCTACTGACAATCCCTCTGGTCTTGCTATTAATAGCCCACAAGGTGACCAAAAAGCTAGAAAAAGGTGTGACCATTGCAACAAAAATTGTCACACTCGAGAGGAGTGCTGGAAGTTGCATTGGTCGACCTCCAAATCACAAATCCAAAGGAAAAAATTGGAATGGCAGCAAGGGTCATATGATAAGTAACTCTCCTACTGATGAGAATATGCCAAACCAAGAGGAACTGACTCTACTAAGAAATATATTAGATGAATACTCTACAGCTCATAGTGAGACGACAATTCCTTCTGTTACCATGGCTCACTCAGGTACTGCTCTTACCAAGCTCTTAGCAGCAAAACAGAAACAAACAAAATATGGATAATTGACTTAGGTGCAACTGATCATATTACTTGTTTTAAGGAAGTATTTTCTAAATTTAGTGAGTATTCTAAACATAATCAAGTTTAAGTGGAAAGTAGACAGTTTTCAAAAGTGTTAGGTTCTGGAATTGTTATAAATTCTGAAGATATTATTTTGGAAAATGTTATATATGTTCCTAACATCAAATGCAGTTTGCTATCTGTCAAACAAGTTATTAATAAATTAAATTGCCGGGTTACTTTTGATTACCATAGTTGTATCTTTCAGGAATTGGAATTGGGGAAAAAGATTGGCACTGCTAAAGTGTGAAATGGCCTTTATTATATTCAAAACTCTTCTCCAAGACACCCTATTTCCTGTCATACCACAACAAATATGACAGTAGATGAAATAATGTTGTGGAACTAAGTTATGCCACCCTAATCTCAGATGTATGAGAATCCTATTTCCTAATATAAATAAAAAGGTTGTTGCAGATTTTCATTGTGAAACTTGCTATTTAGCAAAACAAGTTCGAAAGACTTACCCTTCAAAACCATATTCAAACTCTCATCATTTTAATCTTATTCATAGTGATGTTTGAAGGGCCATTAAAATTTGAAATTAACTCCAAGGCTCCTTGTTGTTACTTTTATCGATGATCACACAAGGTTGACTTGGTTTTATCTCTTAAAAGATAAATCTGAAGTGTTTTCAGTGTTCAAAACTTTCTATATCTTTATCAAAATCCAATTTCAAACATGAATTAAAATTTTGAGAACTGATAATGGATGAGAATATTTAAATTATTCCTTCACAATTTTTTTATCTATAAATGGTATTTTACATCAAACCTCATGTGTTTATTCACCACAACAAAATAGGGTTTATGAAAGAAAAAATAGACATCTTCTTGAAGGGGCTTGAGCCTTGATGTTCGAAAACAATGTTCCCAATAAATTCTGGGGAGATTTTGTTCTCACAGCCACACACTTAATTAATAGAATGCCTTTAAAAATATTAAACTTTAAAACTCCTCTTCAAAACTTTCTTGATGTGTTTCCAAATTCTTCATTGGTGGCATCACTTCCTCAAAAAGTTTTCGGATGTACTGCTTTTGTGTACAATGAGAATGGGGAGAAACTTGATCCTCGTTCAATCAAATGTATTTACCTTGGTTTTTCATGTAATCAAAAAGGATATAAATGTTTCTCTCCTATCACAAACAAAATTTATATTACTATGAATGTTAAATTTATTGAGAAACAACCTTACTATCCTAAATCACCCATTCAAGGGGGAGAATGACAGGAGGGAATAGATAATTTGTGAGCCAGATGAGAATCCTCAAACTGGTTAGCAGCCAACCAATGACTCACTCTCATTCTCAAGCAACCCAATTGACATCTCTCTCTCCACAGAACCCATGTACAGCCCCACAAACTCAACCAATGACACTCAGAATAACCAAAACAGACTTTACCAGATAGTAGACAGCACAGAAAGGATCCCAAATAGATCTATCTTTGAGGAGGACCACAATCCTTTTGAAGCCTTAGTGATCCCCTTGATCAATCTACACCAGAAACTATGGTAGAACAGTTTAATAATACTACAGAACAACAACACTACCAGTTCCACACCAATACAGCGCCATGATTGTGCACCAGATCCTGGTCTTCAAGATCTTCACTGGCCTATAGCTCTAACAAAAGGGAAAAGGAGTTGTACACAACATCCTATTGGTAAGTATGTTTCATACAAAAAGATCTCTCCTACCATGAAAGCTTTTGTAACTAATGTAGACTATGTGAAAATACCTAAGAATTTCAATGAGGCAATGGAGTAACCACATTGGAGACAAGCTATTAGAGCTGGTAATTTCGGTTGGGCACTCGCCATTTTATGGCGAGTAACCTGGCGGGTTAGCCCGCTTTTTTTTCACTATTTATATTACACTTTATTAATTTTAGAGTTTTAGTTAAATTAAAGTTTATATTATACTTCATTTATACTAACTTTATCTTGTTGAGTAATTTCTTTATATATATACATTTTATTTTATTATTATTTTACTTGTGACAGATTTATCTACAGATAGTGATAAAGCTAAAAAAATAAATATTTTGACAATTTCAGATCATTGTTTGAATCCAATTAATATTGATACATATAAATTATTTTAAAAATATATATATGAAAATAATTTTTTTAAAAAAAGATATATATAAATAATTTTTTAAAAATAAAAATTGGCAAATTAGCGGGCTAGCTATAGCGGGCTCAGGTTGGTATAATACCAACCCGCCTGGAAACAAGCCTCTTAAGCTCGGTCCGCTTCCAGGATAACCCAGATATGGCAGGTTGGCCCGCATTCCCACCTCTACAAGCTATAGAAGAAGAACTAAGAGCTCTCCACAAGAATGGAACATGAAGAATTATAGACCTTCCAAAAGGTAAACAGGTGGTAAGCACTAAATGGGTGTTTACAGTAAAGTGATGGTAGTATAAATAACTATAAAGCACATCTTGTGGCTAGAGGATACACTCAAACTTATGGAATAGATTATTAGCAAACATATGCTCATGTAGCAAAATTAAATACCATAAATGTACTCTTATCCCTAGCCGCCAACCTTGGCCTCTTCACCAACTCAATATAAAAAATGCTTTTCTAAATGGGGATTTAGATGAAGAAGTTTACATGTAAATCCCCTTGGGAGTAAGAACTTCTGATAATTTGGGAAAAGTGTGCAAGTTACACAAATAGTTGTACAGTCTGAAAAAATCCCCCGGAACATGGTTTGAGAAGGTTTCTCAAGCCATTAAAGGGCTGAACTACAAACAATGTCAAGTAGATGATACTCTCTTCATCAAACAAAATGAAGATAAAATAATATACTTATTGTATACGTTGATGATATAGTTATAACATGTAACAATGAAGAAGAGATCACAAGGCTAAAAAGAGACTTGGCAACAAAGTTCTAGATTAAGGACATTTGTCCTTTAAGGTACTTCTTGGGAATAGAAGTAGCAAGAAGCAATAAAGGAATAAGTGTGTCTCAAAGCAAATATACTCTAGACCTTCTAAATGAAATAGGTATGTTGGGTGCCCGTCCTGCTAAGACACCAATGGAACTAAATCAAAAACTAACAATTATAACATATGGCAAATCAATGAATAAAGAAAGATACCAAATGCTACTAGGAAAGTTTATGTACTTATCACATACTAGGCCTAACAGATATTATTTTGTTAGCGTAGTAAGTCAATTTTCAAGCAATCCCCAAAAAAAGCATATGACAGCTCTACAGAATTCTACTATATCTGAAGAGAACTCTAGGATAGGGCCTATTCTTTGCCAATGGTGAATCAAGAGGAGTTGAAATATTTATAGATACTGACTGATGTTCAATACCTTAAAGGAAATATCAAGATAATATTAATTAGTAATATTCCCTATAATCAGGGTAATATTAATTAGTAATATTCCCTATTGTTCTATATATTATAACTCTTATCGGTTAGGCAAACATATCATAAGAATTATTAAGAAACTTTCAAGTTTTATATTATGCATTGTTTCAAAATAATGAGTTTAAAGTTATACATGCAAATTAAAAAAATATTTAATTGTATATATATTATAACAAAATCTAATTGTATTTAACTAAAATACCCTCATATTAAATATTAAAACATTATAGCACTCAAGATTCATGCACATACCAGTTATTTTCGTTAATGAAGCACAATATGGTTTTTTAAAAAAAAGGCAAAAGTGCATATTTGTTTCTCTAACTTTATATAAAAAAGTTTTATTTTAATCCTTTAATTTTTTAAAATATTTTGTAGTTATATATTTTATCCCTAACATCGTTAGCCTCAAATGATAACCTTTAGATTAATCATTGTTAGTTTATGAAATTAAACTTAATTGTCTGCATTTAAAATTTTATTGATAGCATCTTTTGCTAACAAAACTAATGGTATTGGGTGTATACAACTAAAAATCATACTTTTTAAAATTCAAAAACCAATTATATAAATATGTAGACATGTATAACTATAACGGAATTATTATTATTTTATAAAATCTAAAACTTGGGTGACAATGCATCGTCTTATTATCAAATATCCCTCAACCTTGTATAAATTCATAAAAGAATAAGTATTCAGTAGCTTTACCCTCACTCATCATATTGTTGTAGCCTTCAAGGAAGCTCTGAACAATCTCCTTGCTGGGATTAAAAACCATATCTTGCCATAAACACTTATATACAATTCCATTTATAACAGCCTCAAATACCTCAGTAGCGTCAATACGATTCAATCCCCAAGCAAGCTCATGGTTGATCGATGTATCTTCGAAAGTTGTGCTTGAGTCCGTGTACGAGTATTGTCTTTCATTCTCTTAGTAGCATCTTTGAGCAACTCTTGTTTGGTATGATCTTCGACAGTAACATCATTCTCAACCTTAAAATACTCGTCAAGTTCAGGAGCACCAATGGCTCTTCTGATTCCAGCAGGAATAATCAGCCCCGGGTACAAAGTACTCTCTGGTCTGGTCCATAAACCCTAAGTCTGCCATTTCATCAACTCTTTTGTCTAGATAGGGAAAAAGGACATCAAGAGACACCAAGCCAGATGAAGCAACAATCATATTTGGAACGAAAGTCCATGGAGGGATCTTCGACAAGGCATTCCAGGTAAGTGTTGGAGCTGTTAGATATTTATTATTTATTATAACCTATTTAAATATTAATTAGGATAATTAATAAATATTTCTGAGTGTGGCCCATAGTCATTAGGCCTAGTCCAAAGTGGGTTATTGACTCAATTTATTTAAGGTTAATTTTCTGATGGTGATAATTGACAATTCATCTTTGTGAGATCTCTTTCTGAGTCCAGAGCAAAACCCTAATCTCAGCTCGCTTTGGAAGGTTCTCCACTGGTGACGGCTGAAAACAAGTTGCCATCGTTGTGCCTAATCACCAGCTGGAAGAACCTGTGATTTATTTGACAGTGTTCTCTTTTGACAGGTATCCCAATTGATCCCAGTTCTCCTCAGATCAATCAAGCTAATGGCGAGAGGTAACTTTGAGTCTTCCGCTGCATCTCATATAGGTTTATATTTGAGTATGATATGATCTGGATTGATTGTATTGCTTTTGAGATATTTATTTTCTAATATGTGGTATCAAAGCCTAGTTTGATATCAACTCTTACCTTGCTTATTGATCTTTTGTGCTTATGAGACAGAATATGGGATCCAGGTGCCTAAAGAAATTACAATTTCTTTTATTATTAATTTTGGATCTTTTAACCGCTTCTCCTCTGTGAACAACGAGAGAGAGACCGCGAGAGATTTCTGTGCATCCATGGCGAGTGTCCGTCGCGAGAGAAAGAGAGTGGCGACTGAGAGTCGATGTTCATCCTACTGAGATGAAGGGCTACTGTGATGGCAGAATGGTTGTGCGCGTTGCCATGATCTTCGCCTGAAATTACCGCCAGAGAGAAAGAAGGAGACGTCGTAGTGTGGCCCTGAGCGTCGCTATACTCTGTCATCGCTGGTTTCTGGACATGACGCTGAGCAAAGCATCCGCAAAAGGACCACAGATGTCCGGCGATAGCCATAGAACAGAGGCGCCAACGTCGTTGCACTTGAGCTCTTAAGGCGCATCCGGTCTCAGTCGGGTCGCGGCTGTGAGACGGGTCATGAGTCAGGTTAGGTTAACCCGACTCACTGTTAAGGCAACCCAAAATGGCGCGTTTCATTTCTCACTGAAACTCGTCATTTCATTTAATGGAACGCAAAAAAAAATATCAGCGTTGCTGGGTTATGCTTTGGGCTGTACAATGGTTATTTTTTTTTGTTTCAATTGATGTGGGCCGCTGACACAATTTGGGCCACTAAAACAAGTTTTTTTTAACACAGATTGGGCCATGCGTTTTTGGGCCATCTGATTTGATAATTTTTTTTTAGGAAACGTTTTTGGGCCTGACTTTTGGATTTTATTTCTGGAAATTATTTTGGGCCCTCTTTTTTTGGACTTTTATGTACGGGCTACTTGGTTTTATTTCCAAAAAATTAGTTTTGGCCATTTAATTTAATTTTTCAGAAAATTTTAATTACTATTTCATGCACTATAAATATTTAAATTAATTTCTTTATTATTTTAATTTTTGAAAAAAAGGTATTTATAAATTTTAATTTTATGTCATTTAATTGCCTATTTTATTTTTTAATTTCTCTCAGGCAATTAAATTAACTATGTAATTTTTATAAAAACCTTTTCAGTTAAAATTAATTTGTTAGACATGTTTTGGGTGCATGAAATTAATGGGAGAATTTTAATTAAATTATTTAGTCATTTTTATTGATTAAATTAATTTATTAAATGCTCCATTATGGTGTGCATATTTGGATTTTTATGCATGTTATTGATATTTATGATTAGCATGCATTTTTATGAGGAATAGCTACAGCATCCTCATTTATTTTTGTTGTGTGCATTAATTAATTACATATGGTTTTAAAATATCAATAATAATTAAATGTATAATTATGATTTATCTTTACTCACAGGTAGATATCTCATGATTATACATTTAATTAGGGGGAGAATTAGTTTCTCCATTAAGTTGTGCATATTTGGATTTTCAATGCACATGAATGATATTTATGGTTAACGTGCAATTCTTTGAGGAATAGTCACAGCATCCTTGTTTATTAAATCTGTTATATGCATTTATTAATCACATCTGGATTGGAAATATCATTTATAATTAAATGTATAGCTATGATTTATCTTTGCCCATAGGTAGATATCTCATAATTGTACATTTAATTAGGGTGGGATAGAATGGCCTCGTTATTTTCTAATTAACCTACAGGTATTGAAAAATTACGAATGCGTTCTAATTCCACCACTTGAGATAGATACATGGCTATGCTAATGTCTTTGCCTACAGGTAGACATTAGTGATACGTATTTATATTGCCCGCATGCTGCATTTGAGCTAAGCATGCATACATGGCACAATGACTTGTGATTGCTTCAAATTATTTCTGTGAGCTTATTTGTATGTTTGTCTGTTCTCATTTTACAGATCCAATTGCTACTCCTAGGATTATGGATGATGTTAGCAACAAAACAATCTTTTTATGTTCCCTCTTACAAGAGAAATTTGATTTCTATGTCAAAGCTCATTCCATTTGATTATCATTTAGTTCTTTTTAAGAAACGTATGACTTTGATAAAGAATTCAGTTTTGATTGTGAACTTAGTTATGAGTGATGGCGTGTTTAAAATTATTTATGATTCGCCTCAATCTCTTTCCGTTTTGCATGGTACTAAAAGAAATATCATTTATGAGAATTCTTATAGCCTGTAGCATAGGAGATTGGGTCATATCTCCGTTGACAGAATCAAAAGATTGAATAAATACAGAATTCTTCCATCTTTAAACCATTCAGAGTTTGATTCTTATGTGGACTGTATAAGGGGAAAGCAGACTAATAAGTCACATAAGGGGGCTAAAAGAAGTTCTGAGTTGCTAGAAATTATACACACGGATATTTGTTGCCCTGATTTGACTGCGCATGGTCAAAAGTACTTTATCTCCTTTATTGATGATCACTCACGATACATGTATGTCTACATGCTTTATAATAAAAGTGAGGCACTAGATGCTTTCAAGGAATATAAAGTAGAAGTAGAAAAACAGATTGGAAAACCAATCAAGATCGTGAGATCAGACCGTGGTGGTGAGTATTATAGCAGATACACTAGTGAAGGATAGCAATAGGTCTATTTGCTGAATTTCTTCAAGAACAAGGTATAGTGGCTCAATACACTATGCCTATATCACCTAACATGAATGGTGTGTTGGAAAACGTGCCATAGGGGCCAACCATTGTCTTATGAACATTATTGATTTATGAATTTATTAATTGTGTTATCATATTATTTGCATGTTTACTATGATGACCATCCTTGGATAATTCATGATCTTATCCTAAATGTTCCTGGTCAGTCATCTGTGCGGGAACAGAGATGAAATAAGACCAGTATGACTTTGAAGATGTATACAGATATAAATCAAAGTCATAGGCACATGTAAGAGTACAAGGTGTTGGATCGACCCGTTATAAGAGAGTTGCATGGGTTACATCATAAGCTTCTCTCATATACAAACCATGTCACTATGCTCTTTGACCTGAGATCATCATGGATTCCTACATGACAAATGCTCAGCTTTGACCTAGTCAAAAGTCACTTTTGACCGAGTGATCATAAAGACTATGTTCAGGCTTAGTGGTTTTTCATGCGGAGGAATGTGAATGGTCAAGATGGAATTTATCCCTCACATTCGTAGAGAGATATTACTGGGCCCCTCGATGAGTGAGTCTGAGAAATGTATGGCCATACTGTAATGGAAAGGTAGTTCCATTTCTATAGTCAGACTACTCAAGGATCGAGAAAGTAACAGTCAGGAATAGGAGGATGACATTATCCATGCCTCATCCATGACCAAAATATCGCGTAACAGAAGGGACATGATATAGTTGTATAAAATGCTACATCGTTTATCGATCCTCATATGATTTGGGTAGTCGTTATGTCTTGCTAGAGACCGCTTGCGACTTATGGGCCAGTATAGCAAATGGCCCACTGCTAACTTCATATGGGCCTATAGGGTTGCACACAAAATAGCCCAACACGAGTTATAATGTCCAGATTCATTGAATCTAAGACGTGTCCAGATTCAATGAATGATCCAGGGTTGATGTATATATTTATTTATATTTATATTCATATATATATATATATATAAATTCATATATATACATTATATATATACATTATATATAAGGGATATATAGGATTTAATTTATAAGGATAAATTAAATCTCTATCACGTTTGAATTTGAAATTCAAATTGATAGGATATCTCATATAAGAGATATTTACAAGATTTAATTTATCCTATAAATTAAATCTCTATCACGTTTGAATTTGAAATTCAAATTGATATGATATCTCAAATTTGATTTATGATAATAAATCAAATATAGTCCAGTCTTATCTTTATTTTAAATTAAATAAATAGGTGAATTAAATCTGTGGGACGGATTTAATATAAACATGATTTATTTAATTAGTTTCTTATCAAATTATACAATATGTGATATTGTATTAATTTCAGAATTAATATAGATTAATTCCAAAATCCAATTTGGTTGAGGAAAACGCGGAGCATCCTATATATCTGATTTTAAGAGCTACGTTTTGAGAAAAACACATAACACAAAAAGGCCGAACAGAATTTGCAAAAAGGGTTTACAGATAAGAAACTGCTGAAGTAGAGACGAAGAGGACGAATTCTTGAGAAAGCCTTAGAGGGACAGGAGACATTAGCACGTCGTTCGTGGTTAGAGGAAGCCGACCTGAGGCGTCGACTTCTTGCGATCAGAAAGAGAGCCTGAGCCGCGGAGAGAAGCTGTGGACGTCTTCTTGTGATCCGAAAGAGATCACCAGCCGCGGAGAGAAGCTATGGAAGTCGCTGAGAAACACTAAGGGTAATGCTTCTTCCCACTTGACTTAAACACATATGGTAGATCCTGGAAAGGAATGGAAAAAATTTTAAATTAATTTCCACTGCGTTTCTTCCAATTCCTTACATGGTGTAGCTGAGAGAAGAAATAGGACCTTGCTGGATATGGTTAGGAGCATGATGAGTAGCCCTAAACTTCCATCTTCTCTGTGGAAGGAAGCACTCGAGATAACCACATACATATTGAACAGGGTTCCAATAAAAGCAGTGTCCAAGACACCCTTTGAAATCTAGAAAGGATGGAAACCCAGTTTAAATCATTTCAAGGTATGGGATTGTCCTGCGGAAGTGAGAATATATAATCCACAGGAGAAGAAGTTGGATCCTAAGACCATTAGAGCTTACTTTGTAGGCTATGCGGAGAGGTCTAAGGGTTATAAGTTTTATTGTCCTCTACCTTCTACAAGGTTTGTAGAGTCTATGAATGCCAAGTTTCTTGAGAATGATGTGATTAGTGGGAGTGATTATCCATTGGATGATCACATAGAGCGAACCACTGATATCATTCATGAGGGGACGGCAATAGTCAATGTTTATTCTACTGTTGGGATTGACATTAAACGTGATGTAGACCCTGTGGCTCAAGTTGACAGTGCTGAATAAGACTGACACATATCTAATGGTTAACCTATCACACAAGTGGAACCACCACAAGTTGTGATAGATGATTTCATTATTCAACAACCTAGTTTAACCCAAGAGTTTGAATTGAGGAGGTCAACTAGAGAAAGAAGACCGGCATTACTTGATGACTATGTAGTATATTCTGCTGAGATTGACTGTGATGTAAGTGTTGAGAATGATCCTTTGTCGTTTACTCAGGCTGTGAGGAGTGTGAACTCCAAGTTGTGGCATGATGCTATGATTCATGAAATGAATTCCATGGCAAACAACCATGTTTGGGAACTTGTAGAGTTGCCTAGTGGGTCTAAGGCCATTGGCTGTAAATGGGTTTACAAAACCAAGAGAGACTCACAAGGTAACATCGATAGATACAAGGCTAGGTTGGTTGCAAAGGGATTCACTCAAGTGGAAGGAATCGATTACAGTGAAACTTTTTCACCTGTATCTAAGAAAGATTCATTCTGTATCATCATGGCATTGGTTGCCCATTTTGATCTGGAATTGCACCAGATGGATATTAAGACCGTTTTCCTCAATGGTGAACTGGAGGAAGTCTACATGAAGCAGCCTGAGAGATTTGTTGCAAAAGGTAAAGATTAATTGGTATGCAAGATGAAGAAATCAATATATGGTTTGAAACAGGCTTCACGACAGTGGTAATTGAAGTTCCATGAAGTGATCACGTCATTTGGTTTCGTTGAGAACATCATGGATGATTGTATATACCACAAGGCTAGTGGGAGTAAAATCATATTCTTGATTTTGTATGTGGATGACATACTACTTGCTACCAATAATCTGGGACTATTACATGAGGTGAAACAGTTTCTATTCAAGAGTTTTGATATGAAAGACATGGGTGAGGTTTCTTATGTCATTGGCATAAAGATCCATAGAGATAGAACCCAATATCTTGTAGGCTTATATCAAGAGCCTTACGTTGTCAAAATTCTTGAACGATTCAGGATACAGAACTGTTCATCTAACATGGCTCATATTGAAAAAGGAGACAAGTTTAATCTAAGTCAATGTCTTGAAATCGAGTTTGATATGAAACAAATGGAATGGGCCCCATATGCCTCAGCGGTAGGAAGCTTAATGTATGCACAAGTTTGTACAAGACCTGACATCGCTTTTATTGTGGGTATGTTAGGAAGATACCAAAGTAATCCTGAGGAAGCACATTGGACAGCTGCAAAGAAAGTGTTTAGGTACCTACAAGGCATTAAACACTACATGCTCACATACAGGAGAACAGACAGTTTGGACGTGATTGGATACTCAGATTCAGATCTTGGAGGATGCGTAGACTCGAACAAGTCTACATCTGGTTACATCTTCCTATTGGTAGAAGGAGCTATATCGTGGAGGAGCGCTAAGCAAACTCAAACAGCTCCTTCTACCGATGATGTTGAGATACATTGCGTGTTTTGAAGCAAGTTCACAAGCTATTTGGATAAGGAATTTCATTATTGGGCTTAAGATTGTGGATTCAATCTCAAATTCCAATCAGAATGTACTGTGATAACACAGCTGCGGTGGCCATAGCGAACAACAAAAGGAGTAAAAGTCGCAGCAAGTTTGTTGAACATAAATTCTTTTGCTTGAGAGAAAGGGTTCAAGATGGCCAAGTTTCCGTTAAACGTATCAGTACATTGGACATGTTGGCTGATCCTTTGATGAAAGGATTGAAGCCGAACATCTTTATCATACATGTACCTCATATGGGACTTCGTCCTACTTTTGATTAGTGGAGGTATGAGCAATGAAATTATATTTTATGGTTATCATTTCAATTTGTGATTGTATACATTTTGTGTTATTGAAATTGATAAACATTAAGACAGGAACCTATGAACATTGAGTTCATGTATATTGTGATACCCATTAAGTGATGGTGCTACATGTAATACATGGAAGGTAATACCCGATAAAAGGGGACTTATCGCCTTGATTCTTGTAGCATGACATCAGTTTACCTAGATAAAGTAATGACATTGAGTATACGGGTCAAGTAGGAGAATGTTAGATATTTATTATTTATTATAACTTATTTAAATATTAATTAGGATAATTAATAAATATTTTTGAGTGTGGCCCGTAGTCATTGGGCTCAGTCCAAGGTGAGTTATTGACTCAGTTTATTTAAGGTTAATTTTCTGATGGTGGAAATTAACAATTCATCTTTGTGAGATCTCTTTCTGAGTACATAGCGAAATCCTAATCTCAGCTCGCTTTTGAAGGTTCCCTACTGTTGATGGCTGAAAACAAGTTGTCATCGTTGTGCATAATCACCAGCTGGAAGAACCTATGATTTATTTGACAGTTTTCTCTTTTGACAGGTATCCCAATTGATCCCAATTCTCCTCAGATCAATCAAGCTAATGGCGAGAGGTAACTTTGAGTCTTCTGATGCATCTCATATAGGTTTATATTTGAGTATGATATTATCTGGATTGATTGTATTGCTTTTGAGATGTTTATTTTCTAACAGGAGCCTCCATTATCCTTTGACGATAATGGGGAGGTGACCTTGTTCGGTGATATGTTCGGTCACAGAGATGACATGGTCGCAGAAATGGGTGAGAGTGAAGTCGAATTCAGGATCTTCGATGATTCCGAGGAGATGGTGGGGGATTCCTCGTTGCTGAAATTCCGGGATCTTGTCAATAATGATGTCCAAACCTTTCTAAACTTGGATCTTGTCGGCATTGATGATTTCAGAAGGGAAATGTGAGCCTAGGTCAATTGAAAGTTTGGTTTTTCCGGTTCCTGTTGATCCCATGATGAACACAACCTTCTTCTTGTTGCAAGCAGCCATTTGACAATATTATTAAACCTTGAAAAACAAATCATAATAGAAATGATTAATATGTTTAATTATCATCGATGAAAAACTCAAAAACCATTTCACTATAATGATTTTCCATAATATGTACCAAAAGAAATTTATCTAAATAGAATATTTCCTCGACATAGAGAGGAAATTCCATTTTATCAAGACTGATATATATAAAACTTCAAGTATAAATTTCATATAAAAAAAGTCAAGTACAAGATATGAAAGAAGAATTAGAAGGAGGAGGAGGTATGACGAACAAGAGTAATCACCGGGAAAACTTAATATGGAATGCAGATACGAGGAAGAGAGATCAAAGAGCTCCAAATTGTGTTTTTAACTTTTCCATAGGCCTATATTTATACATGCACCACACTACCTCAATTTTAATTACTTCAGATTATGCATTGAACCTGAAATATGGTACGAGGTACCCTATTAATTACCATACAGTATGCTTATCCAACTCTTGAGAAGTAAAAGGAAAAATATCATATTTACTTTTTTTTCCCATTTTGAAAATAAGGAAAACTCTTGTAAGAAAAATGAAATAGACCAAAGTGCTAAAGATAACCGACTTTTGTTTTGTAAAAAAAAAAACGGTGACATTTTTATAACATTATAAAGATTTTTTTATATCATTTCACTACATAAACGACGTCATATGTAGTTGAGATTGTTTGTGTTCCAGCGTTGCATTTTATTACGAACGACATTGTAAATACATTTTATTAGTGTTTGGCTCACATGTGCTCAAACTATAATTTTGCTAGATAATCTATTCCTAAAAGCTATTGCCAAACACACACTTAAGCTGATTGTAACCCTGAGTTTTTCACTTCTCAACGTCATCGCTACAGTAAGTTTTGTCTTTTTTTCTCTTTCTATGCGTGTATTTGGTAAAATACTAAATCTTAATTTTAAAAAGTTTATTTGGGGCAAAACCTTAATTTAAAAAAAATAAAATAAATAGTTATATTTATTCAAAAGGCTTTTAGATTGAACCATGGTTTAAAACTAATATTTTAGATAAACTATTGAGACTAACTTATAAAACAGTTAAAAAAATTATGGACTAACCAATTATTATTTTATTTTTATTTTTTCTTACACTATATCTCCTCTCTCCTTTCTCATCTCTCTTATACAACTTTTTTCCTCTCTCCTCTCTCATCTCTTCTATATTTAATAAAATTATACATTTTCTGATAATTTATTGATCATAAAAGTCATTCTAAAAATAATTATCCAAACAATTATTTATTTAGAATCATTTTTTTTTCATAAACTCTTCTCCAAAAGTAATTTTCTAAAAGTTTCTCAAAAACTCTTTCTTTTTAAACTCTTTTTCAAACTCTTATCTAAACATCCCCATCAATTTCTCACTTTTTGGATACGTATTGCATCTAAATATATTGTTTAATAATGAATTTAATTTTTTTTCCTAATCAATTTTGTTTGATGCATTGCATAAGACTTTAAGTGATAACACAAAATCTATTTTATCTACTTAAATTATATTAATTCTTTGTGACAGAATTAGTAACCTAGTTTTTGCCCTAGATTAGCCACCGAATTTGCTATGGAAATTTCTACACCTATATCTGTTGGTGGAAATGTGATGGATTTTTTTTTCTATTTCTAGATTATTTTTTAATGAATATCACTATAAATATTAAATATAAAATTTATATCAAATCACATTATTTATAAGTGGTGAAAGCATTGTATAAAGAAATGTCTATTCATATATATTGAATCCAAATATATTATTACTGTGCATACAAGCATTTTCTTTTCCTAAATAATGCGCATACAAGATACGACAATTAATTGCCCTGTTTCGGATGGAGATGATTTATTTTCATATTATACTATTTTTGTTTCAAAATAATAATTAGTTTAAAGTTATACACAAGGTTGTGAAACTCACAAATTTAAGAAAACTCGTGACAGGAAGGTAAACTTTAGTTGTGAACTCCAATCATAAATTTTTAAGAGTTTACTTTTATCAGTAATGAATAAATAACTATTAATTAAAAGTATATGATTAAATAATTAAAATATAAAAATAATCAAAAATATAATTTAAACATATTTTAAATTCAAATAATTGAAATTAAATCACAAACATTTATAGCTTATCATATTCCATAAAGAAGTTTATAAGTTTAATATATGAAATCATTGAACATAATCAAATATAAAAAGCTACCACGAGTTTAAGAGTGAGTTAATACGATTTTATAAATTAAAAACTTAAAAACGATAAACTCAACAAATGAACTCGCGAGTTTCACCGAGTTTGCTATTAACACAAGTTTAAGTACGGGTTATCACAATTTTATAAAATCAAAACAAAAAAATAGTAAAATTAATGAGTCAACTTGCTAGTTTAACAATAATGGTTATACATGCATGCAAACTAAGAAAACTATTAAATTGTCTATATTATATGAATATCTAATTTATTTAATTAAAATCCCCTCATATTAAAGATTAAAATATTATAGCACTTAAGTTTCATGCACATACCATTTATTTTCATTAATGAAGGGCGCAATATAAAACCTGGAGAATAAAAACAGCACAATGGATTTGTTTTTATATTAATGCTGCTCTGTACCATAAACCCAATTAACTGCTTCAACATGTTTAATTTCACAAATCACCATTTAATCAATATATATATTTATACATATAATGTGCAAATCATGCTGACGTACTACAATGATCCATTTAATATAGGGGTATTCTTTGTGAAGTGGGAAAAAGAAACTAAACCTAGAAATAGTATTTTATTATTGTTTTTTTTTAACGTTGTATCTTTAATAAAGTGGCATTTTGGTAATTTCCATATGACTGAGGCATATCTTAGAGAAATTCGAACCCAACACTCGTATGTAAGCAACCAGCACAAGGTCCGAAGCTACCACTTCACTTGATTCAAATTTTCAGCAATTAGTTGAAAAAACAGAGAGAGATTTTTAACCAGAATAAAAAGGATAGAACTTTTGAACGGATGTGAAAAGCCAGGGTTGCGGCTGTTTTTAGAGAAAAGACGTAGATTAGCTATGTAAATACTCCATTTTGTAGTAATGAAATGAGTCCCTACACTTGGCATCATAAACCAAAATATATGTTTAAGTTATACAGTCATTCAATTATACTCAAAATAAAACAAGCATAAGTTTCCTGAAGAGAAGAGTCATGCCGTCAGTTATATATACACGCCACGCCAGAGCCTTATAGCTCATGATACCCTACAACTTCTCTAATAGAGGAGGTTGTGAAATCAAACTCCCATCTAGCTGAGAAGATGGGGTTGTATAGGTCCCCTTCTCTACCTGCAAGAGTTAAGTTAGATAAAAGGGGGGTTACACTTTTTTATGCCATAAATTTGTCCGAAAGCTTTCTTTTAATAGTAATGTTGAAATTTTTTTAGTTCAATACTATTCTGAAAACTTAAAAACATAGCAATACTACCTCACTCATTTAAAAAACTGACATTAATCATTCATATTTTTAACGCTAAAGGCAACATTACTCTATTTGAATACATAGAGGGATATTGTTGCAAAATGAAAATTTGCAGGGTAAATTGTATCTTAAACAAACATAAAATCCAGTTATATATATTTATATAAAAAAAATTTAAAATTGGTTAGGCTCACTTACAATCTAAGAGTAATGTGAAGTATTCATTTCTCTTAAGCAATATTAATATTGAGCCGAGCGAACTATCAATTACTATTAGGTGTAAATTCAGGCATTCAGGAGTTAAGATATCTTTCCAAACTGTCATAACTAGAATTATAATAAAATAATACTCTCTAATAATTAAATATAATATAAATAATCGCATGTCTCATTACACTATAAATAAGTAATTTGGTTATATGTATTTAGAGAGACTGAGGGCCAATCCAAACCACCTATTTCTCCCGGCCCAATATCAGCCTTCAATAACAATGGATCAACAAACCCATGCACTTGTTACACAGCCTTATGGATCATATAGCATAGCATAAACTTATGGTATGAAGGTTTAACTGATAAAAGTATGAGATATATAATTATTTAAACTGTGTTTAATTTATATAGAGTATCATTTTATTGTGGTTTCAATTTTAACGTTTGGGGAGATATCTTAACTCCTAGATATTTAGATTTATACTTAAGAGTAATAGACAGCTTGTCTTACCCGATATTGATATTATTTAGAAATAAGGAAGATTTCATACTACCCTTAAATCATAGATGAGCTCAACTATTTTTTAAAAATTTTTGTACTAAAAAAAATATATCATAGCATAACACATTTTGAAAAGAATTAAACTCAACAATTGAAATTAATAAACAGAACATGTTATGAAATGATCAAGCTTGTATATAATTGTTTAAAACTAATTACACAACCAGTTACCTTAACTCCTTTGTCAAAAGAGTCTAAATCCAAACCGCTAGCCGAGTCAAATCAGAGGGATCATTTTGTTGTTTGGTATTTTAATTCATCGGAACAAATTCTAAAATAACTTAATTATCTGCTTTTGTTTAGTTGGAGGTAATTCATTGCAACAAATTCTAAAATAACTTATTTTTTTATATAATATTTCTAATTTTTTTTAAAAACAAACATGTTATCTCAATGAGTGCTGATGAGAATGAAACGTTAAAAAAAAATAAAGTTAGAGGGCTAAATTGCTCTCTTTTTCAAAACACCAGACTTTTAAAGAGAAGAACAAAAGGGTAATACAAAATAACAAAAATGTCAACTGAGCTAACTATTATAAATTTTTTAAAAAAAATAGAGATTTTATCTTATTTTTAGATTATAAATAAATTTATTTTAAAAAAAAAATTATTTACTAAAAAAAATTTTACTCTGTTATATTTGTTTTTTTATAATTAACAACTAATCTTTTTAAAATATTTAAATATTAAATTTAATCATTTTTTATAAATATTTAATTATAAAATTATTATTTAAATTTATTGAATTATATTCTGTTAATGAAACTAATAGTATTAAAATTAATGAATTGAAAATAGAGTTTATAAATTTAAAGAATTAAAATTTAAACTAAAACCTCCTGTAAACTTGCAAGACCAAAGGCGTACGCAAATGTAATAATTTATTCCTTTTTCGTTAATTTCGTCCACGCGGAAGTCGACCAATTAAACGAGTACCAAGTTTAGATCAATGACAAGGCTGGTTTGGTTTAACTTCTTAAAAGAATAATTTAAAAATAACTTTAAAAAATAATTTTAAAAAAATAAATATTTAGATAAAGATAAGTTATAAAAAAAAACATATAATAAAATAATAATAATAAAATGATTATTACAGTTTAAAAATATTTTTTATTTATAAATTAGTTTTATAAATTTATCTAAAATTATAATTTTAAATTTTTTAATATTATAATTTAGTCTAATAAAAATTTTTAAATAAAAATAATTATTTGAAAACTCTTAAATTTAAATATTTTTATAATACTAAATTAAACAAGTACATCTATCTATATTAAATAAGTACATCTATTTAGTATGTGTTTAGATATATAAAAAATTATAATTTTAAAAAATATTATTTAAATTATAGTTTAAGAATAAATTTAATCAAATAATTTCATGTGTTATAAAAAAATTTAGTCTAAAATATAATTTTATCTAAATTTTTAAAAATGATTTTAAATAAAAAAAATTTATAGGTATAAAAAAATTATAAACGTAAAAAAAATATTTTATCTCGATTTTTAGGCACAGTCTCTCTCGTCTCTCTGCCTACGCTTCTTGTTCTGTCACATCTGACTGTTCGCCATTGTTCTTCCATTGTTTTCTCCTCTCTCTGCTCATCTGCCATTGAAAAGCTCGAGTCTCTTTCTTTCATTGCTCTTCCTTCAATCGATGCACTTCATTCTCCTGATTTCTTCCTTCCTTCTCTTGAGGTATTGGGGTTTGAAAATTGAAGCCAAAAAAAGGGAAAGCATGATGGAATAGTAGGGTGTGCGTCTTCGTCCGTGCATCTCGTCGCTTCTGGTTCAAGTTTCTCTAATGAATAATGGGGGTGATAGAAGAGTGGGTGAAGATAGCGCTCTACACAAGGCCCATGATCTGATATCCTAATAAAAATACTTATCTAACCTAATAAATATAAAGTAGGATTAAGTATCGGGTTATAAAATATAACTCATACATTTTTTAGGTTAGGTATCAGGCATAAAGGCTATCCTATCTTATTCATGAGCACCCCTTCTTTTATTTTTTTTTTCTATCTTAAAAGGAAAAATATGATAGCTACTGGTGACTATAAAGTAATTTTAGAAATATAAATAGTTAAATAGATAAATTGTATCTTTTAATATTTATAATTATACTAATTTTTTCTTTTTTTTAACTTTATTAATTATCATATAATTATATTATAAATTATAATTATTTATTTTATTTTTTAGATACTTTATCTTTGTCAATATTAGGGAGAATGATGTAAAGTTATAATTACAAACTACTTAGATTTTAACGTTTATTTTTTATATGCAATGGATTTCAGGATTTTAATTATTATCTTTGTTCTCTTATTCTTAGTGAATTATAGATATTATTTAACTCTTGAAGACACATAAATATGGTATTATTTTATAAGTTCATAATTATAAATTTTTTTTCACAACATGAGCATGACATCACGATTTGGGCATACCCAACCTGCCTATGCCTAACCCAAAATTGTTAGGATTTTTACCGGGTAGAATCGGGCATCGGACTGCAAAATGTAGCCCATGTATTTTTTAGGCAGGGGATTACCCTACCCATTCCTATCCATACACACCCTAGGTGAAGATGAAGATATAAACAATAAATAATTATTTATTTATTTATTATATATTCTTTATAATAATTTATTAATTATAAAATTTATTTATAATAATTATTTAAATATTTACTTTTTTATAATTATTTTTTTATAAAATTTTTTATCTACAATTATTTTTAAATAATTTGTTTTTTATAAATTTTTATCTAAAATCTAATATAAATATACCCTTATAGTGTGTTTGTTTAATTATTAAAATTATGATTTTAGAAAGAAAATTATAATTTTAAAAAAGAAAAAAAAATTAGATTAAATTACTTAGATTCATTTGGTTAAATTTTTTAATATCATTTATTATGTTTTATATGAAAAAAATAATACATATACTAAATTGTGATTTGAGAATTTAATAAACTATACATAATAAATTTAATATAAATATAGTATTTTGAGGAAAAATATATAAATATCTCATAAAATTTAATAATTAATTATTTTATTTTTATAGTTTTATTTTATTTTATTTTTTTTTTTGTTATAAAATTTTTGGAAAGGGGTTGGGCTCACCCACGATCCAAGGGCAGGGCGAAGTCTCCCTTCCTCTTAGGCGATACCAATATCGGGCAGGGCGAGCCGTCTATTATCCTCAGGCGTAAACCTAAGTACCCAAGAGCTAGGATGCCTCCCCAAGTGTTGCGACTGGAACCACAACAAAGTGGTATTCCCCAGGGTTCAAATATACTCTAAATAGTAGTATGTCTTATCCCTTCGCCAGCTGAACCCACGGACGATGGGTATTTTTATAGTTTTAAATTACACAAAAATCGGATTAGATCGCATTATCCCTCACCCCGAGGTCTAGTCCGAAATTATCCCGGGCTAGACTTTGTTGCCCGTCTGGTCCAGTCTGGGACAAACCCAATGGTAGATCAAACCGGGTTTGGTCCCCCGGGTTAAAGACTGATATACCAGACCATAGTTGTTAGAAAAAATTGAATGCCGATGATTTTTGCACAGCCTCAAATGAAGAGGTATTGGCGGGCATACCCACCAGATCTCACTGAACGGGTTTGAAGAAAGATGAGTGATGCCAACGATATCCATAAATGAGAGATCTTTACAGGCAACAACTCACAGTTGCTGATTAACGGAGGAATGCCAACGGTAAGGGACTGAGATGAAGGAAAGAGAACAGCGACTTGTAGAAATATTGGATCTTGATGAGTTTTACGGGTTGATCATGAGAAGCGAAAGCGATGAGGAGGAGTGAAAGAGAAGAGATAAAAGTGGACAGGTTGCTGAGCAGAGGAGTAAAAATGAAGAGGTGGGAAAAATGATGTGATTCGAAAAGAAGATGAAGATGGAGACGTACAATGGGTACGTGAAAAGCATTAGTAAGGGTCAAAGATGAAAGAGGATGCGAGAAAGTAAACCCACATCTTCCAAAAAAAAAAAAGTAAAACCAAAGCATAACAACTTTAAAAACGAAACATAAAAAAACTAGTTACAAACATATTTAAGCTAGATTTTTTTTTATTAATCTATTAGTTTCTGAGTTTAACTGACAAAAAAAGATAAAATATATAATTATTTAGTTTTTAAAAAATATTATTTTATTATAGTTCTAATCGTGATATTTAGTAAGGTATCACAGTTCTTAGTGTCTAAATTTACATCTTCATGTAATTGATAATTTATCCTATCCGATATTAGTATCATCTAAGAAAAAGGAAAATTTTATCTTACTTTTTAATTATAGGTAAATTTAACCCTTTTTAAAAAAAATTGTACAAAAATAAAATTGTTTTCATCAAACAGCAGAAACCTCTAACCACCACAACCAATCCTTCTCACCAATGAGAAACCAAATGAAGATGTAGCTTTGAGAAAGGAAAACCATAAGCTACTACACACTTTTCTAACTTTGATAGACTTCCTAAAATTACCTTTGTCTTTTTCAAATGCAATGCTTTGTGATCACATCTAAGAATTTTTTTAGTTTAAGTTGTTGAACTAATAATTAATACTCCTCCAGTTCTTAATATAAAATTTAATTAATTTTTAAGAGATTAAATAGTCTAAATAAATCAGTTAATTATGATTAATTTCAGAGATAGTTAATTAATTTTAGTAGATTAAATAGTATATTATATAAACTCATCTTAATATGTTAGATTTATTCATAACTAACTGATTTATTTATATTTCTTAATCTTTTATAAAAAATCAATTAAATCTTATATTAAGAACTTCAGGAATATCATCAAATTCTCTCACCTTTAGTATAATGCAACATTTAAGCATAAATCCCAAAATGTTCATAATGAATGTCTAATTAGGCAAAGGGATATATATTATGTGGGACAGATTTCAGCTGGTCATAAAATTTTTGTCACTAATTCTATCCATCATTAAATACATGCATGGTTCAATTTTTTGCAATATGAGCTAACATGTGAAATTTTGCCATTGCCAATCTCTTTCACTATGCAATGGTCCCCAAGTTTTAGGTCTGGGAAATACAATGAAAATGAAAACGCAATAGCCTGTGATTGAGGCAATGGGAGTCGTTGCTATGTGAAACTAACCTCTCACTTAACATATTTATTTAACTTTCTTAATCTTTTTAAAAAATTTAATTAGATCTTATATTAAGAACTTCAGGAACATCATCAAATTCTCTCACCTTTAGCATAATGCAACATTTAATCATAAATCCCAAAATGTTCATAATGAATGTCTGATTAGGCAAAAGGATATATATTATGTGGGACAGATTTCAGCTGGTCATAAAATTTGTCACTAATCCAATCTATCATTAAATGCATGCATGGTTCAATTTTTTGCAATATGAGCTAACATATGGTGAAGCCATTGCTAAACGCAATAGCTTGTGATTGAGGCACTGGTAGCCGTTGCTCTGTGAAACCAGCCTCCCACTGGGCCCTCTCGTCTAGCTGCATCCTACAACCCAATTAGGCGACGCTAGATCAGTGTTTTATCACCTTATGCTCCTAATGATCAAGTTACAAGCTAGCGTTCCACGTACTGTATATAGTGTCAAATGCTTATATAATGTAATTTGTTTCTTATACAGATCGATGTGGGACTTCTCTCTTCACATACTTGTGCTCAAACTTATATTCCTTTATAGACGCTGCTATACCTCCATGAACAGATATCTTTTCATGCCAGAAAGTTGTTCTGCTTGATCAAAAACACAAAGAAAAATTGAGTGGTTGAATTAATTATGTATTCAAAGTTTCAAATTAAATTATTTATATAATTAGAAATTAAGTGTATGTTTGGATACACACAAAACTAAGTTTTTATAAGGATTTTTAGCCCAAACCACGGTTTTATAAAATTTTTAAACAAACAGTTATTTTAATCCATAAGGACTAAATTATAGTTTAAAACTATAATTTCTGATAAACTTCTGGGAATAACTTATGGATAAGAAAAAAAGGCTTATAGGCATCAAAAGATATTACCCTTTTTTTTTCTGACACATTCTCTCATCAATTCTCTATTTTCTGTCGCTTTCCTCTTCTTTTCTTCCCACCATTGTACTCTCGCCATCCTCTCTATCGTCACTTCTGTCTGTCGGAGAGGAGGAAGTTGCCATAGGTCGCAAAAAGGAGGAAAAGGAAGTCGAATAACCATCCAGAAAAGAAAGTCGTTGCTGGAGAGGAGGAAGAACTACCATCAAGCACGAGCGTTGAGCGTCGTTGGTCGCCAGAAGAAGGAGAAGAGGAAGACGCTAGTTGTTGGTCGCTAGTCAAGATTGTTGTTGAGTGTTGCCTAAATTTCTAGAGAAGAGGAGGGAAAAGAGCTATAGTGGAAAAGGAAAGGAAAAGCAAAGATGGGAAGTTACAGTCTGATGAGGAAACAATTATGGGTTTTTTTTATCTCATACACTTTCTGATGATTTATCATTCATAAAAGATATTATGGTAATAACTATCTAAATACTAATTTACTCATAATCACTTTTTTTCCATAAGTTCTTCTAGCTAAAAATAATTTTTTTCATAAACTCTTCTTCAAAAGTCAATTCAAATGAACCCTAAAACTATATTACAATATAACTATATACAGTCCTATGTATAACTATAAGAATTAGATACTATGTTTTCCTAAAAGAAAAAAAAAAAGCAAGACTGCACAATTACATGGTTGCATATGACTATAAGGACTAAAAGGTCTATTTTATCATATATAGACTCTGGTTTTTTTAAAAATAAAAATAAATACTTATTGTGACGTTTGGTTTTATGTATAATGAAATATTGAAGATGGTGGAAAGAAACGAGGGATGGAGGAAAGCTGAGCTTTCTAAGGAACATGCAAACATAAAACTTTGTGGGTCTATTTCGGCCAGTGGCTCTAGTTGTTTTTAAAAAAAAAAATAGCAAAAAACCTATCTTTTTAAAAAGATGTTTAAATAAAATATGAAAAAACAAACTTTTAATTAATTATATTTTTTTAATCATTATATTTTCTCTAAAGAAGTATCATATTTATTTAAAACTTTACAACTCATGATATAATTTGTAAATATATATAGTTGTACTTTATTGCTACAAATAGGTTTAATTAAATCTAAATGAAAACTACTGTTTTAATGAAAATTAAATTAAATTCCTTTTCGTAAAAAACATTATTTCATTCAAAATCTTAAAACAAAAACAGTTTTACATATCATAACATAAAATATGTTTTATAACATCATAGTAGATCATCTTTCAATACAATTGATATTATTATTAAAAAAATCTAAAAGTGATTATAAATTAACAGTTAGACAATGAATAAAATATTTTATTCATACTAAAGGATATCAGATATGGCCTTTTGTTTAAAAAATATCAAATGTCCCATATAAATCATCACACATTTCTCTGTCATCCTAAAACTTAAGCCACCTCTTCTCTGTTTTGTTTTATTTTTGTAACAAAAGAAGGCACAAGCCTACGACAAATAAAAGACTAAATTAAAGGGGATCGCTTTGCTAACGCATCAGCCAGACGATTGCATTCTCTTGGTCTAAACTGTATTGCAACCTTCCACATAAATGCTAAAACTTTCTTGATCTAGTGTGGTAGAACATATAGCCTTAATACAAGCAGCATCTGATAAAGAATCAACTAGTATTTTGTTGTCAGATTCTAGGGCATTCCTAAGCCTCATAAGCACAGTGAGAAAAAACAACAATCCAATTCCCACCATTATCAAGCACAACTCCACCACAGGCTGCAAGTAGGACACTAATTTTGCACTATCTACATTCAACTTAAAAACATTAGGAGGTGCACAAATATATAATTGGTTTAGCAATGTAAGACTCTACTACATTACTCTAGGTCTCGAGTTCGATTTCTATAGGAGGTACTTATACTAAGAGGAATAACAACGAACTCTAAAACTGTTTGATAATTATAAGCTTTCAAATAGATGAGAATTTGAATCTGTATATTACAGTATGAATCAGTACAATATATATATATATTCAATGAGTGAATGTATCACGGCTGATTGAGTTAGCATGATATTTGGGATTTACAATTAATAACCAGATTAAGGCAATATTCTCTTAATCCCTATAATCACTCATTATCCCTATAATCTCTCCTTATCCCTACAATCTCGGGATCTCCTACACTCCCACTCAAGTTAGACCATAAATATCAAACATGTCCAATTTGCCAATGAAGTATTCAAATTTTTTCCTACCTAATGCTTTTGTGAGGACATATGCTGTCTGATTTTGAGAAGGAATATATTTAAGTTCAACAATTCTTTCATCAATATTTTCTCTTATGAAGTGCTTGTCAACCTCTACATGTTTCATTCGATCATGTTGGACTAGGTTGTGAGATATGTTAATAGCAGCCATATTGTCCAAATAAAGTGTAATGGGCAAGCTTGCAGTTAGCTTTAATTCCTCTAGTAATTGCTTGACCCAAATTCCTTCATATACTCCAAGTGCCATGGCTATAAACTCAACTTCAGTACTGCTTTAGGTTACTACATTATGTTACTTACTTCACCATGTAACTAGGTTTCCCCAAACAAAAGTAAAGCACCCAGATGTTGACTTCCTGTCCTCTTGGCCAGGCATGTGATAGGTAAATCAATTTCCCTAACATACGTTGATATTTTCTTAGATCCACTTCTTTTCCCAGATCTTTATCATCTCTTACCTTATCAATCCTTATTGGGGTATTGTTGGGTCTACATCCTAACATACATGTTTCCTTTAACAGATCTTTCTTTGACTAGTGACCTCTATTCACAAAAAAATACTTCATCTATCTTGGATCTTTAACCTAGAAATTTTGGTTTAACGCCTTCTTAATGCATTCAATTTCTAGTGGATTATTTCCTATGAGAATAATATCATCCACATATACTGCAAGTATGACTATGTTCCCTTTTTGGTGTTTGAAAAATAAAGTATGAGTCCATATAAGGATTTCTTTAATTTACATACTTGAGTTGTTTTCTAACTTAGGAATACTAGAGGCAGCTTTATATATAGTTCTTCTTTCAGCTCTTCATTCAAGAAGGCATTTTTTATGTCTATTTGATGTAACGGCCAATCTAAGTTAGCAGCTAGAGATAAAAAAAATTTGATAGTATTCAATTTTGCCACTGGTGCAAATGTTTCTGTATAGTCCATGTCGTATCCCTATGAGAACCCTTTTGCAACTAGACATGTCTTATATTTGACTAATCTTCCTTTAGCAGTGTATTTTGGAGTAAAAACCCATTTATAGCCCACTGGTTTCATTTCTTTAGGAAGATCAACAACTTTTCAAATGTCATTCATTTCTAAAGCTCTCATCTCCTCCGTTATAGCCTGCCTCCAATGGGGATCAACCAGTGCTTCATGTATATTGTTGGGTATTGTTACAATATCCACGTGAGAGATAAAGTTACAATAGTGTGAGGAAAGAGCTTTATATGAGACAAACCTCTTAATGGGATGCTAAGTACAAGTTTTGGGCTATTTTCCTAGAGTTATTGGCAGCTTAATGTCATCCTCTGTATGGACATCTTCTCTCATATTTGGTACTTTCTCTAAAC
This sequence comes from Leucaena leucocephala, assembly GCA_037074615.1. Classification (NCBI taxonomy): domain Eukaryota; kingdom Viridiplantae; phylum Streptophyta; class Magnoliopsida; order Fabales; family Fabaceae; genus Leucaena; species Leucaena leucocephala. The sequence continues at coordinate 32,266,461 of CM073520.1, read as the reverse complement.
ATGTTTTATGTTCATATTCATGAGTTGCATCATTTGTCAAAGGGGCTTTACCAGTCATGTGTCGTCGTGTGTAGGTTTTACCCCATTTGTTAGTTTCTCTCCCAAAATTAGTATGTTCCTCACTTTCAGGCACGAGCTTTGGTTCAGTTATAAGGACCAATTCTAGATCAGATTTAGTATATGTATCAGGTGGTGAATGGGTGTTTTGTGTGGTCTGAGATTCACTCCAGTTCTCCCTTTAAATTGAAGATAGAGGGTAATAGGAAATGATTTTATGAAATGTGGTATCACAAGTAATGTAGAGATGCTTAGAGACAAGATCAGAATAGTGGTACCCTTTTTGTTTCCCAGCATGTCCCAGAAAAATGTAGCAAACAGCTCTAGGTTCAAGCTTGTTGGTCTAATGAAGGTGGACATAGGTGGTGCAACCAAATATCTTAAGGGGAAAAGTGGTTTCTAGCTATAGGAGATTAAAGTAAGCGTGTAAGACCTATAAGGGAGTACAAAAGAAGAGGTTGATGAGAAATGTGGCTTAAAGGATGACATCACTCCAGTAGAATGAGGGAATGTTGCTGCTGAACATCATAGCTCGAGTTGTTTCTAGAATATGATGGTGCTTTCTTAGCAAAACCATTTTGTTGTGGATTATAAGGACAAGTGCTTTTATGGAGAATGTCGTGGTTTGTCAAGAAAGTGAATAAGGTCTGATTAAAATAGTCGGTTTCATTGTCAGTATGAAAGATCTGAATATGTGTTTATAATTGTGTTTGGATCATATGATAAAAATTGATGAAAGTTTAGGGAACTTGTGTTTTCCTGTGTAAGAGATAAACCCAACTAACACGATTATGATAATCAATGAATGTTATGAACCATTTGAATTGAGCGTGATTAAAAATACAAAATAGACCACACAAGTCACTGTGAATTAGTGAAAAAGGTTTTGATAAACGATAAGGAGAACTAGGAAATGAAGTGCGGCAGTGCTTAGAAATTTACAAGAGTCACAATGAAAAATGGAATCATTTTTATTATTGCAAATAGAGGGAATTATAGCAGTCGTATAATGGAAATTGGGATGCCCCAATCGTTTGTGTCATAGGTCTATATCACTAGTCTGAGGGAGAGATACTGCCTTACAAAAGAGTAGAGTTCGATCAACACAATCATTCAGGTAATAGAGCCCCTCAAACTCCTTAGCAATGCCAATCATCATCCTCATAAACATATCCTAAAAAATACAATGAGTAGCAAAGAAATTAACATGACATGGTTCATCCTTAGCTAATTGGCTAACAGATAATAAATTACACTTTAAGGTAGGAACATACAAAACAACATTTAGAGTCAAGGAATTAGTGACTTTAATATTCCCAATACCAGGAATAACAGAGTTTGAGGCATCAACAATTTTTACTGTAAGTGACGATATAATAGGAACATATATCTTAAATAATGAGCGATTATTAGTCATATGATCATATGCTCCTGAGTCAATTATCTAATAGTATCCAGGGTTCATACCTTTAATGGTAGTTAATGCTCTGAAAAATTACCTCGCTGAACCATTATAGTAGTAGATTATTTATTTTCTAGAGCTATTAATCGTTTCAAGATTAAGCTTAGTTGATCAGGATGAGCATAAGAGGGTGGTACATCCTCTTACTTGGACATATCAGCTACATATCCCCTTGACCTGTTCTTGTTGGCCTTCCAATTTGGTAGCTTACCATGAATATCCCAGTAGATCTCCCATGTGTGCCTTATCTTCTTGCAGTGATCACAAAAAAGGCAATATATAGTGATGTATTGGTTTGGGGTTCGAGCAGCAAGGCAGAAGCTTCCACCTGAGTTGTGCGAGGGGCCTCTGGAAGCATGACAAGATGCTGAGACTCCTCATATTGTAGAATGGAGAAAAGTTCACAGACGGACGGCAAGGGTTCAAGAGCAAGGACTCACCTATGAGCATTATCATACACAGGGTTCAATCCAGTGAGTAACTCAAAAAGTCACTCCTCTTCCAATTCTCGCTTGCTATCAATAGTGTCATGAGTACACTTCCAAGCCCAATCTCTGATTTGATCAATCTCTTGCCACAATGCCATTTTATCTAGCCAATATTCATTTAAAGTATGTTGTCCCTGTTTCGCCTACCACAGCTTTGAACGAACATAAAAAATAATAGAAGTATTAGCTTTATTACCATAGGAATCGTGTATTGCCTCCCATATAGCCTTTGCAGACTGTAGCAACATGTAGCTTCTTTTGATTGCCGAGGCCATAGCATTGAGTAGCCATGACGATACTAGTGAGTTGTCTGACTTTCACCTTCTTTGTGTCTGTGCGTCGCCAGATATAGGAGCATTGATGGTGATGTAGTCAAGTTTATCTCAACCATCAAGGGCCAGCTTTATGGACTGTGCCAATTCCATGTAGTTGTCACCAGTAAGCTTCTCTAGCACAAGCAGCGCCGTCAACCCTTCAACGTTGACTAATTTCGAGGACCCAATTCTAGGGACGCCCTCCAAATGATCATGTGACTCCATTTCAAACAATGGTAATGAATTTTTGTTTGGCTCGGATACCATATAAGCTTTCAAACAGAGGAGAATTTGAATCTGTATATTACAATATGAATCAATACAATATATATACAATGAGTGAATGAATCACGGCTGATTTGAGTTAGCATGATATTTGGTATTTACAAGTAATAACCAGATTAAGGAATATTCTCCTAGTCCCTACAATCCCTCCTTATCCCTACAATCTCAGGATCTCCTACAATATTAAGATACAGTCAATAGTATAAAAAAATATTAGATGGTTTTTGCCAAACCATAGGCTTGTCATTAATACTTTGCTTGGTCGCTGTAACTTATCTCCTTTGACTATAAAAATTGTGGCGAATATTAAGAATAACAAAATCATTCCTCCATTGCCATAATTCCCATATTGCTAAACCCCTCGTAAGATTTCAACCTTGACTCAATCCTTGACCAAGGTTTCTTTTCAGATTCATATCTGCCCAATTTACAAGAGATGCTAAGAAAAATATCTGATGAGCAGAAGGCTTTATAAGCAGCAACCATAACCTCTTCGTATTGGACCAGCCACACAACGAAGAGCCATGAGACCACTTACTCCTCCACGAGTTACTAGCTAATTTATTTTGCAAGACCAACCATATGAAATATCCAATTCGTTCTGCCCCTTTCCACTTCCATATGAGTATTTATTTTGCAAGACCAACCATATGAAATATCAAATTCTTTCTGCCCCTTCCACTTCCATATGAGTTTATAAGTGGACTCGAGATTCTGTTCAAGGATGTGGTAGGCACTTTTAATGGAAAATCTATCACCACCGCCACCAACAATAACAATATCCCATTAGGTAAAATCGGCTTCATGAATAACACGATACTATTATACTCTATTAAAAATTAAATCTTAAAATAATGTTTTTACTAAGAGGCAATGCTCAACAATATCGTTAAGTATTTTCTTTAATCTTCTTCTATCCCTTTTTAAAACCCAATATTGATTACCATAAAACATTTTTGGCCAGTAGGATATAACTTTTCTTTGACTTTATCAAGTACTTTATGGTACACCATTAGGTGATAATCACCAAGTAATAATGTCATTACCCCTCTGCGGCATTGGAGGTATGATAGCAAGAAGTGATTGAATTATCCCATCTTGTACCAAGCCATTAAGTCAAGCGAAGTCCCATGTCCCATTGCTCACCCAATCAGCAACCATAGAAGACTCCTCTGTAACTCCTCTGTACTTGTAGGAGCCTTAAGCAAAGATATTTTATCCTGTTATTGTTATCCAACCAGCAATCGTCAAAGACTTTACACACCTGCCATCCCTTATCCACCACCTTGTTCCCTCTTCAATAATATCCTTTTGTTACAGATAAAATGCCAGAACTGTGAGTCTCCTGCAGTTGCTGTTAGAAGATTTTCTTCTTGTTTAAACATATACTGCAGCACATCTGCCCATGGGCCCTTAGTTCCTGTGACAAGTTTCCAAGCAAGTTCAGCACCACATGCTCTATTATTTACCGATTGCAACTTCTTAAAGCCAAGACCAACCATAATCCTTCGGCCTCATTAATTTCTCCCATCCAAGAGGATGATATCCTCCGCCACCTCTTCTCCTCTTTTTATTTGCTAACAACTGCATTTGAGGCAGAGACATGAGATGCTTCAGCCTCTGCTAAAGCTTTCAATTAACTTTCTCATAGCAGCCTCTTAAATTACCTTCTCTTTCTTGTTTCTCGTAAATTACAAGTTCAAATGCCCATAGAATATAGGGACCAGCTAAAAATGTCTGTGTGACCTATTTATTTTATTTGTTCAATAACTGCAGCTTACTATGTGATAGATCACAGACAACAGTTAGTACCAAACCGACATCGTTGTTGCAGAAAAGACTTCCATATCTGCATTTGGGTGGTGTAGCATTAGCACCGACACTAACACCACTTCATTTTACAGAATAATCTAAAGGAAAGCCAAATGCTTAAAAGGTATGACGAAGATCTCCAAATAAGCAATACCAATCACATATAAGCGGAATGAGCTACTATATGTTCCATCATATAAAGTAGTTAATGGAGTTCAACATCATTTTTACTGAATTTAGAAGTTTGAGAAAGAACCAATAGCGTTATAACACCAAGCCAATAAACATCTATACACAGACTATAACTATATATAAAATAGCCCAAACAAAATATTGAAATTAACAATATGTAGGTTTATAAATTCCTCTAAAAGTCTGTTTCTCCACTTTCTGTTTCAATTTTATTTTTCATCCGCATTTGATTTTTGCTCACTATAGGATGGAAGCTTTGCGATCAAGGTTTCCAGCGAGAGCTACCTTCTCAATAATGGCAATATATATCATCCTCACCAAGAGTTATATTATATTTACTCTCTTTTTTTCGCCAATTCTTTTTGTCTCCTAAATAAATACACAAGAGGTGCAGCTTGCTTCCATTTATATCAAATATATCCTGCATGGCCCCATGTGCAGATCAAAATAGATCCAACATAGGCACTACTATGGATGAAAGAAAGGACATGTGACAACTGGACAGTTGCTATTTCTAATTCTTTATCTCATAATTAGGCATCAATCTCAATTTTCCCATTTACACAGCCATCAAAATCAAGAACCAAACCATCCATAATCAATCTTTACAAGTGCACGTACATCATAAATTTGCCAATTGGCACCAATATCAATTTTTCCATATTTATAAATAGGCATCAATCTCACTTTTTTCACATTCATAAATAGGTATCAAAATCTAGCATGAAATGATGCATTGATCTTCAATCTTTGCAAGTGCGTAGACATCGAAAATTTGCCAAATTATATGTAAAGGGGGCTATAAAGAAGCAAAGACTTGAGAATCTAAGCTAAAGAGCAAAAGTAGACCCCTATATTTAAATTTATGCACTTTAAGATTAGGTATCAAATGCTATAAATGTTAATGAGCCTCTTGTAGGAGTTAATATAGAAGATCAAATAAAAACGCCAGTCCATCTTTTTACATAAAAAAGGTGTCCATTTGCATATAAGTCACGTGTAATTTTAAAGGATCATAAAGCATGCAAGAATAATCAAGCAGCTTTTACATGCCAAGTTCAAGCTTCTGAATGAATCTCAATTCTCCTACATTATTAAGTAGGCATCAATCTATATTTTTCCACAAGCACCAATCTCAACTTTCCCATATCTGTGAATAGGCATCAATATCAATTTTTCCATATTTATAAATATATCAATCTATAATTTCCCACATTGGTACATAAGCATACCAATATCAATTTTTTCACAATTATAAATAGGTATCAATCTCAATTTTCCCATAACTGTAATAAGCATCAATCTCAATTTTTCCCCAACTGTAAATAGGTATAAATCTCAATTTTCCAAATTTGTGAATAGGCATCAATACCAATTTTCCCACATTCATAAATAAGTGTCAACTATACTTTCCCATATTCATAAATAAGCATACCAATATCAATTTTCTCCCAATATTGTATGTACATATCAATCTCAATTTTCTCACAACCGTAAATAGATATTAATCTCAATTTTTTCACAATTTCGTAAATAGGTGTCAAAATTTTTCTACAACTATAAATAGGCATCAATCTAAATTTTTTCACAATTATAAATAGGCATCAATCTCAATTTTCTAACATTTATAAATAGACATTAAAAGTAAACATGAAATGATATTTATACACTTTAAGGGCAAAGGGAATAGTTTATACATATATCACAATGTGCCCGTAGGTACCTCCATTCTTGTACACCTAACTATTACACTAACCAGTTTTTCTATGCTACTTGTGACTATGATAGTAACTTTGAGTGTAGAGGCTGTATCTACTAAACAAATAAGTTTTTGTATTTTACTTTTATCAAATTTTTTTAATAAAAATATAAATCAATTATATATCATTTTTAACATATTAAATAAATTTTTAATATAATTCTATTTTTATTTTTATTTTAATTTTCGTTAAAAACAAATATATCGTACCAAATGTATTAATGAAATTTAAATATTGCTACATCGTTTAAAGGATTAACCTCTTTGGTGAGATCCGACTTTTAGGTGACATTTGAAAAGGCGCTACCCCCCAATCACAGGGCAAGTGGCCTGACATGGAAATGAGAAGACACATTTCGGAAAGGTGTGATGCTTTTTATGGGCTTCTCCTCTAATGGACCCTACCTTCCCATTCTCCTCCTAAGATTAACGCAGCAAGGATCTCCATTCTCCATCAAACAAAACAAAATAATAGTTCTTATGTAACCATAAAAAATAGTTCTTATAACTATGTCAAATATTATTATCTTTTAATAAAATTAAAAAAAAATCATATTTTTAAATTATAAGTAAATTTTTTTTTTTAATTTTGTAATAAAAAAAATAAGAACTAATATAATTATCACTTGTTAGTTGAATTTTTAAATATTTAATTAAGATTCAATATCTAGTAGTAGATATGAAAATTTATAGTTAGTAATAAAGCTCTTTCAATAAATTTATGGTATGACAAGATTAATTACTATTTTCAATAATAAATAATTTAAATTTATCTAAAATAATAATATTTTTTTAAAAAGAGGTATTAGATCCACTAAAAAAACAAAAGAAAAGGTGTTGAAGGCATTTTTCCCTTAAACTATTTTTGGATACTATGGATTGTCCTAAACTATTAATGGAGTAATGTATCTGTTCGAGTGATAAAATTGTTGCAATGCTGTCCCCAGAACTAATAATAGACAATGATATTGACCCTTAGCTCTCCAAAGAGAGAAACTAATTTGATTGACACACGGTACGTCTTCGTGAAAAATATTTATGTTAAAAGGTTTTTCTCCCTTAAATTCTTCAATAAGTTTGATAATATGAAACAATTGAAATTTTTTTTCCACTGAAATATACTGCATCGTGTTTAGGGGTTAAATGGCTTTTCAACTAGGTATTCATTATTTAAAAAAATATATATTACACTCACCCACAATCCAATAACACATGTTATCACATGTATTCATCAATAAACATGACATTTCAATAAAAATGTTAATAAATATATTATTTATTAATAAAAAAATTGTATAAAAAATTAGGTATTCGTGAATAAACATAATGTCACATGTTTCATTAAAAAAGCAAAGAAAAAAAAACAAGAAGAAATGAGGATGCATGCATGTCAATTTACTTCATATTAATGAATAGTTTAGGTAACTATTGTTCCCAGCAAAATAGTTCCAAGAGCAAAAATGTTCTTCAGCCTAAAGAGTGTTCATTGACATTTTATTGGCTGAGAAAATTTTCCATACACATGTAAAGTAAATTATATTAATCTTCTTAAACATAATATAATTACTCCTTCTATCTCTAATTATAGGACAATATTATTATTATTACCCTATCTTGAATATAAAAGAATTTTTGGAGAGCTATTTTGGTTCAAATTATAAGAAGAAAAAAAGAGTTTATATCTAATCAATTAAGTAAATTATCTCATTTATACCCTTCATTAAGTTGGGAGTAATTAAGAATTATTAAATATAGGGTAAAAGCTCAAACATTATATTTGGGGTGTTTGTGAAAAAAATCAATTATTATTTATAAAATATACAATTTAATTAAACCACCCCTATTTTATATAGTTGTTAGGCTTTTTTTTTAAAAAAAAAAAGTAAGTATTTGATATATTAAAATGAGTTTGATTCTCGCTATTGTCTTGATACTTATTTTAATAAATAATTTTATAAATTTTTTATAAAAAAATGAGTTAGGTCATTTATCCTATCCTCATTATGTTGGCTTTAATTAATATAACTCAATAATAATAGTAAGTTAGATAATAGTAGGTGGTAGAACAAGCTAAGTTTCCTTTAATACATAATTGCTACATTTTTATGGATAGAAATGTGTAGAATTAGATTAATGTCACATCTTAATAATAACAATTTATATAAGGACTCGTGAACCATATTTGAGGCTATTCTAGTCGGCAGTTTAATTTGTCACACCTTTATGCTATTTATAATTTATGTTGAAATTTATATAATCTAATTTTTATAAATGCATTATTATATGCAAAAAAAAAATTAAATTATTTTCCATATTGTTATTCCTTTGTATATATGTATTCCTTTAATCATTAAATACTATAATGCTTATGGTTTTTAAAAATTTGTTTAATCTTGATTAATTTATTCAGTTTTATTATAATTTAACTGTAAATACATAGTGACTATAAACTAACGCTTAAGAGCATACACAAAACTTGTCACATTAACCTTCATAAATGATTAATGGGATATTTTAAGAAAATTGACACATAATTATTATAAATAATTAATTTTTTAATTTACTTAAATTAATTAAATAAATCTTTATAATTAAAATATAAGGTGATACTTAAATTTGATGAGTCAGTATTTCTTGATAAATAATGTTAACAGTATTAAATTTAAATGATTAAAAATATGTTTAAATTTAAGGGATTAAAATAAAATTTTATACAAATATAAATTTCTAAACATATATTTTAACAATACCATATCCAACCATAAATTAAATATAGTTTAATTAGGTAGAAAAACCTAATTAAAATAGTGTGGCCAATAAGATTGAAGCTGAAGTTCAACAAAAAGGGAAGAAAAACAAAGTATACAAGTCCCATCATTTTTGAAAATGAAACCTCACATTATGTTTGTCATTATCGAAAGTTAGTTTGGACAATAACGTTCTACATAAACCCAAATTCACGTTGTGTTCACCACATATATACGATTTTTTGTCTCCAAGCAACTTGGTCCATTGATTGGGAGGATAATTATCTACATTACAAATGGCATTTTGAAATCTTCTTGCAAATGAATAATTAAGTTTAATTATTAGCTTCCTATTTTTTTTTTAATAATGGCTGATTTAATGGAATAAGCTTAGCATAATCTCACCTTAAATATCAAACCATGGCAATAGCCAATAACCATTTGGAAATTTTTTTAGAAAATATCATTTAAAATTTAAAATTTTAAATAAGTTTATTTATTATATTTTATAAACTATTGACTACTCTTATAACGTAAATAATAACATATTTTTATAATAATTTCATATTTAAGATTTTAAAATTTAAATTGTATTTTTTGGAAATTCTTTTCTACCGTTACCTTGTATTTTTTTGAAGACAACGTAATATTCCTTTCATTTTAAATATAAAATTTAATTAAAAAATTAATTTTAATATTAAATATTATTTTTTTAATTATTGTTATTAATATTTTTTTAACAATAATTATAAAAAAAAAGAGAAGAAAAAATATTAAAAAACACTATTAGAATTAAAATTTGTAATATGGGTTGGGTTCGTGAGCTAAACTTATAGCCTGCATAAAAATAGCATGCTTGAGCTAGTATATTACCAACTATTAATTAATATAGGTCTAACCTACAACCCATGGGCTAGACTGTTTTACTATCTATAATTAGAATATTTTAAATAAAAAAATATTATATTAATTAATTTAATTAATTTTTTAATCTAATTAAATAAGTTATAGATATTTTATATTAAAGATATGGAGAGTATATTAACAATATTTACCAAATAAATAAACACTATATATACCATAACGTAAAAAATAGACCCATCACATATGAATCATCAATGTTATAGCTTGTTACAAATTTTATTATAACAATAGAAATAATTTTAAGTGGACCACATATAATTTGTAGAATTAACTGCACTCTTTATAACTTATAATCCATTGCTTAGAAAAATGACACATAAATTTTATAATTTGTGAAGTGTTACTATATATTGGTAATACTGAATATTGATATTAATACATTAATATTAAATATATTGAATTTTTTAAATATTATTTTTAATTAAAATTTTATAGATAAAAAGTACTGAAATAATAGCATAAAAAATCCATGAAATAAAATTAAAATAAAGAATGAGATAAAATTAAAATAAAGAAAAGTTATCCATAGGTCCCAATAAGAAAATTAAATATAGACAGGTCCTCTAAATTTCATTTAACACTAACAGGTCTTAAAAAAATTAATATTTAAAAATTTGGCCTACAAATAATCGAAATCAACCTGTCAATTAATATAGGAATTTTGAATTATAAATATAAATTATTAAATTTGACTTATGAATAACGAAACTCAACTGGTAGATATGAAAGTTCGACTTGTTAATATTACATTCTTGGGGCTTATTTGCATAATTAATACTTGTTTCCAAAAATACCCGTTTGAGTATAATTAGTATTTTTTTCAGACTGTTGATATTTTAAATAGTGACATTAAATTGAGGGTAAGCTGAAAAAAATTAATTTTTACCTAATACATGCTCATATCATCTTATTTATAAATTATTGTTAACATATTCTATATAAACTAAAAAAATTAATTTTTTTATCTTAAAATTAAATAACTTTATAACTTTACATCTATTTAATATATATTAATATAAAAATTTTAACAATATGATATATAAATAAGTTATATATTAAAAATTAAAAAATATAAACTATATATATATACTCTTTTAATTATATTTATAAGTTATTTTTAATATATTTTGTACAAACTATTTTTTTAAAAATTTTATTAATTTTGTTAAAAAATCAATAACTTTATGTTTATTTAATATGTTTTATATAGTTATTCATTTATATAAAAATTTAATAATTTGATTTATAAATAGTAATTAAAAAATTCTGCATCCCAACCATGGAAGTAATAAATAATAATATGATATAATTCTCGTAGCTTCTAAGATCTTATGCTTTTTTTTTTACTTTAAATTTAAAAATCAGGGTTATATTCCAGTAATATAAAAAGGCATGCACAATTTTTTATATATGTTCATTAAAATTTTCTTTTCTAACAGCCCCAAGCCAAGCTGGCTTTTGGGTTTTTACTTGGTCAAGCTGAATACTCTCCTCGCACGTCGCTTCATCACTCTCTCTCTCTCTCCTTCTTCGTCTCCAACAGCCCAACAAATCACGTTGCTTAATTCCCCAAAAGTCTTCTTTTTCTCATTCCTCATAAATCCCACTTTCTCCTTTTTTCCATATTTCTGAACTGGATCACTGATTCATCTCTCCCAACTTGTTCTTCTCCATTTTCAACTGTGTCAGATTTCGCACCCCTGTTACGACTTAGTCCTCTCTTCATTAATTTTTTATTCTAATTCTGACGTCTACTTTTCCTTTTCTCTTTGTTTTTCTTTAGTTCCATTCATTGTTAGGTTTGAAAGCTATTAAATAGTAATACTTTCTAGTTCACTAACCCTGATACTTTTACATTTCTTCTTCCTCTTCCTCTTCCTCTTCTTCTTAATCCTTACGCTTGGCTGTGGTAGCTATTGTTTTTCTGTAATGGCTATTGAGTTTTTCTCTGGAAATTGTGGGGATCCCATGAGTCCGAGAATCTCATTCTCGTATAATTTCTGTCATTCAAATGCAATCCCAGTTGAGCAGCAACACCTTTCTCGATCGAATTCCTGGGGTTTGAACAATCCATCTTTTGACTTTGATTTCTGTGTTCGTGAAAATTTTGATCAGGAGTCTTCTTCAGCCGATGAGCTTTTCTCAGATGGGATGCTCCTTCCCTCTGAAATCAAGAAGAAGAACAAGAATTTTCCGCAGAAACAAACAGATAATCAGTATCTGTTGCCCCCTCGGCATAATAAATCTCTACCCACACAAGCTGTTCGAGAAAATGCCGCAACCACCAAAGTTTCAAACCCAGAGAGTCTCAAAGAAGAAGTTCAAAAGCAAGGTCACAATCACAAGTCATTTTGGCTATTCAAGAGAAGTAAGAGCTACGGAACTGGCCATGGAAGAAGCTTATGCCCTTTGCCACTTCTATCTCGAAGCTATTCAACTGGTTCAACTTCGCCTTCTTCCTCAAGTGTTAAGAAGAACATGTCTGTGTCAAAAGAAGGCAAAAATAATACCCAGAAATTGCATGCCCCAGCAAGATCTTCATCCTCTTCATTGGGTCACAACAGTTATCTAAAACCACCCCTGAAGAAATCTCAAGCATCTTATGGTAATGGTGGCGTCCCAGTTATTCTTAATGTCCCATCTGCAAATATATTTTGGTTTGGTTCAATCTTCTCCAAAAGTAAAGACAAGACAAAGAGGAAGTGATTAATAATAATTTCATTGTGAGTTCTATTCCAAGCATTTTACTCTGTTCCTTAGACAGATCCTCCACAGATATTTCTTGTTAAGAAAGCAACTTTTTTCTCCTTTTCTTGTTGTACAATCATGTGATAGTGAATTGATTGAGGTATGGGTAAAAAGTTGTATGATCAAAGACGAAGTCAAACAAAAGGATGTTTCATGGTTGGGAAGAGGACTCAAAGTACAATGGAGGCACATGCCACATGATAAGAAACTGATCCCTTGTATTGCCGTTTCTTGCTTATTCTTTTGTTGCTCTTTTTCTTTTTTCTTTTTTTCTTTTTTGCTTTCATCAGATCAGACAATGGGTGTACGTACTAATTTTATTTATTTATTTATTGCTTCTTCTTCTGTGTGATAAACTCGAGATAGATCAATGAAGAAGCAGTAATGATCCAGAGAAGGTGGGTGTAGAGTTGAATGCCAGAAGAGCTTTATCTGTTTTTCTTCTTCATGCGGGTGTCGAAGTGGGATGAGAATTTGTTCAATGTTAATTCCTGAGAAATTTTGAAATTTGTTTGGTAATTAACCATATCTCTGGATCATTACTTGAAAATCTTGAAGTTAGTCCCGTCTTGTAATAATTATCTTGAAGTTAGTCCAGTCTTGTAATAATTCTTTTTATTCAGTGTTAGAAATAAAACGTTATTGAAAATGAAATGAGTGGGGGGGAAACTGTATTCTTTTTTTTTTTTACTTTAACAATAAATTTTAGCTTTTTCTTATTTTATTTTTTAATTTCTAAAATTATGAAGATAAAGTAGAAAGTGTTATCTCCTAATGTAATTAAATATTTTCATCGAGTTCAATTAATTTTCCTATAATTATTTTAATATTGCCAATATATAAGGACAAAAAATAAAAAATTTCTCCGTTTCCTTAATTTTTGGGTTTTCCCATTGAAAAAAACTTAAGTATAGTACCATATAAAAAAAATGCCAGGAGGTCCCCAAGATCTGCACAATATTAAATATGGGTTTGAATGGTGATCAATTTTTTTTTTAAAAATATTTTCTTGAAATTACTAATCATAAATTGTGAATATTATGCTTTATTGGAATACACAAGACTTATTATAATATTTTTACTAAAAGTATGCTTTTAATTTTGCTAAAACTTGTAATTTTTATTGTTTGGTATTATAGTTATATAAAAAAATTGAAAGCATACAAAAAATAATTGGGTAAATGCAAGGAATTGTTTGAAAAAAAATTTGTTTAATGAGATGTAAGCCAAAGTTGACTGTGGAGGAGTTGTCGTCTGAGACTGAGCAGAAGGAACTGGGAAGGAATTGTCATGACACTGTTCATATCCATCCACCCCACTGCCCAAAGGATTTGACCATTCATTCAGAGAAAGGAAAAAACAACTCAGAACGATTCTTGTTATAATTATAAAGATTTCTTTAATAAATAATTTTATAAATTTATTATAAATACTCTTTTACTTCTATAATTATATTCTAATTTTAGTAAAATTAATTTTAAATTTATCTAAATTTTATATATAAAAAATAAAAAAATCTATCAATTTTCTTCTTTAAAATTAAATAATTTCTACAAAATTGTAGTTTTCATCAAGTTTAATTGGCATGTGATTGAGTCCCTCTACTTGTTGGTTACTTTTTTTCACAATATTCCAAAAGGGGTTCTTGAACCTTGGATTTTTTTTTTCTCGAGAATGCTTGAGGATAAAAATAAAATGATCAGTATGAATTCTTTCTTCTTTTTAATTTATGCAAAATTTTCCAATAAATATTATAAAGGATTTAAACTTGGGGAATTGCATAATTTGCATTTATTAGTAAAATTAATCATTATACAATTTTTAGCATGATTTAAAAATAATAGTAATATTTAATTGATATTATTGCATTATGCTAATGCCTTTTTTATATTATCTTTTTAAAATATTTATTTTAAGGTAAAAGTGTATCTAGTATATTAAACTAATTTTAAAGTTATAATTAATATCATAAAATATTTAACGGTATGATTATACTTTTAAATATTTTAGTATGTTAATTATAACTCTAAAATTAGTTTGAGATATTAAATATTTTAAAATTTTAATTATTTTTTTAAAATTAATTTAGAATACTAAATATTTTTTTTTTATTTTGCTGATATCTATAATTTATAATGTCGCTAATTCCCATGCTTACAGTACCAAAAAAAACATAGTTTGTAATAGTTTTATCGTTTCAACTAAAATTTGTAGCGATTATGAAATCATTACTAACTCAAGCCATATCACAACAATTTGTAATAGTTGTTTAGAAGTGCTACACAATTGATCAAATCTACCATAAAATGAGCAGCCTTCATTGAACACTACTACCCATGCTAAAGCTAGGTATGTCTCCCAAGATGTGGTTAGTATGGCGCTAGAATTTAATATGAGTGGCATTCTAATATTTGAATATCTATAATTTTTTAATAATATTTTTTTAGCTTGATTAAGATTTTTTGAAAATATTTTCTATCGATTGATCTTGATATTAATAATATGTATTTGTTTATTTTATTTTTATTCAAATTGTATTGGATGTAGGTGTAGTATTACTTAGTAAGGAAGATTCAACTTCCTACGTCAGCCGTCGGAATACGGCACAACTTGTGGTTGACTGCTCGTAACTTCAAACTTCATGCCGTACGGTCAGAACTTTTTGTTTCACTGACTGTTTCTGACGAATCACGAAACTGATTTACTTTTCTTACTTTGATCAAGGACAATGTTTCTGTTTTCTTACTAAATAGAAGTTCTAGACAATTTAATTTAATTAAATTTTATATCTTTTAATTTAAAAATATTTTATATATTTATATAAAAAATTTAGATTTAAACCATATAGTTAAACAATTAAAACCCTCTCATAGTTTAATTTTGAGCTCATTATTTTGAGTTTTTTTTAATTTAAATCATTTTGAATTAAGAAAAAGAAAAAGAAATAACCATAAGTTAAAATTTTATTTAAATAACTCTAATTTATTTAAATTATATATAATTTATACATAAATATTTCGTCTATTCATGAATTAATATTTTTTTATTTAAATATTATTATTTTTAAGATTATGTATATATATAAATATTTTAATATTTTAATTAAATTTTATTATTGTAATTACAATGGTGTTGATCCTAACACAACGGCCGGTTAGTCCATTGACTCATAAAACACTAACTTAATTGGTTTAATAATTAATCTAATTTTTAATACGAGTTTACTTGTATGTTCTTTTTAGCTATTGAGAATAAAGAGTTTATTGTTATGAAAGAATATGGTTAAATAATAGATTTATACTTATTCTTATCTTTTTTATAAATAATATTTTTTTATATGATTGATTCTATATATAAGTAACCATTTATATTTATCTAAAAATTTAATATATTTTTTCAATATATAATATCTAATTAATTATATATTTCTCTTTTATTAATTCTCTCTCATCTATTTTTTTACCCCCTCTCTCTCTCACCCTCATAAATAAGAATATAATTATAAATTAAAATATATTTTTGACACATTTATTATTTTTAAATAATTTTAACAAATATTTTTATCCATATATTTTAATTTAAGTGGTTATTGTTTATAAACAAAAAATAGATAAGTTACGTAAAATAAATTGATCTATAATTAGTCTTACGTACGCATTGATGATTGGTAAATTCATATTCCTTAGATAAACTCACAATGATTTATAGTTACCTTTCATTATTTCAATTGTACTCCCTCAAGTCCAATATATAATAAATTATTAATTAAATTACGTAAATAAATTAAAGATAATTATTTAAGTTATTTTATATAATAAAATTAATTTTTAAATATAATTTTACTATATATCACCTCTCCCACTTACTCTATTTCGTATATTTATAATTCACTATTTTTTTTGTAACAATGCTAAAATAAAAAAAACTCTTTAATAATTATTTTTATTTTTTATATTTAGGATTAATATTTTCTTGTAGAAGATTTTTTTATATATTGTATATGAAGCAATATATCAATAAATTACGAGACAGCTTCTTATATACGAAAACATTTGCCTTTTTCGTGCTGTGCTTAAGTTTGCTTGCTTCTTTTCTTTTATTTATATAATTTTTGTCGATTTCAACAAAAATCCAAAAGTTACCTAACTTATTCAAACATTTTATACATCTGTTTTTAGCTTAGGGAAAATTTCATCTAAGGACCGGTAGAAAATTAATTTCAAATTCTCTCAAATAATTCCTGAAATTTTACTACTCCCCTAAGGACAAAAATGAAATGAAATTTTATAAGTAAAAAGACAATTGAGCCCTTAGTTCAATGCAATTGCCCATGTTTATATTAACAAGTAAAATGATAATATTTACAACACAAATTAGACCATTATCAATAAATATAAGAAAATTAATAACTCTAATAAATTATAAGTGTCTATATTTATATTAATAAGTGGAATAAGGAGATTTATAACAAAAATTAGGTAATTAATAATAAATATAAGAAAATTAACAACTCCTATAAATACAGATGTTTAATTTTGCATTAACAAAAATGACAATTAGAAAATTAATAATGAATATAAGAAAATTAATAACTCTTATAAATTCAAGTGTTCAGGTCTATATTAATAAATGAGATAAGGAAATTTATAACAAAAAATAGATGATTAATAATTAATATAAGAAAATTAATAATTCTTATAAATATAAATATTTAATTTTATACTAACAAATAAAATATAGAAATTTATAACAAAAATTAGATGATCAACAATAAATATAAAAAAATTAATAATTTACGTATTTGTTAAATTGAACAAAGGGCACAAATGCTTTTCCCTTATAAAATTTAATTTCATTTTAGTCTTGGGGGTGCGGTGAAATTTTAAAATTATTGGACAATAATATGATATTAATTTTCTATATGGTCCTTAGATAAAATTTTCCCTTTATCTTATTAGTATAATGAGTTGATTAGCCTTAATTAATCTACTTCTTTGCGGCTTGCACGGTTTAGCTTATTAGTATTTTTTTTAAAGAAAAATATATCATTCGCAAAACACATATATCTTATATTATTATTTTTTTTTAAAAAAATTATTATAAACTAACAAGATGTTAGTTGAGTTAGTAAATTATTTCACCTATTAAAAAGTATAACATAAATTTAAATTTTAAAAAATATATTTATTGAGAAATGTGCTAAGCAGCTTCAACTTGGTAAGAAATAGAATATAAATTTTAATATAAAAAAAAACACTTGTTAAAAGAGAGGAAATTTATGATATAAATATTGAAAGGAATTATACATTTATATTTTTAATTAAAATAAATCAAAATAAAATATTAATATAATGAGACGTTTGAAGTTCAAGTTTCCATTATTTCATTAACTTAAATATTCGGATTCTTTTATGTTTACACGCTATACGTGCAAGAAATTAAATGACAACAATGACCCATTTTGTTAAATTATGGTTGTCTCGCAAATCATAATGCGTTGGCACTGTCAATTAGAATTAGTAT
The DNA here is from genome assembly GCA_037074615.1 of Leucaena leucocephala. Taxonomy (NCBI): domain Eukaryota; kingdom Viridiplantae; phylum Streptophyta; class Magnoliopsida; order Fabales; family Fabaceae; genus Leucaena; species Leucaena leucocephala. Next base: position 32,248,150 of record CM073520.1, on the reverse strand, counting down.
AAATAATAAAAAATAAATTTATATTTTATAAAAATATAAGTTAAATTTTTATTATTATTATAAAAATTTATTTCATAAGTAATTTTTTAAATTATTTATAAATATTTTTTATATTTTAAGATTATGTTTTAATTTTAATAAAAAATTGATATCAAATTTATTTAATTTTTTTATAATAAAAAAATAATGTATCGATTACTGATGATTTAATTTATTTAGTTTGTTTATATTAGAGAAATATAAACCAACTAAATAAATAGAATGATAATAATATATGTATATGTTTTATGTGGGTCACATTTTGTCATCATTATCATCTATTTTATTTTATTCGGTTTAAACATCTATTAATTTCTTGCCCTTCCCGAACTGATATGCAAATGAATAATGATTGCTTCTGCATATTCGGCTTTAACTGCTGCTTTAGCAAATCATCAAAGTCTTTCAAGCTATTTGCTAGCCTTTGTATTACCAAAAAAAAAAAAAAATCAAAGTCACATTTATTCTTTCAATGACAAATTTACTAGCATAATCTTCGATAACTCCTTTTACTCCCTAAATACTTTTAGCTCCATCTTTAAATATAAAAATAATTAAAAAATTAGTTTTTTAATCATAAATATAAAAACTCAAATATATTCTATCTTTAATCTTTATCATTTTTCAAAAATAATTTAATATTATATAAAAGTATTTTAAAGATATAAGATTAAATTTATTAGAATTAAGTAATTATAAACTGATGTTCTTTCCTATATAATTCAAGTCAGGTGATATTTTTTTTAAAATTTATAAATTGATATATAATTTAATATTATATTATTTTAAGTAGATAAGATCACATTTATTATAATTAAATAATTTCTTTAGATTCTTTAATATACATAGATTAATTAAATAAGTTAAAAATTAAAAAATTAGTTAAATTAATTATTTATAAAAAAATCTGTGTTAATTTTTCTAAAGAAATTATTCTAATAATTTGCAAGGAAAACTACCCAAATAATGAAAAACTCTCTTAATATGTTTAAATTAAAAAATATATATAAATCTAAGAAATAAAATACAATAAAATATTGGATTTATCATTTAATCAAACCTCTATTCTTCCTCTTACATTTGTCTTATGTAAAATAACTAACAAAAGAAAAAACCAGAGAGAACAGAAAGCTAATGTAAATAAGGATTTTCAGCTGTGAAAGGTAATAAAAATTGAATGTTTGGATAGTAAAAATGGAAAGCTCCCCATTTAAAGGTTTTTTGATATAAACCTACAGTATTCCCAAATTATTTTAGATTGGAGCTTAGTCTCTATCAATAGGAAGTGTTAAAAGTAAAAGTCTCATAATAAATATGTTTTATAAGATTCGAAATTATATTCTCTTTCTTACAAGGGTAACACTATTTACCATATTAACCAATAGCTCATTTATGTCCTCATTTAACATTAAATTGTATAATCAAATTCTCAAAGTCAATTGTCTCCCTCTCGCTCTGGTTTTTTCTGTAATCATTCTCCCTCTCATTTATTTGTACAAAAAAAATCATATAGGTTTTGCACGAGTCCCCCACTAAAGAATATTTAAGACAACAGTAGAAATTAATTTCATATCCTTATAAAATATAAGTTTATTTTTTATTATATGTATTTTTTTTTTATTAACAACTCTCCCTGTTATTTAATACCAAAACTTGATGCAATGGACTGTCCATTGTATTGGGCCTGGGTCCATTGTATAGGCCTAGCAAGACAAACATATTCATTTGTAAGGGGAACCAAATTTTATTGTAAATTACTTATTATTTCTAGGTTCAATTGGTGAAGAGGTGAGATATGCGATTATTTGAAGTGTATTGATCTCTAGGGAATATCATTTTATTGTGGTTCTATTCACGGCACTTGGGGAGGCATCATAGCTCCTAGGTGCCTAGATTTACATCCGATGAAATAGATAACTCACCCTACTCGATATTAATATTATTTAGAAAAAAAATGAAGATTTTGCCCTATCCTTAGATCTTGAGTGAACTCAACCTCTTTCTAAAAATTTTTATTTTAAAAAAATTTATTACAAATTATACTCAAAAAACATTTTTTTATTACAATTCCCCTCCCGAGGAGAAAACAATTTATAATTGAAGAATGTCCTTCCTCTCTTGTAAGTAGAATATAGGGCCCTTTGGATTAATTTTGAAAAAATAATTTATAGGAAAAATAGTATTTTTAAAATACTTTTAGATAAACTCTTCTCTATAAGAGTTTATAAAAAAAAATTATGAATAAATGAATAGTTGAATAATTATTACTAATTTTTTTTGTTATTGATAAATTAAAATAAAATGTATGATTTTATAAAAAAAATAATTCCATTTCTTTTATTCTCCTCTCTTTCTCTTATTTTCTCTCAATGTCCACACCATGAATAGTTCAAGCACATATCTCTAGCACTCTCGACAGACGACCAGGAGCATCGACCAGTGACGGACCAGTGAAACTCCAATGATGGACCAGACGACGATTGCCTTCATAAGACACACATATGACATCGACGAAAGTCCTCTCCATGACTGACAGTGAAGGCAAACCTGTGGTGATGGTGAACGGATGTTTCAACGAAGGGCAGAAAAAAAAGGCAGGCAATGTCGATGATAGAAGAGAGGAAAAAGAGGAGATAGTAAAAAAAATAGGGGTAAAATAGGTATTAGAAAATCTATAAATTCTTTTTCTGTACTATTTTAGAAAATATTTTTAGTTACTTATCAAAAATTATAATTGTAAATTATGGTTTAGTCCATAAATTCTTTTGGACAAATAAAACTATTTATTTTAATTTTTTGTAAAGAATAATTTAAATCAAAATCCTTTCTAAAAACTTTAGTTCGTGACTAATCAAACACATACTAAGTGTCCTTTGATCAATACTGTAAAGTCCTAGGGAAAAAATTGAAGGAATAAAGGAACAATTCAGAAATCAAAAGGTTCAACGATATCCACAATCCTTTCATTTCCAGAATCAGAACTGAGCAAGAACAGAGTACCCTCTTCGTCCACCATTTGACCGGCTTACAGTATTCCTTTCTCTCTCCGAACTTGACTGAAACCTGACCAGTTTCGTCGGCGTTTGAGTCACTACTTTCGTGTTGGGTTCTGGACAATCAAGCTCTCGTTGTTGTTGTTGCTGAGTAATGAGCTTGAGTCGAAGCTTTGATTCTCTCAATTGATCGTAAGCTTCATATCTGGGTCCTCTCTCCATGGGCCGGTAGTTGGAGTGGGAGTTTCTCTGAGCAGGATCGGAGTGTGGAAGAAAGATTGAAGAGTGGATTGCAGAGAGACGTTGCTTGTCTCTGCCATAATTAACGTCAAAAGCTTGATTAGGAATCGCTTTGCTTCTTGGGCTTCCGCTTTTCAGTACTTTAGAATTAAAAATTGGATCTTGTAACGTTAAAATTAATATGGGAAAAATGATATATGGGTCCTATAGAAGTAATTGAATGACAAAAAAGTCTCACCAAATGCTATAAGACCTCATATGAATTTTTTCTAGTTATAAAAAGACTTAAATGACCTTGTGAAATAAAAAAATATTAAATAAATAAGAGTTGGCACGCTTTGCTATAAAATAAGAGAATAATATGGTGTGTTCACAGGTAGGTTTACTTATCATCGTGGATGAGGTTGTTAATGCAGTTGATGGGGTTGTTAGTTGCAGTTGATGGGGTTGTTATTTCAAGCGCTGGGGTTGTTATTGCAGGTGTTGAGGTTGTAAGTTGTAGCTGATAGGGTTGTTAGTGTAGGGGCTGGGGTTGTTAGTGCAGTTGATGTGGTTCTTAGTGCAGGTGATGGGGTTCTTAGTTACAGATGGGGTTGTTAGTTGCAAGTGTTATGGTTGTTATTTTAGGCGTTGGAGTTGTTAGTTTAGGTGTTGGGGTTATTAGTGCAACTGATGGGGTTGTTAGTTACAGCTGACAGGGTTCTTAGTGCAGGTGATGGGGTTGTTAGTTGCAGGGGCTGGGGTTGTTAGTTACAGATGCTGAGGTTGTTATTTCAGGCGCTGGGGTTGTTAGTGCAGGTGTTGGGGTTGTTAGTACAGTTGATGGGGTTGTTAGTTGCAGATGGTGGAGTTCTTAGTGCAGGGTGATAGTTATAGGGGTTAGGGTTGTTAGTTGCAGGTGTTGGGGTTATTATTTTAGGCGCTGGGGTTGTTATTACAGGTGCTGGGGTTTTAAGTGCAGCTGATGGGGTTTTTAGTGCAGGTGATAGGGTTCTTAGTGCAGGTGATGGGGTTCATTGTAAAGTAAATTAGATTAGCAACTAAATTATTTTTCACCATAGAAAAATATCTAATGGATTTTAAAAGACCACGAAGTTGAACTAGACATATATATAAGCAAAGTAAGATGATTAGTAGTATGTTTAAGTGAGAGTGTATAAATATAGCAAACTTTGGCTTGATGTTATAACTCAATTATAAGTAATGACAACCTATACCAGACACAAATTATTAACAACTCAACCACTCATATAATGATTATATAAGATAAGTGTTAACTTTATTATTTTGTTAACATTTTGTTGTCAATTGGTACTGGTTGGATTGTTATGTTCAATAAAGCAGTTATTGTCTGTGCGGTTGTTGTCAATTAGTGTAGTTGTTGTCTGTGCTGTCGTAGGGAAGTTATTATTTTAGGTGGTGCAATTGTCATTCCTCCACAACGGGGTTGTCATTTAGTATTGGTGCAGTTGTTATGCATTGAATACGTGGTTGTCACTTTGCAATGTAGTTGCTGTCTGTGCTGTCGTTAGGAAGTTGTTATTATAGGTGGTGCAGTTGTCATTCCTTCACCATGGGGTTGTCATTTCTTATTGGTTCAATTGTTAATATTCCCCAATATATTATTGAGTTTGATGTATTTGTTGAACCTGGCATGAAATACAACACTTGTTTATTTAACATGACAACATTCTTTCTGCAACAACTTAAAAACTTGACATTTCTTCAAAAGTGTTCAATTATATATATTGTTTGTAAATTTCACAGTCCAAAATGCTTAGGTTAATAAGTTTTTTCTTCTGATGTCTAGGCTCTTTGCCACTTGCACGAGCCAACATCTTTCCCATGAAATGTGCAGAAAAGACCTGTCTTCTGACAGAACCAGTCATTTCATTTTTCATCTTGAATCAATATCTTGGCCACCATAGTCATCACCTGTGAATAGAAACAGGAAATGAGCAAACTACCATTACATTGTACATAGATCAAAGTTGTTACGGACAATAACTAAAATGGGCTTTAAGATTACAAACAAACTACAGGCATTTTTTTAGAAGATAAAAAAACATCATTTTATAAGATGCATGAGTTAAAAATAATTTAAAGGGAGTAGAGTATTGATTTTTCTTCATGTTTCGTATTCAATTTTTATGAACGCTATTATTCACATTATCATAAAATTAAAAATTAAAATACCTTCATCCAAAAGCTACTTTAGAAATACTTTCAACTTCCACAAACAAACCCTACCTTCAAGCAAGTCAAAATAATTCTTGCATATGAAATACTAATGCAAATTTAGGTAACAAGTAAACAATAAATATTTCGTAAAACTCAACAGCTTTCTACTCATTGGATTAAACAAACAAAGAATTCCATTCAAAATTACATCTTAGAAATAGTCCTAGAAGTCAAATTTCTATTCCAGGCCCTTAGCAAAATCAAAAATATGTCAAAACACAATTCCTACATATGAAATATTCCTTTTATTTCTAATTGGGAAACATCTATATTGACATAGATACGACCATAAAATAATTGTGTGCATCATATCTGCGCATCGTTTCATAGGCTGCTAAATATTGTCAATAAAACGGAAGCTTGCATTTTATAACACTATGATGCCTACCAAAATTGCTAGCAGGGTGACCTGGTGGAAGTAACAAGTGACTTTCATTGTAGTTGACAGATACAAGACAAAGGCCATGAGGTGGAGTAGACAATGCACACTTTGCAAGCTCCTCGCGGTCTCGAGAAGCCAAAATCATTGGCACAATGTTTGGAGGGATTGCTTCCTTGCCAATTTGAAGTAACAAAGCCACTTGCATGGTAAACGGATGGACACAATTTCTAGCATTTAATTGGAATAACTGCAATAAATTTAGAGTGCAGAATAATCCTTCACACGAATTAGGCGAGTAAACTCTTTACCATATTTCATACTTGTCTGTATAAGAAACCTAAGCCTTCAACTTCTAGCCGCAAAAGAGCTCCCTACATATAAATATTAAAGTAATCAGCTTCATAAGAATTCTTGCAAAAAGAAGATAAAATCAGAGTCATTATAGTGCAAAACTCTAAATAGCTAAAAGTGCAGAAAGCCTTATACTGGAGATAGACTATTGCCATATCTATCACATCAAATCTGAATATTTGCTTTATTAGATCTGGAACCCGATCATTGTGGGATAAATTGGCAAAGGCAGAGAAGTCATGCTTCCCGATGAAATAGTTTACAGCTTATCTCATGACAGTGCTATTGACCACCAAAGATGATGTTATATCATATATCCTTTCTAGTGTAGAGAATTTCCAAAATCATACGCAATACACAAATCTATTAATGTAATGAATCAGTAACTACCAAGGAACCTTCGCAGTCTTCAGAATCATAAGCTTATATGCTTTATATCTGGAAATGCAATAGCAAAGTCTGTTTGGAATCAATCTAGTTCGCTAAACTTAAATTAATAGGAGAACAGTAAATAAAGCAATGCGAGCTCATCTCCACCAGCTTCCTGGCTTCCAACATCGTCGCCCAGATAAAAGGTAAGACAAGAATCAATGCGCAAATTATAAAAATGGAGGATTATGATAGGCAAGTAACTAAGGATAATGCACGGATAGAGGCAAGTGGTCTACAAAATCTCATGCGAGAAGAATTGTGGATGAAAAAAAAAGAAAAAGAAGCAGAAAATGCCTTGATTGAAGTAGAAAAAGAAGACTGTGAGATTGAACTAGAGTAGTCTATTGTATGCTGTCTCCCTCATCATGCTTTTCCCCCTCTTCTTTTCACACCAAAGCATGCAATTCCCATTTGCTCTATACTATTTTTCTAATTCACAGGGGAAATTAAGTCTTTTTACAATTGAAAAGAATTCACCTAAAGTCCCATGGGACTTTAAATTAATTATGATATTTTCTGGGACTTTTTTGGCATTTAATTGCTTCTATAGGACCCATATGTCATTTTTCCAATTAAAATCTTGGGAGAGAGATGAAAATGGGATTTTTTTGTGAAGTAAAAAAGTCTTTAGTTTTGTTTCATTCAACTTAAGTAAGGGTAGTTTAGATTAATTTAAGGGAGGGTAGAGAAAAGTAGGAGAGATTGTGGATGTAAAGAAAAGGGATGAGAGATTATGCTTTTTGTTTAATTCAGAAAGGGAGATGAGGGGAGTTAATTAAAAGTTGACAAATATACCCTTATCTTTTTATTTAAATTTATTTACTCTTTATTTATAATATTCACATCAAAATTATTATTTGTTAATTTATAAATCTTAAAATTTTTATCCCATTTATATATATTATAAAATTAAAACATAAAAAAATCTAATAAAATTTTAACATAGTTTCTCATTAATTTAATAATTATTATATATTTTAATATAATATATAAATCATTTACCATATTTATTGGGCTTTAGCAATCAAAGTAAAAATCATGTGTGAGGAAAATGAAAAAAAAAGTTTCAACTCACGAGGGTACAATTAGAATATTAAAAATATATAAAGGGCAATTTAGTCAAAAGTATATAAAAAAATTCTCTCTTCTTCAAAAACCTCCACTTTTGGAGGGGAGATGAGCATATAAAGATAAATTTTTTTACCTTTCTTCTCCTCTAAAAATTCCTAACCAAACAATGCCTTTAGGTTATAAAGTTGAAGGCAAGAAGAAGAATCTACCAAAGTCAACTCTTTATATTAGCTTTTAGGAAATATTTTTTATTAAAAAAAGTGATAAAGATAATTTTAGAGGAGAATACGAAAAATATTTTTTTTCTTTCTTTAAAACTATGATTTTCTACTTGCAAACCATGATTTTGGATCAAAAAGTAATTTTCTAAAAGGATTAAGGTCCCATTTTGACCCAAAAATTTACACATTAGAGCTATACTGCCATGTAAGTTATTTTAGATTCAATATTGTCCTAAAATTTTTTAAATTATAGCAATTTAGCCCTCACCTTTATCTAAGATAAGTTTGACCATTAGTTAGCCAAATATACTAAGATGTTAATTTATGTGTCATTCATGTCATTTTTGTTTAAGGTACAAATTTACCTTAAAAAATTTTACTCAGGAAAAATATTGCTCCAGAAATTTTTAAATCACAACAATGTTGTCTTAATTTGACTGTTAATTGATCAAATATACTAAACTTGTAGAAGGATCAATAGTAAAAAAAGAAATTATAAATAGAAGAATATTCAATTTTTAAATGTAAGACACAGTGAGAGAGATTGCCTAGAGATTAAGGCCGTTTGAAATTCTCGATTACCATACGCTATCAACAAGGAGATAGATATGTACCTTTTTTATCTTCTCTTCATAACACAAGATACTTATTCATTTTTTAATTTCTCATATCCTAAAGAAGACGGTATGCTTTTTTTTATTTATAAATTTAATTTAAAAAAAATAAAATAGATGACATGTGAACATGTTAGATCATTAAATTAAGTGAACATGTTAGATCATTAAGTTAAGTGAATTAATAGTTAAAATTGTTACGATTTAAAAACTTTAGATGTCCAATGCTTCTGAATAAAAAAATTTAAAAGACTAATTTATACTTTAACCCAAAATAAAAATGAAATAGATGACACTTGTACTATCATGTCCGTATATTTGGTCAAGTAGTATTTAAACTTAACTAGTATAATAGTTGGGGTAAAATTGTTACGATGTAGAAACTCCTAAGGTGACAGCAAAAAACTTCTAGAATAGTATAGTTATAATGTGTTAACTTTTAAGGCAAAATAGCCTTTTAATCCTTTCTAAAAATAAAACATGTTTGTCCACATAACTTTCTAAACCACGATTTGGGGCAAAAATCATATGGTTTTAAAAAGTTTGCCAAACATAAAGAAGATGTAAGAGAAGTGTAAATTTTATTCTTTGTTATATATTTAATTATATAATACTCTCTCAATTTTTAATATAAATTTTAGCTGAGTATTACTTTAGAAGGTCAAAATAAGTTGGCCACTAAAAACAAAAGTGAAGGAGGAGAGAGAGAAGCCTTGTTGCTATAAAAGAGGCCTTTTATGGACGGTAGGGGCAGTGAAGGCTCTAAGCCTCTAACATTTGAATGATATTCTTTTAAGTTTTTAATATATAATTTAATTAATAAATTAATTTTAATTATAAATATAAAATTTATATTATATATTTATAAATATTTTTTAAATTATCTCCATTCATATTCTATCAATAAATAATCAAATAATAAAAAGAAAAAAAGAAAAAAATATTAAAGAAAATGATTATAATATTTTTAAAAAAAACTATATTAACTAATTTAATTAATTTTTTTAATTTAATTAAATTAATTTAATAAATTATATATTAAGAACTTGAAGAATATATAGTTAAGCGAATTAAGTGATATTGACCAGGCTCCCCAAGTTAGAAAACTTGTGTCGAAACTCAGGCGGAACTATAGCTTTCCAACAGGCCGATTTCCATATTTGCGGAACTTGTAATTTCCATATTTTGCACCACATGCCGTTATAGGGATAGCTTCTTGATTACAAAGGAGATTGAAGGCTGATTTAACCGAAAACTCTAATACAATTCAACATTGAAAGAGGGAAAAGATTGGCAAACTTGTCCCAGTCCCAGTAACCTGATGTACTCTGCCACTTTAGTATTACTCATGCCATCTCAGTAGAATGGGTCAACAAACGTTGACCGTTGGAATTTGTTAAGGCAATGCGATATTATTACGTTTTTACAACTTCCGATGTAACATTACTCCAAATAAAACTTCTTAATATCCATTGCTCCTACACTTTAAACCAATTACAAATAAAAGTCGTTCATGATCATTTTTTTTTTTAATTTTCATGATGCAACATTACCGTGACCCCAGTAGCACTTTTTTCTGGACAAAAAAGTTTCGCATATATGATGATTATCAAAATAAGCATGCATTTAATTTCTTTTTTAGCAGTTATAGAAATGTCTTGTGCATCTCACGCATGAATGCGAATCAAAAGCATACAATTTGATGCACTATTTGACACCTATGAAATATGAATTTTCTTGCATTTAATGATTTGGATTCATGAACATTAGAGAAAATCAAGTCAAGATAGGATAATTCATCAATGCTATAATTAAAATCAATGAATAGGTACATCCACAAAATATAATCAATTTTACAAATACATATAATAAATAATATTTACATATTTCACTATATATAAATTTCTCCATATCAAGCCTTGAATATCCATTCACTTCAGAGTTTTCATCAGAAAGGTCTGTGCTTCATATATATACTTTCATAGTCAACAATGGCAGACACTTTGGTGGCTAATGTGTTGTTGTTGTTGTTCTTGTTCTTGTTTATTTTTGTACAAGTGACGAACGCCGGTCACAAGGTCGACGGTCATTTTAATATGAAATTTGAGGTTGAGAAACTGTTGGAGAAGTTGAATAAACCAGCTGTTAAGTCTATCAAGGTACACAAATTCATCTTCATATTTATTATCCCCTGTTTGATTTTATATATTGAAAGATTTCGGGACGTACTTGAAATTTGTTTGTTTAATTGAATTGTCTATACGAAACTTGAGCACCAATTCAGACTCTCATCATGCTACACATCAAATGTATAGGAAAGAGCATAGGGACAGGGGGAAGAGAGAGATTTCTGGGAATTATTGTTCGTTCCTCAAGCTGACTCCCATTTTTTCCTTAATAACTCGTCTGATAGTTACTAGAATAATATTTTCTTTTTTTGTTTAAATAATAAAGAAAACTTCTCTAATCCCAATTACACAAATGACCTTGGATCCTAATCCACCATTGGTGAATCAAGGATAACTCAACACACGCACACAAAATTACATGTAAAGGACCAACAAAACCCGCCGTTGATAGAATGATTGGATCCTTTAAACATAATGTCATATCTTATTTGGGTCCTTTAAACATGATTAGGTCATGTGTATGAAAAATATTTTGTTGGGAGAGGCACAACGTATTTAAGTGATCTTTATATTTTGGGAGGATTGGTCACTAGCTATTGGTGGGGCATATCATATAGACTCTACCAAAAAAATATTACATGTAAAGGAATTGGTGGTATATTTTTCATTTTGGCTTTTACTGACAATTTGGATAAATACATGATTTTACAATTCATGATCCTTTGTGTGTTAACAAAGCAGAGTCCTGATGGAGATACAATTGATTGTGTCTCTATTCACAATCAACCAGCTTTTGATCACCCTAAACTCAAGAGCCACAAAATAAAGGTGAAATGCAACACACAATTTACTTTCTTGAGTTTTAATATTAATTAATTCGGTTTCTTCTATTGTTACATTGTTGACAATTCTAATAAAGCTGCTTAATTATTTTCAATTTGATTCATCAAGATGAGGCCAAGTTCTTACCCAAAAGGTGATATATTAGAAAAACTTGATGTATCTTCAAAATCAAAGCCAATTATTGTTCAACCATGGCACCAAAGTGGAAGCTGCCCAGAAGGAACCATCCCTATAAGAAGAATAAGAGAAGAAGACATCTTGAGGGCAAGCTCTATCGCACAATTTGGGAAGAAGAACCTTAAAAGTGTCCCGCTTCGTTCATATGTTAAAGCTAAAGGAAGTCAAGAGGTATTAGTATTGTTCTTCTATATATCCAAACTTGCAAGCTTTAATTTGTCACTCATCTTGTTTATTTGATGGGTTTCGTTTTTATTTATTTGTTTTTATTTTTGTTTTTGTTTTCAATTAATTTGTTGGTTTTGGACCATATAGTATGCCACAGTTTATGTACGAGGGGATAGATATTATGGAGCCAAAGCAACCATTAACACCTGGAATCCTCATGTTCAGTTGGGGGAATCTAGCGTCTCTCAAATTTGGATTATGAATGATGATGATGTTGTAAATACAAATACCATTGAAGCTGGTTGGCAGGTATTATTATTTAAGTTTTTACCTGACGAAAAGTAAAATAAATTAATTCATGAGATTCCGTTAAACAATTCTATAAAGAGAGAATTTTTTTGTTCTAATGCGCAATCATTAAATTTTTTATGAATAATTTTACCTTTTCATTTAGTAATATGTTGACTTGTTCTTATTAGATATAATCTATATTAAATAGAGATAAAGTTAGAAAGTTATTAAATTTTAAAATAGAATTAATAAAATTTATTTTTTTTATCTACGTGAAATATGCTAGAAGTGACTTATAAATTAGAAAATAGAAGTGTATTTAAGAGTGGAGGGAATCCTCATGTGGTTCAATATGTTTATATATTTCTTGAGAATTCATGTCACTATCTAATTAACCATCAATAATCTCATTCTCTATTTGTTTTTTTGGTGTTTGGACAATAATAAGGTGAATCCACAACTATATGGGGATAATACGACCAGACTTTTTACATATTGGACTGTGAGTTGGAAGTTATATTCGCAACAATCCATATTGTTTTTGGAATAATATCATTTTGTTGGTTTTGTTTTCTTAATTATATATATTGTGATATATATATATATATATATATATATGATAGAGTGACAACGATAAGAGTAGTGGATGCTATGATCTGCTTTGTTCTGGATTTGTGCAACTGGATTCTGATGTTGCCGTGGGAGCACGCATAACGCCGTTATCTATTTACGGTAATGATCATGATCAAGCCACTATGACCATAATGATCTGGAAGGTATGTCTGCCTATCCAATTTCTGCAAACAAATTGAATCCATGCCCCATTGTTGATTTTGTTCTTTTAGATCTGAGGGTGTCATATTGTCTATTTGGTAGGATGTCCAAATGTATGGATGGGAAAATCTCACAAAAATATCACTTAATCAGTTTTGTTTCTTACACTAGTAGGAATTACTGATTTAGGATTTTAAAATTCAAGTAGTATTTTTGTGGGGAATTAACGGTGATAATGAATAATGAGCAGGATATTGAAAACGGAGACTGGTGGATGCAATATGGAGCTGACAAAGTTATAGGATATTGGCCTTCGCTTTTGTTCTCTCAACTCTCTTACAATGCATCAGTGGTAGAGTGGGGAGGTAAAGTGATAAACGCAAAACCTAAGGGACAAAATACAACAACGCAAATGGGAAGTGGGCATTTCCCAGAAGAAGGTTTTGGAAAAGCAAGCTTCTTCGCCAACATTAAAATTGTTAATGGCAAAAATAAAATGCTTCCTCCTAATAATACCCTCACCAGTATTGATCGTCCCAAATGCTACAATATTCAACCTGACCATTCTGATGATCCTAAATGGGGCACTTTCTTCTTCTTTGGGGGTCCTGGCAGAAACCCTAATTGCCCATGATGATTTCTTAACAATATATATATATATATATATATATATATATATATATAGCACTCCTTTGATTGTTCTTATTAAATAAGAGACATTTTTGATGTTGTCTCAAATTTTTTTGTTAGTTTCCCATTTACCTCTATTTAATTACTCATATTACTCATGTTTAATTATCACATTTAACTTAATTTTCTCCCCCCCCATACATTCTCTATTTTCCACATAAATGAAGGTATTTTTGAAAAGAAAAGTTATAATTTTTACATATTTATTATCTCTAGTTAATTTTAACTAACTTTTCAAACAACGTTATTAACATATTTGTCTTTTATAAAAAAGAATAAATGAAGTGTTTTACTTGAGATTTGTATATTTTTAGTTTTATGAAAATATCAAGGAATAATAAAAAAACCAATAATGGTCATGACTAATTAAAGCTTGTGGACGTTTTGAAGTTCTAAAGAAAAAGGCATGTTCATTGTTAATTACTACCTCATATATATATATGTTTCTGATTCCCCTTGGGCTAGAACGCTAAAATTAAATGTGGATGTTTTTTACGTTGAATACTAAAATGTGGATGAGAACACCACATATTTGAATTTAATTAGTAAAACAATTCCAAATAGGGGAAACAACAAGCAACACAATATAGACAAAGTTACTATAATGACCAGTCAACTCGTTTGACTTGAGGAGTTTGTGTTGCTCGTAAACACTGATAATTAAATTGCCAACTCACTACAATCAAATGGGATTATATATGGTGTTTCAACATGAGTTGGATTGAAGAGAGTGTCTCTACATTAGTAAGTGCTTCTGGTTTACATGCATAAAAGAAAGAAAGAAAATTATCCGTAAGTTTTGGGTAACAAATGAATATAGATAGGTACCCTGAATTTCATTTAATATTAATAGGTGCCAAGGTATTTAACATTGAAGAGTTTGACTTGTAAATAATGCAATTTGACATGTAAATTTGAAAGATTAACTTGTAAATATTATTAAATTTGATTTGTAAAGTAGATTTGTAAATATTAAATTTTTTGGGACATATTAGTATTAAATAAAATTTGGAAAACCTATTTGTATATAATTTTTTAGGTTATATAGCACTTAATATTTTGATTTTATTTCTCATATGAGTTAAGTATCCTAATCTTATTTGTGGTACAATTTTATCCATAATCCTTTTAATTTGGTACAATTTTACCCATAATATTTCTAATTTTATACAATTTTACACATAATCTTATTTTTCAAGTATAAAAAATTATACTAAATTAAAAAGATTATGGGTGAAATTGTATCAAATTAAAAAAATTATGGGCAAATTACACCGCAAATAAGATTATGATAATAAACGCATATGAAAAATAAGATCAAGATATTATGTACTATATAACACTAATTTTTGTACCTGGACCTGTAGGAAATTTTCTCCAAAAATATATTGGTATAATGTATAATCTGCCTCTAAAAAATTTTATAGGAGGGTTTATAAGGAAACGCTTCTGTATGTGAAATCCTATATCCTATTTCTGTAGTAGTGACATTGTCTCCCATAGCTTTTTTTAGTCATGGAAGTTTATTGAAACTAATAAATTCTATGACAAATTAGGGTAAAGTGAAACAAAAATATATATAAAAAATGAAAAATAATGTCTTAAGTTCAGATTTGGGCGTGTGTACGTGGAAATAAAATGCTCTTGAAGATATCATTTGCTTCATATTTATAATTAGAACCAAAATTTACATCAATTCCCAAAAGACATCCGAATCACTCAACCGGGCATACGCTTTGAGTAAGAAATTGAATTCGCAACTTATAAATCACTCATTTTAACTACAACAAGATACTTCAAACTTCATATAATACCTTATCGTGTCCTGACGATGTTTTGTGTCTGGTCGTATCTTGTATCTCAATATCAATATTTTCCTTACTCATAGACTAAGTTGCAAATCCAAACTCAAGCCTCCTCGTTCGCCACCATCGCTGCCAGTAAAGCCGCCGTATGCCACCATAGATGACGGTGGTGAAGGATTATGAAGACCTGCTGCAAAACCAGAATTCACACACACAGCGGATGCCGCTGCAGAATGATACACCGAATATGGTGGTGGATTATGTGACCCACTGTGCGGCCATGGAGACCGCGGTGGCGGTAGGCGCGGAGGCGGCGATCCTATGAAGATATAACTATGATGTGAAGCATCAAAAGCAGTACGAGCAGCTTGCATTTGAGCTCGCTTTAGAAGCTGCCTTTCTTTCTTGTGTGCGTTTTGATGGCCTCCCAATGCTTGTGAATTGGCAAATTCACGACAGCAATACTGGCACTCGTATTTCCGGTGATCGTTTCCGGAGTTCAAGGACTCACCGGATTCTGAAACTTTGTGGATGTTAATGCCAAACAGCTTCAGAGACGCCGTCGGCGTTGCTGTATCGATTGGATTTTTAGTATGGTAACCGATATCTGCCATGAATGAGAGAGAGAGACCGAGTAGATCAGAAACTAATTAGAAGTTAGATTGATCTTGGGATTTGAAAATGGTGAAAGTGAAAGTGGTGGGCATGTGAGAGCTTGAAAAGTGGTAAAACAAGTGCAGGTCTTATAGAAGAGAGAACGAGCGAGGGCATGTTCAGATACAGGAAAGCATAATCATTCATTTGTGGGACAGAAAGCAAATTAAGATTGTCACATTGGTAAAAAAGGCACAGAAGAGAGAACACAAGTCATCGATGAGATCTCAGATAATGAATCTAGTATGTATATTGTTGCATTTAAACATATCTCTTGAACGTGTGAGCACAGAGAAAGTGACGTTGACGATTAATTATGTATGATGCAAGTTACTACATTACGAAATTAGTTGATTATTTTATTTCGTCTGATCATAAGCTATGGTTTTAAAATATTTAACCTCTATATTAAAATATGAGGAGAAATATATATATAAAATGACTAAAAATAATGCTGCACAAAAACCCATTAAAATAGTGTAAAAAAAAGTCTTGGTATTAAAACTCAATAATATTAGTTAATCAATCAGACTATTAAACCCGTGAACTAGTCCCTCCGATTAATAGTTTTGAACAGGTAGGTTAAGTTAGATTTTATATTTTCTCTTTATTGAGCTTGAAATAATATTGTTTCTGAGTTAAAAAAGAAAAAAAAAATAATCGTATGTCATATTTGTGCTTTAATAATTCTATTTTGTTAGATTATGTATAGTCTATACCTATAAATATTTTATTTATTTGTGAATTAATACCTTTTTTATTTAAATATTACTCTTTTAAAGGTTATCTATGATTTTTTTGTTGTTTCAGTTAAATTATATTATTCAAATTATGGTTGGATTGCCCTAGTTCAACAATGGTTAGACCACTATCAATTGGTTTAATGATCTTTCAATTTTTTTATTTAAATATTACTCTTTTAAAGGTTATCTATGAATTTTTTGTTGTTTCAATTAAATTATATTATTCAAATTATGGTTGGATTGCCCTGGTTCAACAATGGTTAGACCACTATCAATTGGTTTAATGATCTTTCAATTTTCAATACGTTTAAGAAAAAATTAAAATAACAATAAAGGTATAAAATCTATACAATATATAGTTTGTAGGGTTAAGATGTGTCTATTGCCCTAAAATATTTTTTCAGATGCTCTCAGTGCCTTAAAGTAATTTATGGTTCATTCAATACCCTAAAGTATTTTCTTAGATGCTCATAGTATCCTAAAGTAATTTATGGTGCTCCTAGTGTCCTGAAATATTTTTTCAAGTACGTACAATGCCATAAAGTATTTTCTCATGTGCACATAGTATTATAGAGTAATTTATAATGCGCTCAATGTCTTAAAGTATTTTTCCAGGTGCGTTTAATTCCTTAAAATATATAATACATTCTTCCTTGTTTGTTTTCCTGAGTTCTTCAATGTCTATAGATGGGTAAAATAATTTGCGACCTTCTTTTCACTTTGTTCAATCTTTCTTTTTTCTTCTTCCTTACATATTTCTAGTCATCAAGTAAAATAATTTGTTGCCTTCTTTTCATATTGTTCAAAATTCTAGAACAAAAATTAGTATTTCTCTTCTTTTCATATTGTTCACTATAATCTGATAAGAAAATGAAAAGTTGAAGGGAAGGAGGGAAAGAGTCTAAGATATAACGAAAGAGTAAAAGAGAGAGAATGAGAGAAATGAAAGCATGGACAATAAAGAAATTTAGGAGAGCTGAGTCATCTTGTAAAGTCATATTTTTTGGGGTCAAAATGGAGTTGAAATTTTTTTACTATCTATGCTTTCCTCTTTCTCATTCTTTCTCTTTTACCCCTTGGTTCTATCTCAGACTTTCTCCCTTCTTCCCTTCAACTCTTCATTTTCTTATCATATTCCAGTAAACAATATGAAAAGAAGAGAAATGTTAATTTTTGTTCCAGAATTTTGAACAATATGAAAATAATGCCATAAATTATTTTACTTGATAGCTAGAAATGTGCAAGGAAGAAGAAAAAAGAAAGCTTAAACAAAGTGAAAAGAAGGCCGCAAATTATTTTACCCATTCATAGATATTGAAGAACCTAGAAAAATAAATAAAGAAGAATGTATTATATATTTTAAGGCATTGGGCGCATTTGAGAAAATATTTCAGGGTATTGAGTGTACTATAAATTACTTTAAAATATTAGGTACATATGAGAAAATACTTTAGAGCGCTAGGCACACGTGAAAAAAATACTTCAAGACACTGGGTGCATCATAAACTACTTTAGAACATTAGGCGCACCTGAGAAAATACTTTAAGACACTGGGCATACCATAAAGTAGTTTAGGATATTAGATACACCTCAGAAAATATTTTAGGATACTAGGCGTACATTAAGCCTAGTTTGTAAATAGTTTTACTCTTTATAAATTTGCACAAAACTTCACATGATTCATACTATTCCTGATTTGTGAACAATATAATAATGCTAATATCTTACTCTTTTTATATTATATATTAATATTGATAGATGTTGATTTGAGCTAAATGTCGCCGTGATATTAGATTAACTAGAACTAACCCATGTGTGAAATTCTTAGATAAATGATGAAGCTTGATATATAGTCAAAGAGAGAGATAGAGAGAGAAAGAAGCTAAGTGGGAGACGTATGTTTAATTTAAAAGGATTGAAAAGATGGTGTGGTTGCTAAAACAGCTTAAAGCATGTCTGCGTGATTGACGATTAGTTGGTCATTAATTATTAAGACAATATCTTTTCGCATCCTACTAACTTCCATCACTTTATAATTAAAGTTCAATGTATCTCCACGCATACATTTCATATCATCCTTTCCCCACATGCTTCACAGAATTATCTTCATGTATCAGATTCATACAAGCTTACTTGTTGCTTCTAAGCTTCCTTTTTGTTATTCCAAGCCTTTGTCGCTTTATATTTTATAGTTACTGCTTTGTTTTTTTTTGGAATGAGTCAGATTCGATATTATTGGGCCTAATTGAAGGTGACTCTTCTAAACAAGTTTTTTTATATTTACACAGACTCAAACTCGAGACCTTATACTGTAAAACTCCTTATACTATGATCAACAAATATTGGGGTATTTTATGTTTCTTTCTTGCATTACAATAAAATCCATTAATTAATAATATATATTTAATAAAAGCCAAAAAGTACTATACAATTAATCATTATTTGTAAGCTACACTACTATTATTATATGATATTACATTTAATATTTTGATGCCAATAGTTTTATAAATATCAACCCTCTAACAGTTATTTTTTAATTTGGAATACATGGCTACGACTAAGCGCTGTATGTATCACATATCATATGAAAATAATAACTGGATGAACATACGGAATCCTATAATATCATAGTAGCAATATAATGGGAGTCTTAATTAAATACCTCTTGTTATGTTCGATGATTTGAAGCAAGAATCCATAAGGTTCTCAATATGAAATAAGATAACTGAAATTATAAAACATAATTAGTAGAAAGACATATTAGGGTCTCTTCTTATTGGCAGTGGGTATAGCGATGATAACCAAAGAAAATCGTCCCAATCAGGAAACCTTCAAGAGTTGATTGTTCTGATATGATGCTCTTACTCAGTCTGCCGTCTAAATCACAACCTCCTATGAAGATCATAATTGATTAAATGCACTGAGTAAAACCTTAAGTTAGATTGGGCCTAAACTGACTAATGGAACACATTCAAGATATTTTAATTAATATAATATTAATTAAAATATCTAACGCTGTACATATGAAACACGATCAATACAAATTGGCAATCAAAATATCTCTATATTCTAAGGATGGAGTCTAATAAATTCTGTGGGGCGTATTGATGAGATGAGCATATCACGCCAACCAATTAATCAGTGCATTTTGTTCACTTCTCTAGATGCAAAATCGAAAGTAACGGTCCAGTTATGCATGATAAGATGTTTGGTGTCTTTAATGACTCCCACTAGAAGATGATCCGTAGAAGGGACATTTATAAACGACTTGAAAATCCCAAAAGACTTTATAAAAATGTTGATAAAGGTGTCATTTCAATAATTTAAAGGACTAAAGTGTAAATATTATTAGGCCTCCAGAGCCTTCTCCCTATAAGATATTGGAAGTCATTGCCTTAGCTATAATAGGGCATAGGTATTACCTTTAATTATTTTTGTACTTAAAAAACCAAAACTTACATGCTAAAAAATTCCTCCTAAAATCATGTAGTCATGTAATTTTGTGGATTTATTTATTTTTAAAATAATTAAAATGCTATAATGGAAACAAAATTTTTGTAATGATACAGCTATGCATCGTTCTGGTTCATTTTTATTTCCTTGGTTCATTTTTAATTTGCTTGTCATTTTATTTGCATTGAAATAAAAGGACAAATTGGAAATAAGTTAATCATAGCTTGAACCAATGTTCCCAAACATGCTAATGTGTATTGTTTGGACTCAACTAATGTGTAACGTTTATTACAGTTGGACTCAACTTATTATTCCCCACTTTCATCACTCATAATGACAAAAAAAATAGTAACTAACAATAATATTCTTCACAGAAGTCATTGACAATATATAATGATGATAAATTCAATTCCATTAAAAAAAATTCAAATATATTTTGTGGGGTTCTCAAAACTTAATGTCACTTTGGGCTGTCGGTTTGCTTTGTCATCCAATTTGATGAAAGCTTTGAGTTTTACAAAATTTGGACAGACAATGATAGAAATTAGTCAACATATATGCTAAAATATACCTTAATATAACTTATAAGTGGGACCCTCATATAAATATTATGTTTACGTTTGTCCTAATATATAATTTCCTCTCTCTAGCATGTAATTATCAGCCTAAGAGTCCAATTAAGTGAAGGACCCCATGTCTCAATTGACTCAGATGTTTGATGTGAAAATTCTGGAGTAAAAACCGAGTGTTAGGTGAGGTATTATTGTTCCAAAGCACTTGGTAATGATGGTGCCCACGTTCAAATATAATAGTCATTTCATTTGTTGGAAAATTGTTAGTAAATAATACAAAGTTTACTTTAAATTACTTACAACCATTATATCAAGTTCTATAATTACACTTTATCATTGATCTAACTATTTTTTTATAGGTGGGGTTAGTTACATAGATTGTATGATGCCATTAGATTCTACTAAACTAAATCTTTAGATATATTATTAAGAAAAATGTTATATTCAATAATCTCATTGAATGCTCTTTTTAGTTTTTGTTTACCATTTTTGGAAGACTTCATACTATTTGATCTACCATTCTCATTGTTACCTCCAATTTCCTTGTTAGGAGGAAAGTCTTAGGTTTGGATATAGGAAGATAGTTGTTTTAGATGTTCCACAACTAATATAAAACTCTATCAAATTTCTCATGAACATGCATTGATCAACAACAACTTGATATACATTGCCTTATACTCCTATGGTTAAAGTAAGTTTTATTTAACTTATTTGATTAGGTTAAATAAGTTAGTTAATATATCATATTTTTTTTGATAATATTCTAATAATCTTTATTAATTTTTCCCTCTCTTAGGACTAAATGTGCCTTATACATGATTATTGTAGAGGAAATATTAACGGGGGTAATTTGAGAAAAAATAATAAATATAGAAAATATGTTTTATATTTAGGTTTAAGATTAAATAATAGTTTATGCTAACTCATCACTTATCAAATAGGTCTTGCATGGCAAAAAAAATTATTAACATCATTTTTTTTGTATAAAAATTTTTAGAATAGGGTTTGACTTACCCACAAGTTAAGGGTAGGACGAAGTCTCTATTCTTTCTATGTGATACTAATATTAGACAGAAAGATCCGTCAATTACCCTCAAATATAAACCTAGGCACTTATGAGCTAGAATGTCTCTCTAAGTACCGTGACTAGAAATACAATAAAGTGATACTCCTTATAAATTGAGTACACTTTAAATAATCTAAATAATCGCATATATCACACTTTTACTAGCTGAAACTATATACGATAACATCATTGAAAGTTGATCTTGGGTTTCTAACTTAGCTCCTGAAATTAGAGGTAGAAGGTGCTTCTTCTCCCTTTGCCATCTCCCCGTCGACCATGACGGTACCTTTTTCTTTTTCTTTTTTTTTAAATTTCACATCTTGGTTTGAGACTTGACTTAGCAGCAGGTCCATCATAGCTTTTTTTTTTTTGTTACAAAATTTTTAAAAAAGGGTTGGGCTAACCCACGATCAAAGGACAGGGCGAAGTCTCCTTTCCTCATAGACGATACCAATGTCAGACAAGAAGAGCCGTCTATTACCCTCAGGCATAAATCTAGATACCAAGGAACTAGGATGTCTTCTCAGGCGCTACGACTGGAACTACAATAAAGTGATACTCCTTAAAGATCAAATACGCTCCAAATAGTTGGATATCTCACTCCTTTGCCAGTTAAACACATGGATAATGGGTATCATAGGATTATGTAATCTTCATAGAAAACTCTCCCCGTCAATAACCCACTTGACAACCAAGGGATGTTGAATCTAGTAGAAGAAATTATTCCTTCACAATATGAAGAATCAATATTTGAATTTCTACTAAAAGAGGTGTCTACATTTAGTACTCGATAGTGCTTCGATAGAAAGATACTTATGCTTAGCCAAAAAAAAAACAAGAAATACAATGGACAGTCAAGTGGGGCTAAGCTTAGTGAAAGGGGACAGAACGACTGATCTGGTGTTATTCATATTACACAAGCTGTCATTTATAACATTTCTGCATTCTTTTGTTTTTTTTATATATAATACAATTTAACAAACGCACGCACACAATCATGTCAACGTCAGATTTGAACCAAGGCTTGATCCAAGCAAAGTAGGTGACATTGCCACTTTGACAACTTGCCATTTACATAACATTTTTCTCCATTCTCCATGCTTGACAACTTAAATCAACTAACTCATTTTGCTGAGGTTTTTTATTTTTTGGCCAGATTGTTGAGGTGTTTAATAATAAAACACAGGTTCTTTGATGCAGAATGCCTTTAGAATCAAAGTGTAAAGATGATGTCATGGATTTTCAGCCCTCGGTCCTTAAAACTTGGATTCTGGTTTCTGCTTTGAAATCATCAACTAAAGTGTAGTGTGTGTGTGTCCATGAAGTGAAGAAATGGCAAATGGATCCCCAACATGTACTATATATATTAGCACATAGTTTAAGAGTTCAAGTAGAAATCAAACGACAAAGATTACAATGTGATGACATGACACGACAGAAGACAAAAGACAATAAACTGATTCCAGAGCAAGCGAAGGATGAACCATGATAAGCACATGCCTAGTTTAATATTAGGGTTCAATCATTGGAATCTTCTGTGGCCGGAACCCTAGTTCAACACTCGCCCATATTTTCTAGACGCTAAACATTACTTCTCCAGACTCATTAACGTTCCATTCC
This sequence comes from Leucaena leucocephala, assembly GCA_037074615.1. Classification (NCBI taxonomy): domain Eukaryota; kingdom Viridiplantae; phylum Streptophyta; class Magnoliopsida; order Fabales; family Fabaceae; genus Leucaena; species Leucaena leucocephala. The sequence continues at coordinate 32,224,581 of CM073520.1, read as the reverse complement.
TTCAAGGCATGCAATATTCCAGCAATACGCCATCTCATCACCCTTCTTGGTATACAGTTCTGTGATATCGTGAAACTCCACTTCATTAGAAACAATATTATATCATACACCAAAAAGGGAAAATCCGTGAAAACCTGTTCAGAAATTTTATTAGTTGTAAAGACCTAATTTGTTTTATATATATAGAAAGGAACAGTACATTTTATAAACAGGAAGTATCAATACTCAAACTCATAATTCAAACTAGTAAAATTTTTAAATAAGGACTTTTCACCAATTTTCTTGTAAACAAAATCATGTTTGTTTGTGTGTAAACTGACCTCACAATAGTGTAAATTTTGAAGAGAAGAGGGAGTTATCATAGCAGGTGTGGAAAGATAAAAAGTCTTTGCACAATTTCTTTGGAGGGAATTGAGTGAATGGTATGAACAACGATCCTTTTGGTACCTTCATTTGTTGGTCCGCCTTCCAATTCTCACCCACTAACCATATCTGAATCAATTTGTAAGCCAAGTTATATATATATAATATATATATATATATATATATATATATATAGGATCAACTTAGTCAGAAGAGGCTGATTAAAAAACCTTGATAATGGCCAAATTAATGAGTTCTTTACCTTTGCATTGTGGTGGGATGTTGAATGAACCAAATTATTTTTCAACTCAGGGCTTATCCTCAATTGATGATTCTCAAAGTTGTCTTTGCACATTGTTATTTCCTGCAGGAAAGAGTTAACTAAATAATTTCAGATTCTGATAATATGATATATTGAGTTCAAATTTAGCTAACTTATGAGTGAATTGTTGCTTCCAATAATTGAGGTTTCACATCAACAAAGTAAATATTTAATCTTCCTCAAATCAACAAGGGAAAAATGGAAAAGTATAAAAATTTGAGTTTGAGTACTGCCAGTACTTCCTATATATGAAATCCTTTAGAGGACATGTACTTTTTGTATATAAAATCATTCCTATTACTTGTATTTTTGATTCTATAGTTTTGATTACATAGTAATTCAATTCAGTTATTATAATTTTAACTAAATTAAAACTCGATCTTTAAATTTTAACTTACTATAGTTTAATTAGTATAGTTTTAACAATTTAAAATATTAGTTTCTAAGTTCCACCATAAAATATATAATTTTATTTTCTAAAATATATTCCCTTTAGTTTGAAATATAAGCTTCAAACTTGTGATAGGGTATAGTTTTTTTATAAGGTTCAATTTGGACGTCTCTCATCATTTAATGTATTTTTTTTATCCTTAATTAACTGTATATATGTCTCTTTCATTTCTTTGTTCTATTCACTCTCTCTCTCTCACTCACCCTCTTCATAAATAAGTTTATTTATAAATTGTATTTCTTATATATTTATTGTCTTTAATCAACTTTTTGAGTCATATAATATATTTATTTGAAGCTTATATTTTGTGCAGGAGGAAGTAGGGACTAATATTTTAAATTATTAAATTATAGAGACTGAATTACCTTAAGTCAATGTTTAGAGACTGAATTAAAATTAAGTCAAAATTATAATTATATTTTGTTAAAGTTTAAGAATTGAATTGCAAAATTATAAAGGTAAAACGATTAGTTTTCCCCAAAAATAATGTATATTTATTGGTTTGATAATTCTTATGATGAATTTGTTGGCATGATTATTGCAGGATATGTTTGATGCTGGAACATATACTTCATAAACAACAGAGTGGGCTATGTTAGAAATGATGTGAAATCCTAAAGATGGAGAAGGCACAAGCCGAGATAAGAGAAGCTTTTAAAGGAAAGAAAATGATTCATGATATTGACATGGAACAACTTAGTTACTTGGAATTAGTAATCAAAGAAATTCTGAGGCTACATCCTCCTGCTCCTTTGTTGATCCCAATGGAATGCAGAGAAAATTGCAATATTAATGGAAATGACATACCCATGAAAACTCAAGTTATAGTAAATGAGCATGGGCAATTGGAAGAGATCCAAACCATTGGTATGATACTGAGAGGTGTCATGGTGGCGATTTTATAATATACATATATATAGTATTTACCGAATCATATTACTACGTATATAGTTTCGAGTTCGTAGTTGTCTCTTCTATAATAATAAGTATCTTATTTAAGAATCAAACTCAAAATTTATAAATATAATATAACTTTACATCACTGTATTAACTCTATGTTAGTTGATAGTGACAATTATAGTGCTGTTGATTTTAGAGGAACGAATTTTGAGTACATTCCTTTTTGAAGCAGGAAGAAGAATGTGTCCTGGGATTACTTTTGGTTTAGCAAGCGCAGAATGAATACATTGAACACACATAATCCAAGAACCAATATTCAGTGAAGAAAAGCAATTCAATGAACCAAGTGCAAAGATAAGGATCGCCATGTAAACACCTATCAGAAACCGCGAAACCCGCGAGGAGATACCAACAAATCATCTTACGTAGCCCTATTAAACCTAGTACATTCACGGGGTTTATAAGGATATATTGATACAAGCTCCCCACATGATAACCAACACAAACTTCCTTCACTCCCTTGGCTGTAACTTCTAGAACGTCCGTTATTGTAGTTGTTGGATTGTAACTAAGAACCAGTCCATCTTCCCCTTATAGTATAATATCCCCATTCTTCCTCATGGCTAACACATCTCTTGGAATAATTGGAAAATAAAGGTCTCTCGATGTAAATACATTTGTCAATGACTCATGAACACCATATTGTTTCATAATCCACAACCATGACACTTTAGATATATTTAATTCTCCTTCTAATATTACTTCACGTAAGTGTAACACAGCAAGCGAGTCCCATGTTGCCACTATAAAATTGGAACCATAAAATCTTGCAATATTCTTTTGAAGAAATGTTTGGCTGAACGCTTCATTTGCCAAATCAAACATAAGTGCAAAGGGGTAAAGTCCTATTAAGTGACAATCAATCCAATGAAGTATACCATTGATGGCCACACTGCATTTTTCCTTAACCAAACATAGAGGACCAGTCCTATCAGTGATGAGTCGCTTCCATAACTATGTGGCATATGATAAAATCCAAGCTGAATCAAGTTGCCTACGCTGAACAAGAATGGCAACCTTGAAACCTTTGCTCCTATAATCACTGAGTGAAACAAAAGGATACTATCCTTTTCAAAGATTAGATTGTAAATAGTTTTTGTTTCTCATAATAATTATATTTTTTAAAATTTAAACTTGTGTTATCCTTATTATAAGGTGAGGCCACTTCCTATCTTAACCAATAACTTGTTAGTATAAAAAAAATACTTTAAAGTGTTAGGTTACTTAACTCTATTAGTATTTTTTTTATTAATGAAACTAACAATATTAGAGTTAGATAATCAAAAAATATTTTATGAACTTAAAGGACTAAAATGAAATATTATGTGAAGTTAAAGGATAAAAATAACTTTTACCTATTTTTTTGGCTATAATCAAAATATTCTAATTATTAGGCTTAGGCGATTAAGTTCAAAATAGGGATGTGTGGTGCGTGTGATGGGTATGTGGCCCTCCTTCCCTATGTCAAAGGGGAGTTTAAATGGTCTAATATATATATAAAAAAAAAAGGGCTTTTAAGAATTTAGGATTAAGGTTAGTCACATGTTGTTAATTATAATTAGGCTAGGAAGCTTGGGCTATAGCCCGAAAGAAAGAAGAAAGGCTTGGGCTCTACATAGTTTTATTAATGACTTTTTACGGGCTTTGTATTTCAATTGAAGTTGAGTTGAAATTTAATTTCTACTATCGTCATAATTTTTTTAATAAAAATAATATTATAAATTTTTTATAAATATTTTTTGAATCTTAAAATTATACTCTAATTTTAGTAGAGGATTGATACTAAATCTATATAAACTTTTTTTTTTATAAAATAAAAAGAAGAAAAAAAAATTGAAGTTGAATTAACTTACCAAACAGAAGATTTTTTTTTTTTTTTCATTTTCTGATTAAGTGAGACCTGTTAAAGCAAATGATAGTAGAAAAGTAAGTGACACAGTCAACCATGGAGGAACAGAGAAGAAAAGGTGAAGGCCCATGAAGGATTTGGAAATTGGATGTGATGAGGTGGAGTGATAAGTATAGTGTATGAGATGCGAGCTGGAATGATTTTGGTGCTTATCACTTAATCTTAACCATCCAGATTTAAAATAAAAATAGTTTGTTAACACTTATTTTTTCAACAAATAATTTTTTTATTTAAGAATTATCAGTTGAAAATTTAAAATTAAAACTATTAAAATTAGATTTGGACGGTACATAAAAATTTTGACAATAAAAGTATTTGGATAGCATTGCAATATCTCTTGGGAAGGATGAAAGAAGGTAAATGTTATGCCAAATGGTAGATCCCAATATATTTGAAGAATGATCCAAAGGGATGAATTTTTTCTCAGTGCAGATTACTTGTGGGTTTCTCTTTTGGATTGATCAATAATATTTGAGTTGTCAATCCTTGTACTTTTTTTTTTCAAGTGCCAAGTTTAATTTCTGCCTTTTGGTTAGAAAATTAAAGATAGAAAGTTATTAATTGGGAAAATTATGCATAAGTCTCAAATAAAAAAAATTAAATATTAATAGTTTGTAGAACAAAATTAAATTTTACATGTTTCACCTGCAAATATTACAACTCAACTAAGAAATAACTAAATGTGAAAGTTTGACTTGTAAAATGAATTATTAAATTTAACTTGTAAATGGCGCAATTAGTTTATAAATATACAAATTTTACTTGTATATATAAAATTTTTATAAAATATTCATAACGAGAAAATTATTTTGTATGTAATTATTTTTTTTTCAATTTTCAATTTATTATTTATACATTTTTGCTTTATTCAATCATATAATTTTATCTATAGTTAGCATTATTTATACAGTATTAATAGAATAAAATTAAAGGATTAAAATAATTTAATAAAAAATATATAAGTACTAAATTAAGAAGGGTTATATAGCATTTAATATTATAATTTTATTTTTTTATATTTGTTTAATATTTTAATTTTATTTATAGTATAATTTTACCCATAATATTTTAATTTAATATAATTTTACTTATAATTTTTTTAATTTAATACAATTCTTAGTAGTTAAGAAATAAGATTATGGGTGTGTTTTGGATTAGCTTTTAGAGAATAGATTTTGGAAAAAATAGATTCTGGATAATAGATTTTGGAAGAATAGATTTTGGAAAAAAAATGATTTTAAAAATTGGAAATATTTGGATGATTAGTAGCAGAATCATTTTTTTATGATAATTACATAAAGAATAAATTTGATTTTAAGTTTTTTATTTAAATAATTACAAAATAATACATATACATATGTATTTAAGTAAGGTAAAAATTTACAATATTCACCTAAATTTTAATTTTTTTTCTCACTGAAAACTTTATTAGAGTTAAACAATCTAGATAACTGTCGAAAAATATGGAAGATGGTAATTTTTATTGACAAATTCATTTTTTTCTTAAAATTTTAAAATAAGAAATTAAAATTTTAGATTTTAAATAATATTTGTTTTTACTTTTTTTTTTAATAAAATTTAAATTATTAATAAAAATGTACTGTGTAGCATTTAATGGAGTGCTGAAATTATGAGAGAGAAAAACAAGGGACTCTATGATGACGGAGGCAGAGAGCATTATTTACAGAAATTATGAGAGAAAAATCATTGTGACCGCGATATGCCTGTTATGAAAAAAGCTGCAGCGTGATAAATTTTTTTAAAACTATGGTTTGAGTCTTCAAACCATAGTTTGCGATGCACATTCAATTTTAAAAAAAAATACGCTATTTGGCATTTATTTCTTGAAACCATAGTTTGGATGATAATCTATTCCTAAACATGATACCCAAACACACACTATGTATAATTGCATCAAATTAAAAATATTATAGATAAAATTATACGATAAATAAGATTAGGATACTAGACATATATGATAAATAAGATCATAATATTAAATATTATATAACCCAATTAAAAATTAAATTTACCAAAAAAATTAAAAGAGAAAAATCATATTAGAGGTAGTTATACTTTCTTTAAAATTTTAATTTAGTATTTATGTATTTGTTTTAATTAAATTTTTAATTTTATTTTGTTAACATCATTAACTAAACTAATGGTGTTAATAGAACAAAGTTATATAAGTTAATTGTGCTAATAAAATAAAATTAAACAATTTAATTAAAAAAATATAAATACTAAATTAAAATTTTAGTAAAAATGCAAATATCTCTAATATGATTTTCCCAATTAAAAATTAAGTTCTTCCTACATTTAATTGATGAAATTTTTGAACAATTTTTTTTTTCACCTTGCACAATAAATATTTTATCCCGAGCCTATTTTTTGCGCAAGTTTGCCGCGAAAGCTTACACACAATTTATGTGCCCACGTGCAATCTGGACAGCAGCAACTTAAAACAAATCCAATTGCAAATCTTGCGTAATCTTCCATCGAATTTCACTGCAGTGGTAATTTCATTCATTCATTCAGAATTCATAATTTATACTTCTTTTTAAAAATCCGATCTTTCTCCACTTTTCTTTTACCTGAGAAAAATGAGCGTGATTCCCAAATGAAAAGAGCCTTTTGAGAAAGTAACAAATGTTGAATTCTTCGCCAAGTTCGTCGTTATTGTTGGTTTCATTCACTAGCGGTCCTTTCGAAGCTCCAATCACTCACACTCTCACTGTGGCACGCTGAAATTGCCAAACCCATAGCAACATACGTACAGAGCAATCCACGAACCCATAGGATTCTCTCTATTCAGTGAGAATATTGAGGTAAGCGCAAAAAGTTGCTCGTTGAATTCTGCGTTTCGCTTTTATTGCTCTTCAATTATCACCCTTTTTAACACTTCGATTCCTCTGATTTTTCTTTGATTCACATCATCTGACTCTCAGAATTGTAGCATTGTTCTAAATCCATCTCGTGGTTTGTTCTGTTTACTGCTTTCGTTTTTAATTTCCGTTTGCTATCCGCTGTTTATTTTATTTATTGTCATAATTTTGGTGTTTGACTTTCTAAGTATTGGAATTTTTAATCGTATATAGTATGGAGGCTTCTTCTTTTGTCATTAAGGGAAATATTTTGAGGGTTCAAAAGCCAAGCGTGTTTACTAGAAAAACTACTGGGAGGCCGAGAACCGTATGCATGACGAATAGGAGGAATTGCTTCGGTTTAGGGGTTGGTCCAGTCACCATGGAAGCAGAATTGACAAGAGTGGGTGTTCGAGGCCTCTATGGATCATCGACGAAACCCAGATTCATCAGAGTTCAGGCTTCCGGTTTGTCTGCTGCTGCTTTCTATGCTGTGCTTAATTTACAGCTTAACGTTACCATTGATTTATGAAATTTGTAAATTACAATGGTCTAAGTCATCCATCATGTTAATTCAATCAACATATGCTGTGTCTGATTAGATCGAATTGTTTTGTTACGGTGTTCGTGCCGTATTCTGTGCCTCATATTCTTGTCAATGCTCGTACTTCTTAGGTCCATGTTTAGTTTGTTTGATGCCCTGCATGGCAGAGCGGCTTATTCAATCTTTAATTTCTGCAGTTCTGGTTTGTACTGTTGTGTTGTCGAGTCAGATACATATCTCAGCAAAAAAGTTTAATTAAAACAGACTGGAAAATATCTTAGTTAATCTGAATATCTCTTAGCTTTGTGATATGTTTTAGCATAATGTAGATCATGCCTGTTGAGGTAGTGTTGCTCTGCCCACACGCTATTGACAATCCAGTTGATGCGTGAATGACTCTTGTAAGTTGAAAATTACAGTGTCTGGGAATTCAACATTTAAGAATAATGAACTCTTTGCAAATCATTGTTAGGATCTATGATAAGAGTCTTATTATTTACACACGTAGAAAGCCATGTGGCAGCAAATAGGGGCTGCTTATTTGTCTGTTTATTAGGTGATTGAGTCTGATTTCTATTGTTTTTTACCATTTTTATTGTCTAAAAGCGTTAGTTGTGAGTGTTGCATAATTTAAGGATAATTTAAGGAGTAGTGGAGTCAGTTACGAGTCTAGTATCTTCTTTCAGATATTTTAAATAAATATTTCAGGTTGTTGTTCCCATTTTCTGAGTCTGTTAGCTAGTGTGTCAGACATTTAGGAGTCTGGTACGCGATATTGTCTATTTATATCTCGTTTGACAGCATTTGAACTCATCTGGAAATCAATGCAGTACTTGTTTCATTGTTGGAGATTCTCCTTGTCTATTAGTTCTTTATTTGAGTGAGATTCTTGCTCAAGTAAGACTAGTAGATTTATTTTCCACCATTTAACATATAATTTCTCCTAGCCATCTACCAATCTATAGTATTTTTTTATTGCAATTATATTTTGTCTCTTACTAAAAATCTTAATATTTTATTCACAATAAATATGTTGTAAATTCACTTATATTATTCATAAATCTGCTGGTGAAATCACGTATGCATTGCATGGGTTCTGAAATCAGATATGCTGGTAATTGCCTATACTAGTGTTATATGTCAAAATAGTTTTTGTCAGTTAAATATATAAACACTGCTTCTAGTACTGCTACTATTTCACTTATCTTCATGCTTTTACAACAGCAAGTAAAATTATGGTGCAGATGGAGATATGGAAGATGCTATTACAAATCCTCATGGAAAATCTTCTGGAACTGTTTTACCATATGTTGGGGTTGCCTGTCTTGGTGCCATATTGTTTGGTTACCATCTAGGGTATGCTTATCCTCTTTCTAACTGCCATGACATTGGATGTATAATTAACATGAAACCTAAGTATTATAAATGACATGAGCAGCTATTGGATGTGTTGAGTTATTGGTTGCAGAACTTATTGGTGTCTTTTGTGGAGTTATCCTTGTTATGCTACAGATTTCCATGGAATAGTGCCGTATATCTGGGAAAAATCTGATGATGGTCGTTTTGGTGTAGTGTGGTAAATGGTGCCCTCGAGTACTTAGCCAAGGATCTTGGAATCACTGAAAACGCTGCATTACAAGGTAGAAGAATTTACCTTTTATAAGGTACAAAGGGATTTGAATTCGTTGCATTGTCCAAAAAAACAAAAAAGAATTAAAAAAAATGAAAAACTAAAGAAGAAGAAGAAGAATAAAGAAATTGATGCTAATATTTTCAGCACAAAGCAAATTTTCAGCACTGTTAAATGTAATATACTATTACAGATGCTGTCTGTATTCATATTACTGCAATGTTGAACAAAACACTTCTAAGGCTTGAGCTGAAATTATTTTTGTTTTATTGCAGGCTTCTAAATCTATTTTCTTATCTATTTTTTCTTCCCTCAAAAGTCCAGTTCTATTGGAATATAATCCATCTATTGTTCTCTGATGATTTTTCTTGAGTGTAAATTCTATGAGTAGGATGGATTGTCAGCACGCTACTTGCTGGTGCCACTGTTGGTTCATTTACGGGTGGAACATTGGCTGACAAATTTGGCAGAACTAGGACTTTTCAGTTAGATGCAATCCCGTTAACAATTGGAGCATTTCTTTGGTCTGTCAATTGTCCTTTGGTACAAAATTTGATCATTTATATGCTCATAAATTGATTCTTTGAACTGCGATGTATTTATAGTGCTACGGCCCAGAGTGTTCAGACAATGATCATTGGCCGCTTGCTTGCTGGTATAGGAATTGGTGTTACATCTGCTATTGTACCACTATACATATCTGAGGTGGTGCCTCTATAAATTAGTGACCTTTTATAAAATTGTGCTAGTGTTCACATATTCTATATTGACCCTGTGGTTACACGTTCTAATGGCAGATTTCACCAACTGAAATTCGTGGTGCACTTGGATCTGTTAATCAACTTTTTATATGCGTTGGGATTCTTGCTGCACTGGTAGCTGGATTGCCTCTTGCTGGAAATCCCATCTGGTATTCAGCTATTGCATCTATCCACCTTGTGAACTGCTTATTTCTTCCAATAAGTGGTGATATGTATTCTTCCTCTGTGAGAGATAAATGTTGTGGCATTAAAAATGTTTTACTAGAAAAGAATTTTCAAAAACTACAATGGATTCTCCTGATGATCTTCAGAGCATATATTGCATCATCAACTGACGTTAATGTCATTATTGTGGAGTCAGTAATTTAGCTCCTTTTTGTCTGAAGTGTACCTGAAGATGTCTTATATACAGTTGTATGTTGTGATCTCCCCTTCATAATACAACTAATTGGAGAGCATAGGAATGTTGACTTATCTTTTTAGATAAAATATATTTATGTGATCAAGCTTTTCATATTTAAGTTTTGCAACTTTAAGTTTGATAATAGTTTGAAGTATTCATGAAGCAATACACCCTTAAAATGTATGAAAAGATAAATCTAAACTTGAAAAGAGCTATGGCTTCATACTTGTACATCTCAAAGACTGTTAACATTATAAACTGCCAATACAAGCCTCAATTGCAGTGGATTCTGGACAGCTGTAGTCCTGTGGACAGCTTTCTTTTCTTTTTCTAAATAGAAAACTCTGGGAACTTTAGTTATTGTAATGTCTAGACGGTCTTTAATATTTATTTCTTCTTGGGGAATCTGGAATTTTTTTCCTGTTTTACAGCTTATTGTCTCTCTTGCACTGGAGAAAGTAACAAACTTCATTCTGTCTTCCATTATGAATATATTTTGGGTTTCCTATATTGACTTTCCTTGAATGTTTCTTTATTGCATCCTTTATACCCTCATTCATCATTGTTGTCGTCATCATCATCATCATCATCGTAAAAACATTTTATCCTGTCAGGTGGAGGACAATGTTTGGCATTGCAGCTGTTCCATCTGTTCTGTTGGCACTAGGAATGGGATTTTCTCCAGAGAGTCCTCGTTGGCTTTTTCAGGTTTTCCTTTTATACTGTATAGTCTTTTGTTATCAAGGCAATATGTTGCATGAGGAGAAAATTGTATATTGCAAAAAAAAAAGAAAAAGAAAAACTGTTACAAAAGTTGCTATTCCAAACCCATCAATAACACTTTCATGTATTCAATTCATAAATCCAACATTGGATTACAATGTCATATGTTGGTATTCTATATTTTCTTATATAAGGATTGGGATGTAGTTGATCTAAGGTATATCAAAATTGGGATCATCAAGATAATCATTATGGTGTGAGATTTTAATCCTTTCCAATAGAATAGGTGCACATGCATGGTTGTAATCTTTTATGTGTTGCCAGTCAGGATTTTATGCTATTATTCTTTTAGATCTTGTTTTGCCACCAAAATTTCTGAGCAAATTACATTATTAATTTACAGCAAGGAAAAGTCGCTGAATCTGAAAAGGCTATTGAAATACTATATGGAAAAGAAAGAGTTCCTGTGGTTATGCGTGACTTAGCAGCTGGAAGTCAAGGTTCTTCTGAACCTGAGGCAGGATGGTTTGATCTCTTTTCCAGCCGATATTGGAAAGGTATTCTTGAAGTTTTATGGGGACTTGTTATCTTTGTGTGTACCCTATGAACCTAAAACATCTTGGAGCTATTCGGGACACCATTATATCACATTCCTTGGTATCTTGGATACTGTGGTATTTAAGATTCCCGTGTTTGGAATGATGATCAAACATTTTCATGCAAAGGATACAATGAGTAGTTATAAAAGCTGACAAAATTAAAAGTAGGTTCATGTAAGAGCTCCATGGTTTTTGGGTGAAAGAAAATAACACTGCAATTGGTATCATCCTACAGTTTTAATTATAATGGATGCATCTAGGCATCTTGATTATGGATATGTCAAATATATGATCTGTGGAATTGCATGAATTCCAAAATACTAGGGTCAAGATGACAGTGTATGAAATGCTTTTCTTGTGTAGTTATGTGGGATTCATGCAGTGCTAACCTGCTTTAATATATGCCTGCACTTTGAAGGTCATGATCGTAGTTTTTGCCTGCCTAAAGAATGTTCATATGATGGATGGTATAATATAAATGACCATTTTTTATCTTGTGGCAATTTAACCGACTTGTAGTTTAGGGAAGTCAATTTTCTTGTTTCAACCTAGCCAATGTGATGGAATCAACTCACAAAATAGATGCATTACTCAATGAAAATGCTCCTCCACAGGGTGTAAGTCGTATGGAGAAGAACGTAAACAGAGAAAACAAACTCACTGTGTTTATGAGGCACAGAACTCTCCCAATTCACTGTATTTTCCATGCCCCCTCCAATAATCAGACCCATTGTTATATACTCCTCCTCTCTCTAACCGTCACATTAGGAATTTCCACAAATACCCTCGTTCACATGTTCTGCACCCCACCTATATTCTAATTCCATTACAATGCTTCAAATTTGATACTCTGTGGGACCTTTTACTTCCTATTATTTGAAGCGTTCCGCAGTCAAGGAGTTATATATTAACATTAATTTTAACATGATCTGCATGGTAAAATATCACTTCCTAACTTTATGCTGATTTATCCTACGGTTGATTTGTGTTCTTAAATGTATGTTGGTGTAACATTTCTGAAATGTCTGAATGCAGTTGTCAGTGTTGGGGCAGCACTTTTCTTGTTCCAACAGTTGGCTGGAATCAACGCTGTGGTATATTATTCAACTTCTGTGTTCCGGAGTGCTGGAATTGCTTCTGATGTTGCAGCCAGTGCTCTGGTTGGTGCAGCAAATGTTTTTGGTTAGTATTGATCTTTTAAATAATACGGTGCAATGTGCACACGTATGATGCTTTTTTGTGACCAGTGTTTGATTTCGTTGCAGGCACAGCTGTTGCTTCGTCCTTGATGGACAAACAAGGAAGGAAAAGTCTTCTTATGACAAGCTTTGGTGGAATGGTAATAATTAGTGTCAGCATAAATCTTAGACCTAAAGCAGACGGACATGAGATATTTTATGCTGTATTAGTGCCTATTTTGAATTGAAATCTTGAAATCCCTTTTTTCCCTCTGTTTAAGTAAGATAGACTTAACTACATACAAGGACCTAAAATAAAACATCTAATCCTTAACTGTAAAATATTATTATCAACCTAATATAGTAGTAATACAACAACAACAACAAGCCTTATCCCATTAAAGGGTTAGGCCACATATATTGCATGACACTATTGTGTTCTATAAAAAATTAAGTCTTTAGATAAGTTATTGACCAAGAGATCTCACTTAATAACTTAGTTGATTGTTTGCTTTTGTCTTTTTCTACCCTTTTTTATAGGACACAATATTAGTAATAATATAGACATTTTGACAAGTGAGAAACCACCGTGTATTCCATCCTAACTCAGTTAGAATTTCAAAAGTTCTACGTGATAAAATATAAATGGAGCTAGTAACAGCATTCTCAGTTCTCCTATTATACATTACATAATACTGTAAAGCGGTTTCAGAAAAGGAATCATTTGTTCATGGGCCAACCTTGTTTTTTTTAATCTATTTTTTATTTTAGATCTTATTGCTTTTTCTGATAATTAATTACATTTTAAGTCTAATTGACCATATCTTGCTGAAATTTCCAGTATCTTAAGTTCATATATAACTGACAGCTCTCTCTCTCTCACACACACCCAGGCTGCTTCTATGTTGCTCCTTTCTGTGTCTTTTACTTGGAAGGCCCTTGCACCATATTCTGGCACACTTGCCGTCCTTGGAACTGTTCTGTAAGTTATATATTTTTGTCTGTAATGGTATTTTCTTCTCATTGAACTGCTCAAACCTCGATGATTTTATATATTTTTTTAATATATTTTCTGTGCTGTTCATTTCCTTTGACTCTGTGCTCTATGAATTTTAAACAGCTATGTCTTATCCTTCTCTCTTGGTGCCGGTCCTGTGCCTGGCCTTCTTCTACCTGAAATATTTGCTTCTAGAATAAGAGCAAAAGCGGTTGCTTTATCATTTGGCATGCATTGGGTGAGTTGGTTATTTCTAGAATAAGAAGTGTACCTCTATTTATAGCCCTTATCTTGCTTTAAAATTCTTGTCTTTTTTATTACAAGATAGCATGCAGGATCGAACTCACGATGTGTTTCCAATGATGGCGAGTGATATGTCGTTAGCCTTCAAGGCTATCAGCGCTTTAAATTAAAATACTTTCTCAAAAGGATAAATAAGTTAAAATATCATAAAGTAAGAGAACTACTTGCCACAGAGAGTACCACATACAAATTACTGCTTCAGAAAGTTTATAAAACACAGAGAGGTTAAAAAAGGGGTGTATGAACTTTAAAATATAACACAAGTCTATGAAACTTGGATTAAAATAAAAACATTGGCTCTCTGTTTATGCTTGTATTTACTGCTCGAGTCTTCCCAATCCCTTCCAGCATGAAGTTTACATAAATATCTTAAATATTGATATTAGGATGGATGTGATTACTGCAGCATAAATTTTACTCCTACACTGATTATATTGCTTGCCTGAGAATTTTGTTAATCATGAAACTGAATTTTCTATCTTATCAGATCTCCAACTTCGCCATTGGCCTCTTTTTCTTGAGTGTCGTGAACAAATTCGGTATCAGCTCTGTATACTTGGGGTTTGCAGCCGTCTGTGTTCTTGCTGTCATGTACATAGCCGGTAATGTTGTTGAAACGAAGGGTCGATCGCTGGAGGAAATAGAACGCGCTCTAAATCCATTAATTTAAGAACTTCCCAGATTTTCAACTTATAAGAATTTAAATGCTGCGCATGAACTCTTTCGGCTACTCCCTTTAAATCTGCAGGATAATCCCTGGTCTGCCAATAGGCTAAGTCAAGATTATGCCACCTTTTTGCTCGTGCAAATAACAGAACCATTCCATTATCAGCTTTGGAGAGCATCTTTGTTAATTGTCTCAATTTTATGTTCAACAGATTTTAACTAGGGAGAACATTCTCACATCTATTGGCAGAGCGAACAACTAGAATGTCCTGCTTCGAAGTTGTGAATTATAATTATGTTTGTATGTGTGATTTACCCTTGGAAGTAATAAGAGCAATGTGATATTTTGGAATTAATTGAAAATTTATATGGAAGAAAAGTAAGGATATTAGAAAAATTAATCTGTAAATCTCTATAATTTAACCCATTTTTAATTAGGTTTGTACAGTTTATTTTTCTTTTTATTATGTCCTCATAGTTTTACCTTATTTTAATCAGTAATCAGGTTTCTATAATTTTTTTTCTTCTTTTTCTTTTCTTATAGTTTAACATGATTTTTAATCAAATTCTTGTATTTTATTTTCTTTTCAACAATCACTTTAAACTATAGGGTTTTAATTGAAATTAAGTGTAACTATAAAGACTTGATATATATATATATAAAAAAAAGGAACAACTACAAAGACCTGATTAGAAATTAGGTGAAATTAGGGATTTATAGATTAATTTTTCTCATGGTAAATAATATAGATGATTGAAAATAAGCATGGGTAGATCATCTTCTTCCTGAGAAACCAGCAACACCTGATCCTACGTATACCCTTGCAAGTATTACGCTAATCTCAAGTGCTATGGCATTAATAAGACCACAATTCATATCAAGTCATAAATCGTACTCCTTCTTCAGTTCTAAATATAAAACTTAAACAATTAATTTATTGATATTTAAAAAATTAGTTAAATTAATTATTAAAAAATTATTTATTTCTCTCAAATATCCATTTTAATCATTTGTATTAAATATTGTATCCTCGATGAAAAACTTACTAAATATATGCAACTAATAAGAAGAATTTAAAAAAATTATAAATTTAAAAAATAAAATAAATTGAAATCTTTTATTTAAAATTAAATTAAAATAATATTCTTTTTTAATTTTTATATTTAAGATAGGAGTAGTAAATAATACAACTCATTTTTTAGCCTCTATACAATTTTTCAGGTTTAAGCTCATTAATGGGCACGCATTATGTCTAAGTGGATTGTTAGGTCATAGTTGGTATGAATTTCGCAATTTCTGCAAGTAGCAACAGCAGGAATGGTGTCAACAGTGAACACTAACACTGGGTTGGCTTTAACAGTAAAAGTTAGTCTCTCATGAAAAACTAAAGATTGAATTTCAAATTATACACGTTTAGTGTGTGACAATATTTTAAAAATGATTACATTTAATAGGAATATATTTATACTTAGTAAAAAGTATTCTTCCTATTATTAATATATGACTTAATTAAAAAATTTATTTTGATTATAAATATTAAGATCTATTTTTTATATTTATCAAATTTTTTTCGTATTACCTCTATTTATATTTCATCAACAATAATCAAGACAGAGAAATAGTTAAAAAAATGATTAGAATATTTTTTTAAAAAAATCATATTAACTAATTTAACTAACTTTTTTAATCTAATTAAATATATTAAGAATTGGGGAGTAATATTTTTCTTTTAATCAACCAGAAGTAACATCCAAAGTCATTAAATGGATATTAAAACTGTGATCATAAATATTCTTCCTTGAAATAAGGAGCCATTCTCTTTAAAGATTTCAATCTTGTATTTCCTTTAGTTAGCTAGGGTTTTTTTATTTTTCACACGGGGTTTTATTCTTAAGAAAAGAAAGAAGCATATGGTGAAGAAAGGACAAAAACACAAATTAATTAGTGGAGGAAAACAAGCCACTTGCTATATATCAGGGAAGATTATTCCTTTTTCTTTTCTTTTCTTGCTTTTGCTTCTTCCTTGATGCTGGGGCTAGTTGTCACATGCTTCTCAATCACAATTTTTCTGTCCCTATTTGACCAAACTATACCTTATTTTTGAAGATTAGACAAAGATGAAGAACATAGCTTCTCGTTCCACTTCACAATAGAAAACTAATATATATTACGTGCTATTTGTGGCTATGTGAAGTCAAGTCAAATTACTTGTGAATTTAGACGTTTGGACGATCCATTGAAACACACATTTTGAAATCAAATTAGGCCACTCTTTTTTAAATATATATATAGATATCCCTCTTATTCTTAATATAAGAGATATTTGACTTTTTCTAGATAGATTGAGGAAGTCAAATAAATCAATTAATTATGATCAAATTTAGCCCCTCAATATGAATTCATATTATATACTTAATATACCCAAATTTATCAAGTAACTCTTATAATAGTTATAATTAACTGATTTATTTAACTTATTTAATCTATCTAAAAATGTCAACTAACTCTTATATTAAGTAACAGATGAGTATATATATACACACTCATATACATAAGAAAGTTTAAGTGATTTGGGTCCTATGGGTCACTAGAGCCAAAACATGTCTCCAGACTCAAAAGAGTACTTACAGATATATGTACAGATTGCCAACTGAGGATAAAATACTCACATCAGAAATGAGATTTGAACTCATGATTTTATGAATTATAAGTTAAATTATTATGAAATGAAGTACTGAATAATAGGTCCATACCTAAGAAAGTCAAGTTTCATAGCGAGAAGCAATTCGAAGGGGTTAGCGTTAAGTGAAAGAATAACAGACAATCAATTATGAGATTTTGCACATTCAAATTCCGTGGCTCTTTGGGTGATTAAAACCGTAATTTGAGGAGCTAACACGTGACATTTAGTAATGAGCTCCGATTTTTCCGATTGTAAGTCAAGCTAATTAGGCTTATTCAATAATTATGCTCTCCATATTTCCTACGCACCTACCTATGCACTAGTAGCTTTTAATTTATCATTTGAATTGCGTAGACGCATATCTACTATTCAAATCTATCAATTATATATTATAAATATTCTACTTGATTAATATTTTAAAGAAACTCAATATATATATATATATATATTATATAACCTTCATTTATGATTTAGATTCAAATGAAATATTTTACAATCACGCAATTGGATATAAAATGAGTGAGTGGCACAAGAAAGTTATCTTGGGTAGAAATTGTTTCTAGAACAAGAAATCAAACAAGGCCCTACACTTTGGTTATCCTTACGTATCTTTATTTGCCTCTCTAATTTGTAACTCATAAAAAAATAATAAAAATGTGCATTTTGGTTCATGCAATGTGTGACGTTTGTTCAATTGCAAATGGATGACTATGATTACTTTTTATTACTTTTTATTAAATTGGTCTCTTGTACTATACTCATCTGATCCTTAATATAAAATATATTTAACTAATTTTATTATATTAAAAAAGTCAGTTAAGTTAATTAATATGATATATATATTTTTTAAAATACACTAGTCATTTTTTTAACTCTCTAATAAGCCTTACATTTTGATCATTCATCTTATTTAATTATTGTTGAAGTAGTATTAATAAGGTTAATTTTAAAAAAAAATTGATCAATATAAGGAAAAAGTCTTATATTTAATATTAAAATTAACTCTTTAATTAGATCATATATTAATTACTAGATGAATGTACACAATGCGTGGGACGAGGATTTATGAATGAGGAGGGTAAAAATATAAGAGACATATAAGACAAAGTTCATAGAAAATTTGAGGGGACTGGAAACATATAATACCTATTTTATAAAATTGCAACAAATATTTTTCAAGTATGGACTTCTTCACTTTAATTAACATCAATTAGAAAGAAGCTAGCAATTTGCTATATATTAATCTTTTTTGCTTCTCTATTATTATATTGTTTCTTTGACCAGAACAAATGAAGAAGGAAAAAAGTCTGCTTAAATTGAGACAATTTAAAAGAAAAAAAATAAAGCTAAGTCCTCCATTAACTTGAGCTCAAAGTGATCTCATAATTCCCTTTTTGAGACTTATATAAGAATATCACTCTCTTCTTTCTTCTTCCCATTTGAGTGTGATCAAGAAACAGTTAATTACCAATGGAGCATAGCTCGTTTCTCAGAATTCCCAAACCATCCAATGTTTGCTTACATTTTCTAAACCTAAACCATTTCTATCACTTTGTCTTCTTCATTGTTGGTATCTCACTAGGAACAGTAGCCACTTTATATATCAGAACCTTCTCTTTCCATTTACAGTACCTTCTTTACCATGTAAATCAAGCCTCCGGCTCACAACAACCAGCTCCGGCGACACTAGCGCCGCCATTAACACCGCGAGAACACAGCCCATTAATGACGACCAACACAAGTAGTATTATCAGAAGTACAACTAAGAAGGTGTCTCTCATGCACAATATGACAGACCAAGAGTTATTCTTGGAAGCAATTAAGGTAAAAGGAATACAGAAGGACGATGATGTTTCTAAGAAGAAAAACCCTAAAGTGGCTTTCATGTTCTTAGCAAAAGGTTCATTGCCATTGGGACCCTTATGGGAGAGATTTTTCAAAGGCCATGAAGGTTTCTACAATATCTATTTACATCAGCATCCTTCTTTCAATGAAACAGTGCCTCAAGATTCTGTCTTCTTTGGCAGAAGAATTCCTAGCCAGGTTAGCTTTATATACCTTGCAATTACTTTATATATTTACCCAGATTCAACTACTAACCTTTTACCTCATTACAATAAAGATAGTGACTTCAATCTCCCCGAATATATATCTACACTGTTAGAATCAAGGAAAACGAGAAAAAACCAAAAACTCTATTTTACTCATGGTATTAAAATTCAACTTGGGTATCAAACCAGAAGTGGCCTATTGATCGAGTTGAATTATATATATATATATATATATATATATATATATTATTTATTAAGCCTGAAATGGCGTTTTGAGTTTTACAAAATAGCATTCATTCGTATTTGTAATTAATAACTTTGTTAAATTATATGTGATTTATAAATTAGTGTTATATTTAGTAATGGAATAATACATTTTTATTTAAATATTACTCTTTTCAAGGTTATATATAAATATTTTTATATTTTTTAATTAAATTATATTATTTTAATAATGATTGGATCCACTCTAGTTCAATTAAAATTTAACTATTACCGAGTTACCGATTCAATAACTTATCAGGTTTTCAGTACTTTGATCATACTATATTCTCCACTTGTTTTGGTGTGTGTCTTAAGTAACATGTGTATATATAGTACAGTGTATATTGAGTTTATATTTAAACTTTAATTTGTTCTTGAATTTGCAGCCAGTTTTCTGGGGAACTTCATCAATGATTGATGCAGAAAGGCGTCTTGTAGCAAATGCACTCTTAGACGATAGCTCCAACCAACGCTTTGTTCTTCTCTCAGAATCATGCATCCCTCTCTTCAATTTTAACACCATCTACAACTACCTCATGAACTCATCTCTCTCCTTCTTAAGCTCTTTCGACGACCCTAGAAAACCGGGTCGTGGGCGATACAACCCTAAAATGTCACCCATGATCAACATCACCGATTGGCGAAAAGGGTCTCAGTGGTTCGAACTCCATCGTGATCTCGCAATCAAACTTGTCTCTGATACAACTTTTTACCCTATCTTTCATAAACTATGTCTTCCACCTTGTTACATGGACGAACATTATATACCAACGTTGATGCATATGAAGTACGATGAAATGAACTCGAAACGTGCTATTACGTGGGTGGATTGGTCGAGGGGTGGCCCACATCCAGGAAGGTTTGGGTGGGGTGATATTACAGATGAGTTCTTGAATCGACTTAGGTTTGGAGGGAATTGTGTTTATAATGGCAATGTCACCAATGTGTGTTTCCTTTTTGCTAGAAAATTTTTGCCAAATGCATTGGAGCCTTTGTTAAGAGTTGCTCCACTTTTGCTTGGCCTTGATCCTTGATTGGCATTTTCATCACCAAATGAATTTTATATTCTTTCACCTTTATTTTATTCTCTGAATATTTGTCAAAGAAAATAATCAATAAGGAAACTGCATATCTCAATCAAGAAGAGATTGATGGAAAACACTATTCTAGTCTTCATCCTATTATGAGGTTTTCTTGTTTTTTTTTTACAAGCTAAGATACAAATCTACCCATGAAGTATTCTCCTATGTGCACCAAACACGATAAAGTTTCCTTAGGTACAAAAGGTCCTCATAAAATTTACAAAATAGTGCAAAAATACCGCAATCGTTTTGTTAGCAATGTTGACTATCAAGTTTCTTTTGGTATAAAAATAACGAACGTTAGGTTATTTTAACAACCATATAATTTTTATACCATTTTAGAAATTTTAGGATTTGTACCTTTACCCATTTTTTACATTTGAATTGTTTGATGATTATGGGCGTTGATTTATGTATAATAGATCAAATATTTTTTTTTTATAATTTTTTGTTTGGCTAAGCATTGGTATCATTCTATTAAAAATAATATTATTCGAGACCCTATCGAATACTATTTATGAGCACATCTTTTAGTGAAGATTTAAATATTAGTTCACTATATGAAAAAAGATTAACCATTTTTATTACACTCAATTTCTGACAGTTATGTCTTATCATTTGTTTGTCAAGAAAGTAGAACATCTCATTCTTCAATAAAGTGAAGAAAATCCATCCATGTAATGTTCAACCACAATAAAATATTTGGGCCTATATTTGGTCTCGGGCCTGGTTAATTTATGTATCTTAATGGGCCTATCTTCAGTTCAGGCTTATTTTATTTATCCATCTTAAACCCCGAATATCTAACAACAGCGACCGACAAAAACTGTATAAAATAAATTACATAAAAATTTTAAAATGAGAATGAAAAGGTTTTTTTTATAAAAAATTTAATTGAATTTGATACCAGTCT
Organism: Leucaena leucocephala; assembly: GCA_037074615.1. Classification (NCBI taxonomy): domain Eukaryota; kingdom Viridiplantae; phylum Streptophyta; class Magnoliopsida; order Fabales; family Fabaceae; genus Leucaena; species Leucaena leucocephala. The sequence goes on along the minus strand of CM073520.1, from coordinate 32,202,914 downwards.
CCCATCAAAACTAGAGTACAGCTTTAAAACTCAAAAAACGCTTATAGGAGACTTATAATATCACATACATTATCAATCAATCAACTATACTCTTAAAATTTTATAATATATAGTTTAGTTAAAAATTAGTTTGGGTCGATTAGATTCAATATTATTCTATCAGTAATCTCAATTTGAGCTTTAAAAAATTTTAAGTCATATGAGGATAATTAATTAATAATTCTTTTAGTTAATTATATGATATTTTAAATTTATAATTATAACGATGACTCATAACAATCATAATCTATTTTAAACTTTGAAAAATTTTAAATAGTAATTATTCAGTATTCTCATCAACTAATTTTATAATATTTTAAATTTTTAATAATAATAATAATAATAATTTATAATAATCATAAAAAAGTAATTAATTATAATATATTTTTTCTAGCTACATGTACAACACAGTAGGGGTGTGCATAGGCAGGGCAGCCCCCTACCCGGTGCCCTGCCCAAAAAATATATGGGACTGTATTTTGCAGCCCGATGCCCGGCCCTACCTGATAAAAGCCTTAACAATTTTGGGCTGGGCATGCCCAAGTCATGATATCATGCTAATGTTGGTATAAAAATCTGCAATTATAACGAACGTTTTGGTATAAAAATCTGCAATTACAAAATAGTGCAAAAATACCGCAATCGTTTTGTTAGCAATGTTGACTATCAAGTTTCTTTTGGTATAAAAATAACGAACGTTAGGTTATTTTAACAACCATATAATTTTTATACCATTTTAGAAATTTTAGGATTTGTACCTTTACCCATTTTTTACATTTGAATTGTTTGATGATTATGGGCGTTGATTTATGTATAATAGATCAAATATTTTTTTTTTTATAATTTTTTGTTTAGCTAAACATTGGTATTTTTCTATTAAAAATAATATTATTCAAGATCCTATCGAGTACTATTTATGAGCACATCTTCTAGTGAAGTTTCAAACATTAGTTCAAAAAAGATTAACCATTTTTATTACACTCAATTTCTGACAGTTATGTCTTATCATTTGTTTGTCAAGAAAGTAGAACATCTCATTCTTCAATAAAGTGAAGAGAATCCATCCATGTAATGTTCAACCACAATAAAATATTTGGGCCTATATTTGGTCTCGGGCCTGGTTAATTTATGTATCTTAATGGGCCTATCTTCAGTTCAGGCTTATTTTATTTACCCATCTTAAACCCCGAATATCTAACAACAGCGACCGACAAAAACGGTATAAAATAAATTACATAAAAATTTAAAAATGAGAATGAAAAGGTTTTTTTTTATAAAAAAATTTAGTTGAGTTTGACACCAGTCTCTCACTAAAATTAGAGCACAGCCTTAAAGCTTAGAAAGCACTTACAGAAGACTTATAATATATCACATACATTATCAATCAATCAATTATACTCTTAAAATCTTATAATATGTAGTTTAGTTAAAAATTAGTTTGGATCGATTAGATTCAATATTATTCTATCAGTAACTCAATTTGAGCTTTAAAAAATTTTAAGTCATATGACGATAATTAATTAATAATTCTTTTAGTTAATTATATGATATTTTAAATTTATAATTATAATGATGATTCATAACAATCATAATCTATTTTAAACTTTAAAAAATTTTAAATAGTAATTATTCAGTATTCTCATCAACTAATTTTATAATATTTTATTTTTTTAATAATAATAATAATTCATAATAATCATAAAAAAGTAATTAATTATAATATA